>CM056049.1:142960091-143444647 GCA_029574335.1 Rana kukunoris | reverse complement strand
TTTGTTTTCTGTAACCAGAAAACAAGAAACGCCGGTTGAAGCTCCGATGCGAGCAGCGTAACTGAGTTTCGCCACCGCATCGTTTACTTCAACTTTAAAATGGCGCCGGGGGCGTGCCCGCCGATTTTACGCTCAAAGAAATATGTTAATGAGCGGAAATCGGCAATTCACGATCGAATTCGGCGCGGCGCGACGCAATGACCGGTACGACGTTTCCGGACGGGATACGCGGCGCATAGTATATACTACATGGGGTTAGAATATCCTATTTTAGGTATAGGCGTCGTCATCGCGTCGAAAAAAAAAAAAAAACGTCGCTTGCGTAAAACGTTCATGAATGGGAATGTGACGTCATTGACGTTCATTCACAGAATTTGGAGCATGCGCACGGGGATGTTTTGACACTCGACGCGCATGAGCAGTATCGTTGGCCGGCGGGGATCGCGCTTAGTTAGAATACTACACGCCCCAGTACCCGCCCAATTTGAATTCCGCCGGCTCATTTGCGATGCGCTGCCGCAACTTTAGGAGCAAGTGCTTCCTGAATAACAGCACTTGCTCCTAAAATTTCTGCAGCGTAACGCAAATGAGATACGTTACTCCAGAGCAAAGATGCTCTGATCTACCTGAATCTGGCCCTATGTGTATGTGTGTGTGTGTATGTATATATATATATATATATATATATATATATATATATATATATACTAAGGTGACCAGATTTTTTTTTAAAAATCCAGGGACACATTTTTTTTTACTAGTAATGGCGGCAATCAGCGTCTCTCTGCCCATCGCTGCAGCCGCCCACCACACAGCCTGCCAAGTCTTACACTCGGGTCCCCGCTACTGCTTGGGTGGGGAGCGGAGGAAGATAAGCAGGCAGGCAGCTGGCCGGGACTTGAGCCCAAGGCAGAAGAACATGGAAGCGGAGCTGAATGGGAATGCACCTGAAACTGAAGAAATATTCCCTCTGCTCCGACCAACACATGATCATCAGAAAGGGGCACAGGTAATAAACCCCCCCCCAAGCTAGTAGGAGCGACAGAGTAGGGGGGTGTAATTCAGAATTATTATTTTTTTAATTCTGCACTGACTGTCTTTGAAATTGCCCCAGCCCCTGTTCAAATCCAATGGGGACAAAACTGGGGACAGACTTGGTCTAGGGACAGTGTCCTTAATCCAGGGACTGTCCCCTGAAACCGGGGATGTCTGGTCACCCTATATATTTACACACACACACACACACACAGTATATCTGAGATATATATATATATATATATATATATATATATCTATATATATATATATAGATAGATTGTATATATAATATATATATATATATATATATATATGTATATGTTTATATATATATATTATATATATATGTGTGTGTATATATATATATATATATATATAGATATATATATATATATATATATATATATATATACTGTATTTTGCTGGCGTATAAGACTACCTTTTACACTTAAAAAAACTGGGCAAAAAGCAGGGGTCATCTTATACACCGGGTCAGCTGCTCGCGGATGCCTGCTGGATGTGCGGTAATATCGCATGTAGCTTCGGCTACATACAGTATATACCGCTGAGCCAATCCCGGGTGAGCGATGTATTCAAATGAATACAGAGCCTGCTCAGATGGGAGTAACAACCTCTGCCAATGCCTAGTGCCTACATACAGTACCTGCTCGGATTGGCTTTGAGAGTCAGAGATGCACGGCTGATGATGTTTACAGCCTCTGCCAATCCAAGCAGGCCTTTGTATTCATTAATAGAATACAGCCGTGATTGGCTCCAGTACCCAGTAAGAATGAAGAAGTATATGCTCCCAGAAGGAAGAAATATGAAGTATGGAAAGGGGGTCATTCTTAAACGGTGATACAGGCAAAAATAATGTTAAAAAAAACTGTAAAATTTAGGGGGGTCGTCTTATACGCCTGGTCGCCTATACGCCAGCAAATACAGGTATATATATATTTATCCTATATATATATAAAAATATATATATATACACAGCACACAGTATATATATATATACACACGCACAAGAATGCAGCTCTCATCACTTACATATTTATCTTCCAGAACAGCCTAGCATTGGCAGTGCACTTGGGCAGGGATATGACATTTAAAGCGAGATCCACCCAAAAGGGAAGCTCCACTTATTTGCCTCTTCCCCCCCCCCCCCCCACCTACTTTCCCAATGCTTTTCTGCATGTGTGTTTTTGATGCATTCCAGGGTATGTTTGGTGTGTTTTTAAAGCATTCCAGTGCATTTTCCCTCTTTTTTTTCTTAAACCTTAGATAAGGACATGTGTGTTCCAGTGTGTTCAGGTGCATTCTAGTGCGTTTTTGATGTGCTTTACAGTGTTCCATTACAGTCCAGTGCAGGAAAAATGCAGCATGCTCTACTTTTTTTCTGGAACTGCAAGCACTGGTGTGAATTATGCCATTGAAAACCATATAACTTACTTTCCATGCAGACAAAAAAAAAAAAACGCACTGGGCTGCATGTGGTGTGAATTGTCCCTATATATAGGCAATGGAGGCAGCAGCACCCGAGAGCCAATGGAAACATTGGCTGGGATACCACATCGCCGGATTCCAGGACAGGTAAGTGTCCTAATATTAAGTCAGCAGCTGCAGTATGTGTACAGTATGGGGGGTTATTTACTAAAGGCAAATCCACTTTGCACTACAAGCGCAAACTACAAGTGCAAAGTGCATTTGAAATTGCACTGAAAGTGCACTTTAAGTGCAGGCGCTGTAAATCTGAGGGGTAAAACTGAAATGAGGGGAAGCTCTGCTGATTTTATCATCCAATCATGTGCAAGCTAAAATGCTGTTTTTTTATTTCCATGCCCCCTCAGATCTACAGCGACTGCACTTCCAAGTGCACTTCCTTGCAATTTCAAGTGCACTTTGAATTTGTAGTTTGAACTTTAGTGCAACGTGGATTTGCCTTTAGTAAAATAACCCCCTTTGTGTAGCTGCTGAGTTTTAATTTTGTGCTGGGGGGAACTTTTTGCTGCTGGAATTACCCTTCGGCAGGTACGAAGTCCAAACAATGGAATGGACTTTATTAAAAAAATATACAGTATATATACAATATATATTATATTGCCAAAAATTTTGGGACGCTTGCCTTTACACGCACATGAGTTTTAATAGCATGCCAGTCTATAACAGCTTCAATTCCTCTGAGAAGGCTGTCTTATGGGAATGTTTGACCATTCTTCCAGAAGCACATTTTTGAGTTCAGGCACTGATGTTGGATGAGAAGGCCTGGCTCACAGTCTTCACACAAATTCATCCCAAAGGTGTTCTATCAGGTTGAGGTCAGGACTCTGTGTAGGCCAGTCAAGTTTCTCCACCCCAACCCACTCATCCATGTCTTTATGGACCTTGCTTTGTGCACTGGTCCAAATCATTTGGTGGATTATGGTGTGTGTGTGGGGGGGGGGGGATTATGGTGTGGGGCTGTTTTTCAGGGGTTGGGTTTGGCTCCTTAGTTCCAGTGAAGGGAATTCTTAAGGCCTCAGCATACCAAGACATTTTCGGAAAATGTTATGCCCCCAACTTTGTGCGAACAGTTTGGAGATGGCCCCTTCCTGTTCCAACATGACTGCCCACCAGTGCACAAAGCAAGGTCCATAAAGACACTGATGAGCGAGTTTGGTAATAATAGTGCAACTTCTGATTCATGGATTAAACAGAACATTGAAGATTTATATCCAGAGTTTCTCTCTGTACTCTGTAAGCAGACAAGACCCTTGGACTGTTCAGGTCAATCAATATAACTGGACTTGCTGGTCCGCCGACAAGCGTTCTCAATTCAGAATGACTTATACAAAAATTCTTTGGGAATGGAAAGTGGATGCGAGAGGTTTATCTGCTTTGTATTGAATGGATTATGTGCTTAAAATCTTATAAAAAAAATATATTTTATTTGAATCTTTTATTTTTTTTTTATTTTTTTTAAAAGAGTAAAACAAGCCATTTTAAAATGATAGTGGGTCTCTTATAAATGTATTCAGAATGTTATCTATGACATAGTTACAAAAATATCAGACAAAATATATGTTGAAATGTCTTTATTAGACATTAAATATTTTCAGAAAAACATATTTTAAAAATATATTTTCTAATATATAGCTTTGTAAAATATATTTAAATTATATTTTTGGAATGCATTTAAAAGTATATTTAAAGATATATGTTTGAATGCATTTTTTTATATGTTCAAAAATATCTGGACAATATATTTTCAAACATATATTTTCACATATATGCCTTTGGAAAATATATTAAAATTATATTTTTGGAACACATTTACAAATATATGTAAAAATATATGTTGAAAAAAATCTGAAGAATATATTTAAAAAATATATTTTTCAATATATGTCTTTGGAAAAATGCATTTAAATTATATTTTGGAATGCCTTTACAAGTATATTTAAAAATATATGTTTAAATGCATTTTTTTAGATGCTCAAAAATATATGTCAAATATATTGAAAAAAATATATTTTAAAATATATGCCTTTGGAAAATATATTTGAATTTACATTTTTGGAATAGATGTAAAAATATATTCGCGTAGGCCAATATATTGTAAATATATTTAAAATATATAATTTTTTTAAATAAATATATTGGAAATATATTTTTCTTCCATATGGGTAGCTTTGTACGCTGGCAAAAAGATTTGGCATCTTAGTGAGGATGAATGGAAAGAGGCTATGGAGGTTCTACCTAAAGGGGCAGATTCACATAGATGTAATCTTCCGCTGCGTAATCGAAATACGCTACGCTGCCGTCTATCACCAGACTCTACGCCGAATTCAGGTAGTTTTTTTGCGCGTACGCTATTGTATCGTATTTTTTTTCCGCCGCGCAATCGAAATACGTGAGTAGGGGGCGTGAAGCATTTAAATTAAGCGCGTCCCCGCGACGATCGAACTGCGCATGCTCTGTTCAGGAATTTCCCGCCGTGCATTGCGCGAAATCACGTCGTGACGTCATTCGTTGTTTGAGTAGCGGCGTTTACGAACATTCCTATTCCCGGACGACTTACGTTAAAAATAATAAAAGAAATCGAAAAACGTTGAAAATTCGACGCGGGAACGACGGCCATACTTAACATGGGCTGTCTAATATTAGACCAGCAAAAAGCTGGTATAGTGAAACGGAAAAAAAAGATGACTAAAGGTGCCGTAAGAGATTGCGTTTGAAGAGCGAAATTTTGTGGATTCCAGGCAAAAGCTCATTAGCATACCATGAAGGTGAAAAACAACAGGAAGTCCGCCCAGTGGCCGCAATTTTCAGGCAGCGTAGATCTGAAGGCGTACTAACACGTAATAAAGTCGAAATTTAGCACGCAGGTGTCTTTTCATGGTTTGAGGATTTCGACTAGCGTAAAAACGCTCGTAAATCGAAATTACTCCTGTCTAACAACATTTACACAGGCGTAATCGCTTTGTGAATCTAGGCCATAGTCTCTATCTCATTATGGTAGCAATTAACACAGCTTTTTATAATACATAGAACACACTACACCCCACACACATTATATGCTTGGGGAAAACACACATCCCCTCTATGTCCGCGATGCTCTATATCTAACAGATCTTTAATCCATATGCTTTGGCGTTGTCCGAAGCTCCATAAGTACTGGGAGAAAATATTCAAGACATTGAATACACTATGCCGCACAGAAATACCTTGTGCACTCAAGATAGCAATATTGGACATAATCCCAGTTGGAACTTTGCCTATAGAGATGATTAGGTTGTGGACTAGAACCCTTTATTTAGCTCGTAAACTTATCTTACAGAAATGGATTGATATAGCACCACCAATCCAAAAACAATGGTGTAATAAGGTAACTTTATATTAAAAAGAGAAAAGCTGGCATATAAACACAGGGGATTTCCGCATAAATTTAATAGTATATGGTCCTACTGGCTTGATTCCAGCAATTTGTTCTACGATGGTATGTGTAGTGAGGTGGGAGAGGAGGGGGGGTGGAGGAACGGAAGTAGGAGATAAGACCTGTAATAGGATTAGTAGCAAAGATCGAAGTTAATGATATATAGAGGTGTATGTTTTTTGTAGTATTGTCTTGTTAGATGTTTAATGTTGTTGGTCTCTCGTTCTTTGTCCCCTTTTTAATTATTCTTACCCTGTGGGAATATTTAACTGTTATAATAATAGTTTGTATAAATACGTTTGTATTTTCCATTATATAAGGTAAATGAGAATTTTCTTTTCTTCCTTACTATGTACATATAGAGGAATATCAAAATAAAATAAAAATGATTTGATTTAAAATAAAAGGAGATGAAGAAGATGGCATTATGGAGCTCACCAACCCTGAGCGAGGCTTGCCCATCTCCTAAACAATGAATGGATGCCCGGAGCCTGTCAAGTATTTCAGGATACACTGACTCGGGCACAGTGAGGTTGCAATGGGCACAAAGATTTGGTCTTGACTGTGTGTACACAAAGAAAGCTTGTCATGTTTCTCAACAAGCCTAACAAGGAACTCATCGAGGAAAAGGATGTTTCATTTACGACGAGTTCCTCGGTCGTGTGTACGAGGCCTCATAGTTATCAGTGCATTTTTATAGCACTGATCGCTGTAAAAATGACAATGGTCCCAAAAACGCCACTGCCCAAAACTGCTGATAACAGCGTATGTGTGCATGGACACATAGGATAACATGAAAAAAAGAGTGGTGATACTGCGCTGTCTAAGTGAATGGTCTAAAAAAATGCTAGCAACTTAAAATGTGAGATACACACAAAAATAATACTATAAAACAAGAAAAAGCTGTGCAAATATAAACACTACAGTGTAGAACTCAATTGATAGTCCAGTGTAGGGTAAATGAGAGTCCCGTCAAGCAGGTAATGAAAGAAATATATATAATATGTAAAATCCATTAATCAAGTGCGGAACATGTTATACTTCTGATGGAAACTGATAGCAGAAAACAAATGTTCTTTCCTCCAAATAGATAGTGACATCAAATGCAAAAAACCTCAGAAACAGTGCATGGATAGATAAACACCTCCACCTTTCAATCACACCGCCCCTTACCAGAGGGGAAGATCCCAACTAGAGATCTTCTGACAGCAGATGGCTTAATCCCCAGCCAGGGGTTAACGTGACAGGATATCCAAAGGTCAGGTTTTCTCCAGCAGTGGACCGATGATCCGAGTTGTAATGAAATCAGAGGGGAAGATCCCAACTAGAGATCTGCGTGCCCCAGGACGAAGTCTTTAGGAGACGAAACGGCGTAGGGTAGCGGCGTGCTGACGTCCTTCAAACCGCATACTGTGTCCCGGAGTGAACGGGTGTGCTAGCCGGCCGGCTATTTTTCACATGCGAATTTTATCTACTTTCTTGTAAGTGTGATTTTAATTTTTTTATTAAACAAGTTATATGGGTTCACACTATGTAGCTTTTTTTCTTCTCCATACTGATTTCATTACAACTCGGATCATCGGTCCACTGCTGGAGAAAACCTGACCTTTGGATATCCTGTCACGTTAACCCCTGGCTGGGGATTAAGCCATCTGCTGTCAGAAGATCTCTAGTTGGGATCTTCCCCTCTGATTTCATTACAACTCGGATCATCGGTCCACTGCTGGAGAAAACCTGACCTTTGGATATCCTGTCACGTTAACCCCTGGCTGGGGATTAAGCCATCTGCTGTCAGAAGATCTCTAGTTGGGATCTTCCCCTCTGGTAAGGGGTGGTGTGATTGAAAGGTGGAGGTGTTTATCTATCCATGCACTGTTTCTGAGGTTTTTTGCATTTGATGTCACTATCTATTTGGAGGAAAGAACATTTGTTTTCTGCTATCAGTTTCCATCAGAAGTATAACATGTTCCGCACTTGATTAATGGATTTTACATATTATATATATTTCTTTCATTACCTGCTTGACGGGACTCTCATTTACCCTACACTGGACTATCAATTGAGTTCTACACTGTAGTGTTTATATTTGCGCAGCTTTTTCTTGTTTTACATAGGATAACATGATGGAGAGTTTATTGACTATAGAAAAAAACGGCTACTGCCAAAAACAGCTGCTGTAAAAACGTCCAAAGACGTCCAGTGTGCATGAGGCCTAAGGAGAGTTCAGGGGCTGCTAAAAAAATGCCCAACTGCTCCTAAACTTCAGTTTAGCAGCTGTATTGTACATGAAGCCTTAGAACAACCAACAAATAAGGCTTTATGTACACTGCTGCTGGTAAACGGACGTTTAGGAGCAGTTGGGCGTTTTTTCAGCTGCCCCTGAACTCTCCTCTATGTTATCTTGTCAGTACATGTACACAGGGTCTCTTATAATTGTTTCAAGGCAGTTGAGTTTAGAAAAAAATTTTGGAAAGCAAAAAATATGCGTTCAAGATGGATGTTCAAAGACATTTGAAATGCCAAATACCTGTAAGAGCTTTGTAAACGTTGAGGGTTTAACTCAATGGTAAATGCGTTTTTTTAGCGAGTCCACAGCAGTCAGATGTTATGTTTGAGGGCATGTCAGCCCATTTTTATTGAAGGAAACAAAAAGAACAGTTCACATACAGGATTTCCCACGCAGGGAATCTTCTCCAGTAATGTTCACAGAACTCAAAATACCAAGCCTCCTGGCTCCTAGGCTTACTTAGCCTTGCTGTACCTGCTAACCTGGCACACTCCTGGCCTCAACAGGTTCTCCGGCCCACTGTCTCCCAGACTTCCTTCAGCCCCTCTTGGACTCGCTAGTCACCTCAGGTCTACCAGCCTCCCAGTCCTTCAGACACGAAGTCCCCCCACACCAGGGATGTAATCTCCAGGGCAGACAGACAGACAGACAGATCCCCACATACAGGTCTGTCTTGCAGCAACAGCCAGCTGCACACCTTCCACCTCTCTCTCTCTCTCTCTCTCTCGCTCTGTTCTGACCAGTCCCTGATTATATTGTCAGCGTTCAGCTGGGAACCCAACCTGCTGGCTGTCTGTAAGATCTGGACACAGGGTTGGATATCCCATCCCACCCAAGTCTCTGCAGGATCTCCAACTACACAGCCCCATTCAAAACTATCAAAACCTGGAGAAAACTGACAGAGCATTTTTCTCCATTTAAAAACTATGCTGTGCAGTTCTGCAGTCTGCTGACATGCAGACTCTGTGTCCATTTTTGCTGCGTCTCCATGGTGACAGGGACCCTCACTATTACAGCTTGTAAACGCGGTAACTTGCGTTTAGCCACGTTTCATTTACAGGAGTTTTTAATGAAGATACATTTTGACTATTTATAAAATAAAATATTGTAAACGCTCCTAAACGCAAACACGGCTAAACGCTGCAAAACTGACGTTTTTAAATATTGCTTACTATCTGTCAAGTTAAATAGTTCAGGGTAGCTTTTAAAACATCCCGTGTACATTAAGCCTAAGTAATTGAGGGTGAATCTTATGACCCGTTCCAACTGACAGTTTATGAGAGAAAACATGGCTGATTGCATACTTTTTCTACTCTACTCTCTTTAACTGCTGTAAAGGTAAAAATCTATCACTTGGGATTTCTTCAGGATAATTGCGAGATACAGAGAACAAAGTCACTCATTACAGGGTGATGTATACAGGGCATTCTTCTGTTTAAATAGAGTGTATATCAGCTCTGTAATAATTTACTGTAGTGATTAACTGACTACTATGCTTTATTTGAAACTCAACACAAATTAATTTTATGAGTTTTAGAAACACAAGGGAATGGCAAAAAGTGATTAAACCATTAAAAGAAAATTGTCTACAGTTCAGAAAAGGAAAGTCATCGGAACCATGACTGGCATATTGCAGTGCAGCCTAAAGGATAAAATAATGTGCAAGATAGTTATTAGCACAATAAAAGATAAACACAGTGTTACATCATTTTAATCGCTGAAAACATTGCTTGTCCTTTTAAAAAAACAATCAAATTCTGTGGTACATTGCGCATATATACTGTATATGTATATAGTATAAGTGTGCTAATTATTATTTGTTGTCATATCTCCTCCCCTATATCTAGATAATGTCTGCACTGGATATCATGGACCTAGGTTGTTATAAGGAGTACTACCTATACCAATATATTCCTTTATCATAATAGATATAAGCTAATGATGTCTAATTTCTTAGTAAGGCTAATGAAGTACTATAACAAACAAAGACATTTGCATATGCATCTTCTATTTATCAGAATATTATTGTAAAATCTTCCTCTCTTTGGTGTAAGGGGGGTTGGTCAAAAGTATGAGTCCGTAGGAGAAAGAGTGATTAATATTATTTGATCTTGTGATGATTACATAGCATGCTGATATTGTGATACATATATATGTGTTGATCATTTGGACTCCAATGTTATGGCGGACTGTGTATATGGGTTGCGACTTACAGTATGCTCCCCTTGATTCCACGCCCTTCTGGGCATGGTCTAAACCCTCTCCTTTTGTGTGCCCTGGGGCTGATAGGCTTGGGATCCCTGCTTGTAATCGCAGTCGGTCTGACAGGGATAGGAGATAACCCTATCATGCTGGTGCCATCTTGTGCATGCACGATTGATGGTGGGGAACACGGTGACATGACGTCATCACCCCGCCTCTGCTGGGCGGCCTCATGTCCTTTGTGACAGTCTGGATGGATACTGGCCGGCGGCATTCATGTGGGTGCCAGTAAAGTCCATAAGAAACCTGGTATCACCTTGCATTTTTTGTCCACAGATTTACAATCATGGGACACCAACTTCTGCTGGATATTGCATATATACATACAAAGGTGTGCAAATGATTTACTACTTTATTTGATACATTTATATCTAATACAGAGTAGGACGGGAACAACCTGCATTCTTCACAGAATGGGTTCAGGAAGATAATGGCAGCATTTCACAGGGATTTTAATCAACACTAATTCTACAACATCATGCTGTTTCTGCAGGTTTGCCAACAGCATATTCATGCTCCAAACTTTTTGTCCACCATCATCTTAATGGATCCTTGCTGTATACGGTATGTAAAATTCTGACTTTCCCATGTGTATCGTGAAGATACAGGCCGGGATTCAGATACATCGGCGCATATTTATGCCTCCGTACCATATCTTCTTTACGCTACGCCGGCGCAACGCAGAGAGGCAAGTATGAAATTCACAAAGCAAATGCTCCCAACGTTGTGCCGGTGTAGCGTATAGTCGTAGGTGTAAGTCAGCGTAAGTCTAAAAAGGTGGAAGTGGGCTGGAAGTGGATGTGATATATTAAAATTAAGTATGACCCCATGCAAATGATGGGCTGAGCTTCAAAAAACGAACTGCACATGCGTCAGCTCTTGGACGCATCCCAGTACGCATGCACAGAATCACGTCGGGACAAACGCCTAAGATACGTCGAATCACTGAACGTAAACGACGTACAATACGATGGCTGTTCCCTCGTCCATACCTTTGCATGACTTACCCCTGCTTTATGAGGGGTAACTTTACGCCGGACGTAAGCCTCATGCAAACCGCGTATCTTTTCCACCTGGCGCATCTACGTTCGTGAATCGACGTATTCCTACTCATTTGCATATTTAACATGGGTACGCCGATTGCGTCCATCGTAAATATGCGCCCAAGATACGAAGGCGTAGGACACTTACGTCGGTTGTATGAAGACAATTTTCAGGCGTATCTTGCTAACAGAATCAGGCGCATAGATACGTCGGCACATCCGTGCACTTACACGGCGTATCTGTAGATACGTTGGCGTAAGTGCTTTCTGAATCTGGCTAAATGTCTTGAAAGACTGGACAAATATGTGTAATCTGCAGTCATCAAGATTTGCTGACCTTGGGTCACTGTAGTTTCAATTTCCTGTTTCTTCTGCTGTTGAATTCCATATTCTTTAAACACTGAAGAACCAGTAGTATGTCATCAAAAGATGTCTGTAATTACAGGTCTCTTGGTATAGGCCAGCTGGATAAAATTGGTTTGCCTGTTACCAGTTTTCTGGTAAACCATAATTTTCCACCATAACCTATTCTTTTTACTAGGATATATGGATGTTTAGTTGTTGTTTTTATTTTTGTGTATGGTTTTATCCACTAGTGATCAGAAAGCTTAAAATGCTTCAATGTAAAATACATACTGCTTTGTTGTCATGCATATTTGAATTTAACCCTGTGACTGGACCGTCCAGAACCCAGTTTGAGTGCTTCTGTCAAGATATATCTTCCTTCAGTCTGGACATCCAAGACTAGCCAGCAATAGCTTAGATGAGAACTGGAACTGTTCATTGAAAACTCACACAAAATTAATAGTACACCAGATCAGGTGAGCCTCAACACATTATCGTATGCAAAGGAGACTGTACACAGGAATATAATTAAAAGAGAAGTATGTTTTTTTGTTTTTACTTTGATTTATACTTACTTATGTGGATGCAGCATCACACCGATGCTGGATCTGCCCCCTACCATCTCTGCACTGAGAACTGAGCCACCAAACATCGCTAATAGCTTGGTTTTCACAGAACCCTGAAAGGAGAGCTGCTGACTCAGTCAGCGTCTCTCCTTTCTGCTTCTCCACACTCACTGGAGCACTGAGCTGTGGAGGGGTGGGGAGCAGCCATTTCAGCATCTCAGTGGCTCGCTGAGATGCTGAGCCTGATCCTTGGGAAGTCAGGATGAAGCACTGCTTCGACTGATGGTAGTGGCGTCAGCAGAAAGCGGACTTTAGCTCACTCTCCGCTGAAAATGGGTCACAGGAGTGCAAAATGAATTGCACTCCTGTGACCCAGAGGAGAAACCCAGCCTAAAAATCTCAGGCTGGACTTCTCCTTTAACATTATTAAGGAACAGCCAACATATAATATATGCTAATCTATATCTAGCAACTAATAGCTGACAATGATTTAATTAACCCATAAGCTAATCAACATTAACATATAACACCCCACAATAGTTTTCTAACAAGGTAGAGGGGACACAATGTTAGCAGACAGACAGAAACAATAGGTGACCCAATTAATAATGGGTTAGACACAAACTTGTGTATTCTGTCCACTAGACAAGTCATTAGAGGACATGAAAAGTCCCAGCAGTCTGGTACAGTGAAATTCATTTATTTTCATAGATCCCATGAGGATTATGGTTGGTAAATATCTTCTGTACAATAGTTTTTATAAACAAAGAAAAACATAGGCAGTCCCAGGAAACAGGAGGATACTGCACAACATAAGTCGTCATACAAAAAGATATTGTACAACATGAATCGTTGTATAAAAGGGTATGCACAACATAAAACGGTATACAAAAGGATAATGCACATCACACATCGTTATACAAAAGGATAATGCATCAAATGAACCGTTATACAAACATAAACAAATATCAGAAGCAGCAGTAAGCAGCCAATGTATACGTTACCAAGGCGGAGAAGCCTAAGTGGCACAGGGCCCACTGCCGACGAGCGACACAGCATCAGCCTAGGACAGCAAGATTGAAACAAAATGGGGGGAAAGAGGTAGGGGGGAGAGAGAAGAAAGAAATAGGGGTGGAAATGGAGATATAAGGGAGATGGATATCTGCGAAAGCATCATAAACATAGTCACACGGAAATAGGTTGCATGAGACATATCAAAAGGGTACAAACATAACTGAAGACAAATGAGAACTATTGCTGGTTAAACCATTCCGTCCAAGGCCTCCATTGCAGATCAAACTTAGCTCTCCTATCTTCCCTAGTTGCCAGCAAAGCTTCAAAAGTGTAGTTAGAACGTGTGATCTCAAGGACGTCTCCAACACTAGGGACTTTATTGGACTTCCAATTCCTAGCTAGTAATAACCTAGCCGCCAGTAAAATATGGGTGACCACTACTCGAAAACTTAGGGGAAACCCCCCCATGCCCAGGTTTAGCAAAGCTAGTTCGGGGTTAGGGGGCGTCAGGATGCCCGTTATACGAAATATGCATCTGAACACACTCCTCCAGAAGCTCGTAAGACTCTTACAGAGCCAGAAGATATGAAAGATATTGCCTACAGCACCACACTCCCTCCAACAAAGCGGAGAGGATGTAGAGAAGAATTTAGCTACCAGATACGGGGTAAGGTACCACCTCTGTGCAAACTTTTGGGAGAGCTCCCAATGATTGACGCATCGAGAGGCCTTGTAGACAGTTTTAAACGAATATTGCCACTGTGATGGCGTAAACGTTTTCCCCAAATCTACTTCCCACTTACGGAGGGGGGACGACACAGTGAAATTTAATTTACCTTGGAAGATGTTATAGAAGAGGGAGATACCCTTAGGTGGCAAAACTGTCTTAGTGTAGTATTGCCAAACAGTGTCTTGTATCAGTATCTCCTGGGATTTTAATGTTCTAAGAAAGTGAGAGGCTTGGGCATGTTTAAAGGCGTCCACAGGCGGAAGATCATATTCAGCTGCCAGGGTATCGAATGGTTTGAGCTCGTTGTAACAGTACAGATCATCAACCCATAAGACACCCTTGGCAACCCAATCAGAGTAAGAGGTATCCGGGATATCACAGGACAAACTTTCAGTGGGAATTGGTATAGGGGCAGTATTAGAGCCAGCAAGCGCCAGACCACAGAGCTCCCTCCACACTAGGAGAGAAGCTTGGAGTGTCAGCGGAAGGCGACGGAGGGGGAGAGGCTGCCAGATGTCAAGAACCAGGAGGCTACGTAGATCTGGGAAGGGACTCGCCGCACCATAAAATATCAGGAGACGGGGATATCCAGTGCCTACGTTGAGAGAGTATGGCTGCCCGATGGTAGTCTCTGATATCAACTAAGCCCATGCCCCCCACCAACCTATGTTTAACTAGAAGAGACTTAGAGCATCTAGATCACCTGGACCCCCATACGTATCGTTTTAGGGTAAGATTTAAGGATTTAAGATGACTAGATTTCAAGGGGATGGGCAATGTACGGAAAACATACAAAATTTGGGGTAAAAGCAGCATTTTAAATGAGGCCACACGACCCGACCAGGTCAGTTCGGTCCTGGCCAGCCGGGTAGCCTCCTTAGATATTCTATCTATCAAGGGAACATAATTAGCGTCAGCCAAGTTAGATAAGTCAGCTGTGATTTGGAGTCCTAGATAAGTTATACTAGATGTGGCCCAGGAATAAGGAAAGGAGGCTTGCAGATGGGATTGGAGGCGAGGGGGGAGATTGAGACCTAATATGAAAGATTTAGCAAAATTTATTTTATAGTAGGAGACATGACTAAATTCCATGAGGATATTGTGTGCCTGTGGTAGGGAAGAATGTGGTGAGGTCAAGAAGAGAATGATATCATCTGTGAACAGGCTTATATTATGCGACCTCCCCGACAGCAGGAAGCCAGCTAAACTTTTCAGCTAGGGGTTCTATGAGAATGTTAAAAATAGACGGGGATAGGGGGCACCCCTGCCTGGTGCCGTTTGTTATTCTGAAGGGGCAAGAGAGCATATTGGAAGTGTAGACCTGAGCACCCGGGGAAGAATACAGCGCCAAGATGGCCGACAGGATAGGGCCCGAAAACCCGAACCTCTCAAGGACCCAGGTCATATACCCCCAGTGTATCCTGTCGAACGCCTTCTCCACATCCAAAGAGAGGAGCAGAGAAGGCGTCCGACAGGCCCCAGCATGGTGCACCAGACCAATAACCCTCCTAGTCGCATCAGACGACTGTCTGCCCCGAGTGAACCCTGTTTGGTCAGGGTTAAGCAGCTCTGGTAGTATTGGAAGCAGCCTATGGGCCAGGATCTTAGCATATAATTTCACGTCCGTATTTAACAGGGAAATAGGATGGAAGTTGGCCGGGGTAGTGGGCGTCTTTCCCGGTTTAGGGATGGTCACAATAAAGGCTTTGAGCACCACCTCAGAAAACACCCTACCTAGTGCAGGGGTCAAAAGGGAGTCAAAGGTTTTATAATAGCTATTGGGCAGCCCATCTGGACCAGGCGATTTGCCATTAGGGAGAGTTTTAATCGCCCTTAGGATCTCGAGCTCTGTAATTGACATATTGAGGGATTCCAGTTGGGAATGGGACAGTGTGGGGAGTGACAGGTCAGCCAGGAAGGATTGGATAGCTTCGTCCACTGGCTGAGGGGTAGAGCGATCCTCTCGAAGGTTGTAGAGGGAGGAATAAAAGTCAGCGAATGAACTGGCTATGTCCTGAGGGTTATAGACGTTACCGCCGTCAGAGTTCCAAATAAGGAAAGGGACAGTTGTTTTCACTCTGCGGTCTTTCAATCTCTGGGCCAAGAATTTACCCGCGCGGTTACCAGACGCATAGTGGGTCAGTCTGAGGGCCTGCACATGCCTATCGTAGCGATCTAGCAGCAACCTCCTGAGATCCGAGCGCAAACCAAACAGTTTAGCAGCCGTCGGGTCATCAGCAGTCTGCTTATTTTGCGATTCCAGGGATCTGATTTCAGCCAAGATAGACTCCAATTTCTGTGCTCTCTGCCTCCGTACCCGTGCACCAAGCTGTAGCAAAATTCCCCTAATATAAGCCTTATGGGCACACCAAACAGTAAATGGATTAGAAACAGAGTCATGCCGCGTATACACGGTCGTTTTTTGCGATGAAAAAAACGACGTTTTTTAAAACGTCATTTAAATTGATCGTGTGTGGGCAAAACGTAGTTTTTTGTCTTCAAAAAAACGACCAAAAAAAATTCCAACATGCTTGAATTTTTTGTGTCGTTTTTCAAAACGTCGTTTTTTGTTTCACAAAAAGTCACCGTGTGTAGCAAAAACGTTGTTTAAAACGACGTTTTTCAACCCGCGCATGCCCAGAAGCTAGTTATGAAGCGAGCTTCAATGGAAAAGAGTGGTGAACGTAACCTCGCTTTTTGTGAAAAAAACGATGGTGTGTATGCAACATCGTCTTTGAAAGTGACGTTTCAAAAACGTCGTTTTTTACTTCACAGAAAACGTAGTTTTTTTCATCACAAAAAATGATCGTGTGTACGCGGCATCAGAATTAACAGAATTTTTTTTCTTAAGATGAGCAGACAATGAAGTCACATGAGAAGGGTGTTGAAGCAAATAAGAGTCAGCCCTCCACACAAAGGAGGAGGAGGAGGCTGGGGCCCCCCGTCCACCACCACCGACACCGGAGCGTGGTCAGACCACGTAATGTCATGGATGGTGGACGAGGAAACCTTCTGAAGCAGGAACTTATCCACCAGTATCAAGTCTATGCGTGAGTATGAATTATGCCTAGGAAAATGAAAGGAAAAGTCTCTCTCGCTGGTGTGTTGACATCTCCAGGCATCAAACATGTTCTCAGCATGCAATAAAGTTTGGAGAACCGGTTGGGGATGCTTAGATTTGGACGTAGTGTCCATTTCAAAGTCAACTGTCAAGTTATAGTCACCGCACATGATCAGAGCGCCCTTTCTTATCCGGTTGATTTTGCAGAAAAGTCTCCTTAGGAAACGCAGCTGATGGGTATTGGGCGCGTAGAGGTTGACCAGCGTGTAGAGGTTGTTATTAAACACCCCCACCAGGATCAAAAACCTACCGTCCGGGTCAACCAGCGATTCCTGTAGGGAGAAGAAAACAGAGTCCTTGATGGCGATGAGCACTCCCTTCTGTCTGATGCCCCGAATAACGTGCAGAAACTTGGTATGGCTGAAGGTAGGCGCACCAGACGCCGTCAGGTGTGTTTCTTGAAGACACAGGATGTCAGAATGGAGTTTCAGGGCTTCCCTCCTAACGGAGGCCCGCTTAATCGGGTGGTTCAGGCCCCGGACATTAAAGGAAGTTATCGTGAGGGCCATAAAGATTTAAAAAAAAAAAGATAACAGTACCTTGCAACACAGCAGACGGTCCTCCAGACACCGCAAGGCCCAGACGGTGAGTGTAGACGAGAGACAAGGCGTCTTTACTGAGTGCAGCGCAGAATCCATCTCAAACGAGGCAGGGAGGGGGGAGAAAAATACAAAAACTGAAAGTAAAAGGAACATAGCAAAAAGTTTAAACTGTAGAAGTAAAAAGGGAGATCTTATTCGGAATCTGAATGCAGTTTGACTGCACATATTTCAAGGGGGGGAAAAAACGTGGGCGGAGAACTCCAAAAGGTCAGGGGACCTGTAAAGTAAACAAAACTGTATTCCTGAGGCACCAAGGCATTATGACTTTTTCCTATTGTTGCATTTGCGTGACACTAGTGTCCAATCATCTTGGGTCTGCACCCTGGAAGTGGAAGCTGCTCCCTCCGGCGGAGTCTCAGGCAGGATGTCCCATCTGCACAAAAGTGCAAGCCCCTCCTCCAGGTCCGCAATCACACAGGAGGCACCGTCTTTAGTGATAGTGAGTTTAGACGGGGGTCCCCACTTGTAGACAATGCTGTGGTTCCGAAGCGCTTTGGTAATGGGTAGGAGGGACCTACGTCTCTGCATGGTGTATTGCGACAGGTCAGCATACACTTGGATATTGGAGTAACGGTCAGATGGCGGGGAGCTCCTACGGAATGCCAACATAAATTGATCTTTCACGTGATAAAAATGTACCCGCATCAGAACTTCTCTAGACACATTTTCCGGGAGGTGCACAGGTCTGGGCAGGCGGTGGATCCTATCCACCACTAGTTCCGATGCTGGCATGGAGGGAAAATATGACCCCATGAGCTCCCGGGCGTATTGTTGGAGTTGAGCAGGAAGAACAGTCTCAGGAACGCCACGCAGTTTGACGTTGTTCCTGCGAGATCTGTCTTCGAGATCTGCGACTTTAGCTTTAAGCCATGGGAATTCATCTGACTGATCATTGTGAGAGTCTACTAAAGAGTTATATGAGGAGGCATATTCACCCATCTTCCTCTCCACATGGTCCACCCTGCCACCCAGCTCCCCTATCTCGGTTTTAAAGTTCATCATACACTCCATCAGGTCTGAGTGCAGAGAGCTGCGTAGGGACACTAGCATGTCTTTCAATGTAGTATCTGACAAAGGCTGGTTGGAAGTGGGGAAAGCATTGATGGTGTCAGCAAGCTCACGTGTGTCCTCCATAGATCCCTGCAGTACACTAACCTTAGGATCATGTAGCTCCCCAGACAAGCGGGGTTTTGACTTCACTGGGCTGCAGGAAAGTGGAGTAGAGGCTGCTGGTGAGCGTCTGTGTGAGCCATCCCTCTGTCCAGGGCTCGTGTGTCAGTGGATGCACCGCCTGTGGAGGCCGGAGACACGCCGCCGGCGCCATCTTGGGACATGCTGCTGGCTCTGGGGGAGAAGAAGTCCTCCAGTTTCGCCGGTTGAACGGCGGATTTGCGTTTTTTGGTCATCCCCGAGTGGCAAGCAGGGTGTCAGCCAAGTGTGAGAGCCATTTAGGGATGCCTACAGTGCCTCAGAGTGCTGGGATCCCCAAAGCTGGAGCGGAGCTCTGTGTTCAGGATTCCATTCAGCCGCGCGGTAGCCACGCCCCCCCAGTTGGTAAATATCTTGAGTGTATGTTCTAAGTGAAGGAGCCTCTCCAACCCAGTCTGTATAAGGGCTCTTAGCATCTATTAAGTGGTGGACCATCATTAGAGAATGCTCTGCTCTCTCCATGGGCCATAATCAGTGGGTAGAAAGCTGGCCCCTAGTCTTCTCCAAAAGTTCCTGTCCTCATTGGGTCTGTCACAAACCTCTTTCATTAGAATCTCAATTTTTTTTCTGCCCGCTTCTTCAAAAACTGAGGGGAAGAAAATACCTAGAAGGTCAGAAGTTTTATACAGTATATATTGCAGCCATTACATCTGGCACTATACATAATTACATAGTCAAAAACACTTCAGTCCTGCACCCTATCTAGTCATATAAGTGAACCTTTTGTTTATGCCTGCATGTTTTATTAATTCAGTTTCAATATAAAGTGGAGCTCCAAATTATGGTTGTAGCACATGCAGCAAATGTTAGAAAAGGTATATGAAGTTAAGTTTCTTTTATGGGAAAAAAATTAAAATATTGTAAAGAGAGCCCTTAATGCCTTTGCCAAGAGCACTGTATTGAGATTTGTATACTTCCTAATTCATAGCTTTCATAAAAGTTCTACCAGTCAAGTAGTCATGTGTTACCTAATCATTCTAACATATTACAATATACAAAAAACAAAAACAAATGGTATTTGGGATAGGTACCTCCTGTACAGGCCCATAGAAAAAACTATAGCTGCAATATGCAATATAGATATAACTCCAGCGCCAAGCTGTGAGTTTTCTGGGCAGAGATATCAATGAATATTCTCATGGTTAAGAGATGTTTCAGTAATGACAAGGAAATTACTTTGGTTTATCTAAACATTAATTTTTAAAGATATGATTGTGTGACAATAAAAGCACAAGCAAGAATCATAAAAGCAAAGACTATAACCCTATGATTTTTCATATCCTTCTTGGTATTTTCATCTCAATCCCAGAAAAATATGTAATAATTGTTAGTTTGATTATGTTTATAATACTGTATATTAATTGCTTAAGGACCAGCCGTCACACTTATACTGCGTGAACCATCATAGCTGTACTTCGGTCGCTTTAAAGCAGTGTTTCTCAACTCCAGTCCTCAAGGCCCCCCAACAGGTCAGGTTTTCAGGATTTCCATTATTTTGCACAGGTGATTTGATCAGTTTCACTGCCTTAGTAATTCCCACAGCCTTTTCATCTGAGGGAAATCCTGAAAACGTGACCTGTTGGGGGGGCTTGAGGACTGGAGTTGAGAAACACTGCTCTAAAGGGTTTGTAAAGGAAAACATTTTTTTATCTTAATAGCTTCCTTTACCTTAATGCAGTGCTGTTTTCATGTCCTCATTGTTCATTTTTGCTCTCAAGTTGCTGTAATTCTTCTCTGCTCTCCACACTTCCTGGTTGTCTGTTTCCTGATGACCACAGTGCTGGGAGCTTTCTCTCTGTGGTCACTAACTTCAAGTAGGTGTTACTGTGTCTAAAACCCCTCAGCACCAATCAGTTTCGTTTTCCAAAGCATCACTGCCCTGTATTGGCTCTGTGGCTCTGTACAGCAGAGAAGCAGGAAACATGCAAAAACGAAACTACAGGTACATTATATGATTGATTTTTATTTATTTTTAATCGTTTTTTTAAAAAGGAATCAGTTAACTATTATGTCTCTATACCCTGTAAACAGTCATTTCAGCATAACATTTTTTTTTATTTACAACTCCTTTAAGTGGGCTAGCAGGCGCACACCCACTGCATGGCGATTCTCGTGACTGGCAGTCGCGATGACCGCCAGCTATGAACAATCGCGGGCATGAGTGGCAGAACAGGGACGTGTGTGTGTGCAAACACACACATCCCTGTTCTGTGAGCTGAGGAAAGACAGATCGTGAGTTCCTAATAGCTAGGGAACACAATCTGTAATTTCCTCTAGATCACTGCCATCCCACTACAGTTAGAACACACATAGGAAACACAATTAAACCCTTGATCGTGCCCTAGTGTTAACCCTATCCTTACCAGTGACATTTTTACCAGTGTATGTTAACCACTTCCCGACCGCTGCATGTAGATATACGTCGGCAGAATGGCACGTTAAGGCAGATGCACGTATATATACGTGCCTGCCTTTACGCGGGTCGGGGGTCGGGGGATCCTTTTCATTATTGTTTAGAATGAAAAGGATCAAACATTAGTAATAGTATTTTCTGTGTATGATTGTGCTCAGCTCCATAGCATAGTGGTATACCCTGCTACCTTCAAAAGTTCAAGCCATGGGGTTGAATTCCATCAATGGCATCACCTCTTGAAAATGTAGATTGTACCCAGCAGCATAATTAGCGAATGCACATCCGTTTGGTTTATTCCAATATTTTAACTCTTCAAATGCATGCAATGGTATGTAATTATTCAATAATATTATGGTGTGGAATTCCAAAAATACAGCTATTCAAAAATCAAGGAAAAAAACAGCGTAGGGCAACCAGAAGGAGTTGTGGGGATGAGGTCCTTGTCCCCATCAACTTGGGGACAAAGTGTTTGGGGGGTACCCCAAAACACCCTCCACATGTTTAGGGCATGTGGCCTGGTATGGTTCAGGGGGGAGGGCACACTGATTCTCCCCCCTTCCTGGCCTGCCAGGTTGCATGCTCGGATAAGGGTCTGGTATGGATTTTAGGGGAGACCCCACGCCATGTTTTTTTACATTTTGGCGTACAGTTCACTTTAATTTCCATACCAGACTAGAATGACCTGGTATAGACTGGTGGTTTCTTTGATTCTTACTCTATATTGCTGTGAACCGGCAATACATTACAGTCACAAGAAATTTTAATTACATTTTTTCCTTTAGAAATGTAATTTTGCTGCGGTACAGAAAGAAACATGGGAAAGATGCGCTACTGTACAGACATACTAAGTACACTCCCAGGCACAATATTTAAAGGAATTTAAAAAATGTATTGTTTCACTTTAAGCATTATAAAAATCACTGCTCCTCAAAAAACAGCCATTAAAAAAAAAAATCCAATTGATACATGTCCCCATGGGGATACATGGGGCAGGACCTATGCCCCCATACACTTTTTATGGCAAAGAACTTGCATATAAGCCTTCAGTGAGAACTTTGGATTTTGCAGGTTTGAGCCCCATTGACTTCCACTATTCTGGCATATGTGATCTGACAGGCATGTTTGCTGGCAATAGCACTAAATTCCATTTGCATGTGCGCCCAGTTTCTGAGAGTTGAAGTCTTAATTGGGCACTATTTTCTGGGACTGCAGGTTCATTTATTGGCGCTATAGTAAATGACCACCTATGCGTTTTTGTTTTTTTATCCTCTTACATACCAAGCATTGTTGAAAGGAAGTCAGATATAAAGATAGGAAGATATCAAGGTGATCACTAAGTTGGAAAGCTGTTCACAGCTTAAAGTGAGGTGCCAGTATTATATCTCCATCTCATAGAGTATGGCCATTACGGAAGGGTTGTGGTTGCAATGAATATAACTATCACTATCGCATATTATTTTAACTAAGAAGATTTTGGAAGGACTTTTTTTTTGCACAATATTGATGGATTCATGACTTTTTATTGTATTTATTTTTTGAGAAATTAGCAATTTGAATTCTGATATTCACATGATATTATTTGATTAAGCTAGGTTTTTTTTCCTTGTAGTATGACATGTTTTTTCAGCAGAGAAACTAGCCTAAAGCTGTAGGCTAAAATGTTCAGCCAGAAGATAAAATAAAATAATGTGAGGGAAACATCTGCACTAAACTTCTGCAGAAAATGATCGGCTATAGAGGATGGACCCCTGGTTACAGAAATTGAATGCCATTGTCAACTTTAGACTAAGTTTGCATTGCTGCAATTTGATTTTGATCCGATTGTCAGTGCAATTATGTAGTATAACCTGAATGCAACTAGGATACGGTTTGCATATTCTGTTGGGCCAAAATTTAACTGGATTCACACAAAAGTAGTACCAAACTATTTCCAAAATAGTGTCATGCTGAGCTGCATTTGTGTGAATGGGGCCCCATTGAAAACAATGTTATTTCATTGTCATGCGATTCTGTGTGACTTAAGCCACATCCAAAATCACACTAGTGTAAAAGGAACCTTAGGTGATCTGTTGCTCACCTGTGAAGAGTTTTGGTCCAGTAAATTTGTCAAACAATGTAGTTCTCTCTCTTTACTTCATATATTGTTAGGTTATTTCTCTGTTTGTTGAATATTCTTTAATTCTTCTGGTTAAATGATCTTAAGGCTTTTTTCTCTAAGTTCTGAATGGTAGAGAATGTTGCCCTGCAAAACAGACAACAAATATAAATTGACATATAACACATATTATGAATATAACAGGTATTATTTGTGACTTTTGTTGAAACTATTTAAAATAAATGGGTGTTTTGGAGCCCCAGTATATATTTCTAGAAACAAATATCACAAAATAAACTATAGACAATCCCATAAGTAGACTAGAATGTGTTGCCCAATTCTGCTTTCTCCATTACTGGAATTGCGAGTGTTTACAGCTGAACTGAGTAATCTTGTAAATTAAAACAGCTCTCAGACTGGAACAGCTGTCTTCCACAGCATAATGTTAGAATTACAAATTAAATATGTTAATGTTCTGGTTGCCCTTGACTGAATTAGAGTATTCCACCTTATTAGTTTATGTCAGTGCTTATAAGGAAATGACAGCACATGAATTATGTGTTCAACAAAACATATATAAATCAGGATCACATATAGAACAAAATAGTCCAAAATGATAAACAGCGCTTTAGCTGTTGGTTTAAATGTCCAACATCATCATAAGCATTCAAATAGTGACGGATTTTCTTGCCAGTGTAGTGAAAACAGATAGTGGTTGATCCTACACCTCTTCCCAGGAAAGATTACACCACAAGTGGGGCACACTCCCCTTCGGGGTACTCACTCACCAGATGATTAGCAAATGGAGGCAATAAAAGGTATCTTTCCACCAGATAATCCGTCTCTATAGCTGGGACCCGTCAGGACAATGTTCCTCATAAAACACATAAACACAGAGCAGGCTCCAAATAGCGTAATCTCGTTTATTAAAGTTAAAAGGTAACAATCCCTCATATGCATGCAGCCCCCGCTTCAATTGCACGTACCATTTAGTAGATTGTTACAGGCACAAATGACAGTAACGGTAGCGATATCCTACTGGTATCCGATTCCCCAGAAGCCAAGCATGTAAATGCAGCGTATAGTCTACAGCGTGCGGGTCTACTTCCTGGATGAACCACCCGTGGAACGCACACGTCACTTCCGGGTCGCTGTAAAGTTCCGCCCTGACCGGTTTCGTCCAACTGGCTTCAACAGAGGGCGTGCCAGTTGGACGAAACCGGTCAGGGCGGAACTTTACAGCGACCCGGAAGTGACGTGTGCGTTCCACGGGTGGTTCATCCAGGAAGTAGATCCGCACGCTGTAGACTATACGCTGCGTTTACATGCTTGGCTTCTGGGGAATCGGATACCAGTAGGATATCGCTACCGTTACTGTCATTTGTACCTGTAACAATCTACTAAATGGTACGTGCATTTGAAGCGGGGGCTGCATGCATATGAGGGATTGTTACCTTTTAACTTTAATAAACGAGATTACGCTATTTGGAGCCTGCTCTGTGTTTATGTGTTTTATGAGGAACATTGTCCTGACGGGTCCCAGCTATAGAGACGGATTATCTGGTGGAAAGATACCTTTTATTGCCTCCATTTGCTAATCATCTGGTGAGTGAGTACCCCGGAGGGGAGTGTGCCCCACTTGTGGTGTAATCTTTCCTGGGAAGAGGTGTAGGATCAACCACTATCTGTTTTCACTACACTGGCAAGAAAATCCGTCACTATTTGAATGCTTATGATGATGTTGGACATTTAAACCAACAGCTAAAGCGCTGTTTATCATTTTGGACTATTTTGTTCTATATGTGATCCTGATTTATTTGTGCATCTTCAGTTTTTTGACTGTTAGATTTTAAATAGCTGCTATAATTTTTACTACTATATATTTCTGCAATATGAAATTATAGTTTTGACTACATATTTTCTTTCTAAAATTCTGTCACTTGTTAACTTGTTTATAAGTGATTCCACTGTGAAATATTTTGCATTAAGGCGCTGAGATGTGTCACTAGGCCTGGTGTTACACTACCCTTTCTAACAAAACATATATGTATGCACAAATCTAAACCCAAATTGCTACTTTGGATATTTTTATTCAAAGAGTAATAATGTGTACTGAGTACAATAACCCATAGTAATCCAGACAAGTCCACAGGTAGCAAGTAATTAAGCTGAAGGTTTGAAAATAACTTGCTAATCTATTGATATACTTGTCAGGCTTCACAAGTTTGTTGCATGATTGCAGCAAGTCCACATTGGATGACTCCAGATCAACTTTCTTTGCAAACATTATGCAAGTCTGCTGCAAGTTCTGGTTCAGTTATGTTGTGCATTAGTCATCCCACCACAGGGGTCGCTGTGGCTGAATTCAGAAAAGTGTCAATTAGAACTTGTGCTTCAAGTGCTCTGCAAGTGTAGAACTTGCCTGTAAAAATGTGCAGCAAGTTAACAGACTTACAATTAAACTCTTCCACAAATTTATCCTTGCTATCTGGATCTAAAAACATGAATTCTGAATTTAATCTCATTTAGATGCATTACATGCACCTACAGGTGATACTTGAAAAATTTGAATATCGTGCAAAAGTTTATATCACTAATGCAACTTAAAAGGTGAAACTAGACACTTCATACACACTTCTACACATATGTTACCATGGCTCCCTGTCCGTCTATGGCCCCAATCGATCAAGTCTCATCCGATAATTTACCCCTCCTTAGTGGCCTTTAACAGAGCGGTATCCCTTCACAAACTTTCCTCGCACCTGGGAAACCCTGATTTCACTCAGGGGGAACCTTCTTTCCTCTGGGAGGAATGGCCTCACCCGGAGATCCTTGCTCATCATTTGTTCACCAAAGGGACTCCACGGTCCTACGAAGATTTAGTAGCTGATTCACGCACAAAGTCACTCCCCTTCTGGCCCTATAGACAGATGAGACATTATCTCGCTACTAAAGCTACCACTGAGACGTGGTCCAGGCATCTTACCCCCTTCGAAGCTCTATGTCTACGCCCTGCCCCACAAAGACACCTGATTTCTTCCATATACTCCCTCCTGCAGGATGACACGTTTCCCCCTTCATCCAAACACCTACATGACTCCTGGGAAAAAGATCTGAAAATGACACTCATTAGCAAGGATTGGGAGAACATTTACAATGCGGCTCACAAGGGTTCCCTAAATGTAGCGATCCAAGAGAATGGATACAAAATAATACCCAAATGGTACAGGACCCCCCCACGCCTACACAAATTCTCCCCAACCATATCCAATATCTGCTGGAGATGCAATTCGGACGTGGGGTCTATGATCCACTTTTGGTGGGAATGTGGGTCTTTTCAACCCTTTTGGGCGGCAGTGCATTCCATCATTAGGAGGGTCACTACGTATGAGCTAGTCTACAATCCCGCCCAGTACCTTCTACACCATTCATCCATTCCCAAACATGACTACCACAAATCCCTGGCCATGCATATGGTTAACGCAGCTAGACTTTGTATACCACACCATTGGCGCTCACCAGACGCCCCTACAGTCAGAGAATGGCTAGCCAGGATTGCCAGAATAGCAGAATTAGAAGAACTGATTCACATCTCGCAGGAGCGCCTACAGAAATTCACTCTGACCTGGGCATGCTGGATTGATTTTAAGACCTCGGATGAATACAAAGCCTTTTCCCCTCCATGAGAGATTTGGCGTAAACACCCTGAACCCATTCTGGCTTCTCTCTACTGACTTTAGGTCAGGACACAATACAGTGGAATGATGGAGGAGTGGATCCCTATCACCCCTCCACTCCCCTTCCTTCCCCCTTGCCCCCTCCTTTTTCTCTTCTCTCTCTCCCCCCCTATTAATCCATTTAACCCAAACCTCACCTTGAATTCCGACACTTACATATCCCCTACCCCCCACCCCCCTGAATGCCCATTCCAGCTCGAAATGCTGTAGAGGTTTTGCACTGTTCGTTCTAAGTTTGTCAGTGTATCTTGCTATTCTACTGCCTGTAATTGATATGACTGGACAAAAGTTTGTATCTTTATTGTTGTCTTATGCCTTAATAAAATTCTTTGTGAAACAAAAAAAAAAAAAAAAGGTGAAACTAATATGAGATAGACTCATTACATGCAAAGCAAGATAGTTCAAGCTGTGATTTGTCATAATTGTGATGATTATGGCGTACAGCTCAGGAAAACCCCAAATCCACAATCTCAGAAAATTTGAAAATGACATGTAATCAATAAAACAAGGATTGTACAACAATATCGGACCTCTGAAAAGTAGAAGCATGCATATGTACTCAGTACTTGGTTTGGGCCCCTTTTGCAGCAATTGCTGCCTCAATGCGGTTTGGCATGGAAGCTATCAGCTTGCTTCAATAGAGACCTTCAGCTCTTCTGCATTGTTGGGTCTCATGTCTCTCATCTTTCTCTTGGCAATGCCCGAAAGATTCTCTCTGTGGTTCAGGTCATGTTAGTTTGCTGGCCAATCAAGCACAGTAATCCCACGGTCATTGAACCAGGTTTTGGTGCTTTTGGCAGTGTGGGCAGGTGCCAAGTCCTGCTGGAAAATGAAGTCAGCATTTCCATAGAGCTGGTCTGCGGAAGGAAGCATGAAGTGCTCCAAAATCTCCTGGTAGGTGGCTGCATTGACCCTGGACTTAATGAAGCACAGTGCACCAACACCAGCAGATGACATGGCTCCCCAAATCAACACAGACTGTGGAAACTGCACACTGGACTTCAAGCATCTTGCAGTGTGTGGCTCTCCATTCTTCCTCCATACTCTGGGTCCTTGGTTTTCAAATGAAATGCGAAATTTGCTCTCATCAGAAAAGAGGACTTTGGACCACTAAGCAGCAGACCAGGTGTGTTTTTCTTTAGCCCAGGTAAGATGCTTCTGACGTTGTTTGTTGTTCAGTGGTGGCTTGACAAGAGGAATACGACATTTGAAGCCCATGTCCAGGATCCGTCTGTGTGTGGTGGCTCTTGATGCTAGACATGTGCACAGAAAAAATTTTCGTTTTTTTTTTTGTTCCGTTTCGTATGGTCCCGTCTGTTCGTTTCCGTTCATTTTTCGTAAGACGCCCGTTTTCCCGTTCGTTCCCGTTTGTTTGCCGTACGACGCAATTTTTTCGTATTCCGATCGTTTCGTATTTCCGTTACCGTTTTATTTTCGTACATGCGGGATGATTCGTTATTCTGTTTAATTCATGTTCGTTTCTTGTTAGACAATAATTATCGTGAATTTTCGTCAATTTGCATTCTGTGTATCTTGAATGCTTTTCTTTTGTTAGTGTCAGTTGTATGTTCATTGTTCAATGACATCTATAACAAAAGAATTTCATTATGTATATTGAATGAATTCCTTTTTCTGTTATAGGTGTCATATCAACATACGAAAATAACAAAAGAAACAGGTTCAAATGCAAATCTTTTGTTTATGTTTTTTTTGAATGGCCAGAGAGTTAGGCTGGCCATACATGATACAATTTTCTGTGCAATTTTCTTTAGATTTACCTTCAACTATGTAGTACAAGGGCCTGCCTGATTGCATACAATTGAAAGTGTTGTTTAGTTTGACCTCATATATGGTTTTTGGTAAATCTAAAAGAAAATTGTACAAGAAAATTGAACATGTATGGCCAGCCTCAGTGACTGAAAGCAGCTTCTCTTTTGTGCAGAATAGTGAGTACACTTGTACAGTAAAGCCTAATAAACTTTTCTGTGGATTTTCATCTGAAGGAATACTATTGTTAAGCCCCATACACTTGGTCAGACAATTTTAACAACAAACATAAAAACGATCGTTTTCCGATGTATGCAATCAGGCAGGCCCTTGCACTACATAGTTCAAGGTAAATCTAAAGAAAATTGCACAGAAAATTGTATCATGTATGGCCAGCCTAACTCTCTGGCCATTAAAAAACCCATAAACAAAAGATTTGCATTTGAACCTGTTTCTTTTGTTATTTTCGTATGTTGATATGACACCTATAACAAAAAATTTGCCTTCAGTATTTTGAATACACAGAAAAAAGAAAAGGGAATTCATTCAATATACATAATGAAATTCTTTTGTTATAGATGTCATTGAACAATGAACATACAACTGAAAACGAACACAAAACGGATTCAAACAAAATACACAATGCAAACCTCTTGATACAGATTTCATTTTCGTTATTTTGCCATTTTCGTTTTGTCGTTTTTTCCCGTCGGATCGTTCGTTCGTATTTGCGGTCGTTCGTTATGCGGCTCATCCGTTATCCCGTTGTTTTCGTATTTTGGTGCTTTACCTTTTTCGTATGTACACATTATCCCGCGGGTACGAAAATGAACATTTTCGTACGAAAATAACATTCGTACGAACGGGAATGCACATATCTACTTGATGCACTGACTCCAGATTCAGTCCACTCCTTGTGAAAGTCCCCAACACTTTTGAACTGCCTTTTCCTGACAATCCATTCCAGGCTGCAGTTATCCCTGCTGCTTGTGCACCTTTTTCTTCCACACTTTCCCCTTCCACATAACTTTCTATTAATGTGCTTGAATACAGCACTTTGGGAATATCCAACTTCTTTTGCAATTACATTTTGAGGCTTTCTCTCCTTATGGAGAGTGTCAATGATGGTTTTCTGCATAACTGTCAGGTCAACAGTCTTTCCCATGATTGTGATTCCTACTGAACCAGACTGAGACCATTTAAAGGCTCAGGAACCATTTACAGGTGTTATGGCTTAATTAGCTGATTATAGTGGGACACTTTGAGCCTAGAATATTGCAACTTTTCACAATATTCAAATTTTATGAGATTGTGGATTTAGGGTTTTCATGAGCTGTAAGCCATAATCATCACAATTATGAGAAATTACGGCTTGAACGATCTTGCTTTGCATGTAATGAGTTTATCTCATATAAAAAAAAAAAACCCCATCCCATTGAAAACGTCTGTTAATGACGAAACGCGTCTGGAGGACACGCAGTGACGTCACCACGTAGGGGGAAGGTATCGCTCCGTTTGCCGGCCGGCTTATACATGCAGATTTACATGTTTTTATATGTGAATGAATGAATGAATGAATGAAAACTTGTATAGCGCGGCACATGCGAACTGAATCGCCTCTGGGCGCTTGTTGTTCCTGTCTCCTTTGATATCAAAAGAGAAAAGTCTTGACCTTTTTCCTAAATGCTAGGTGGTTCTCCTCCAACCGAATGGTGGTTGGTAAAGCGTTCCATAGTCTGGGACCTTGGATCGCGAATCTTCTTTCTCCTTTGGACTTGAAGTTGGCTTTCGGAACCTGGAGCAGGTTCTGATTCGTGGATCGCAAAACGCGATTGGGATTATGCGCTTTTATTATTTCGCATAAATAAAGGGGGGCATTCCCATAGACACATCTATGCGTAAGACAGAGAGCTTTAAAAGCAATTCTGTCTTTAACTGGCAGCCAATGAAGGGCTCTCAGAGAAGGTGAGATGGATTCCCACGGTTTTTTCCCAGTCACAAGTCTGGCGGCCGTATTCTGAACGACTTGCAGACGAGCGATTTGGTACTTGGGGAGGCCGAGGTAAAGGGCATTTGCATAATCCAGCCTGGAGTTTACAATTGCTCCCACCACGACCGCTAAATCTTCTTTAGGGATGAACGGAGTGAGTCTGCGTACTTACTTGCTTTTATGAATAAATTTAAAACGTTATTACACTATGGTATACTTTTCCATTACTTTCACGCCCGGACTGTGAGCTGCGCTATACCAATCGACTGCTAGACTGACTCCTGAGAATCGTGAGACTCGTGAGAATCTACTGGAGCCTCTGGTAGCCAGGGCCGTGGCTGGGCTGTAGCCATCTGCTTTAACTCAGCTTGCCTCTGGTAAGCAGCCATTACATAGTTGGTGAAGGGATCACTTTCAGTCACACAAATTTTTTTCCTTGTGGTGTGAGTGATGGACATTTATGTATGTGCAAACATGTGAAGGAGACATCATTGGGTTCACATTCACAGCGGTGTCATTAAATGGACTTTCCTTTATGTTACACAGCATATCTTAATTGATGTGCAATATAGACTGTTGGTACTATCTAAACCTGTTGATATATGTTGCATGGTTCACACTTTTTTGCCTAAATATTTATACAGTGTTTGGTATATACCTCCTATTGGCGCGGCTTTGCTTTTGTTTTTTTATATGTGTCCTAGTGTTATCACACGACAGCTGCAGCCTTAAAAACATCAACGGTTTTATATGTATATATTTTTTTGAATTAGCGCAGTTTTTTGTTTATTATAGTTTATCTCATATATTAGTTCCACCTTTTAAGTTGCATTAGTGAAATAAATGAACTTTTGCACAATATTCAAATTTTTCGAGTATCACCTGTATAGTTTTAATAGAAAGCTATAATGGTCATTCTTTGAGTAATGGTCACTAAAATTTGTAATTATTTAAACTGTTGTTTTACATTTATCTGTATAAAATCTTTGTTTACAAATACATATATAATACAGGGAGCACTCTTGACTTGAGAGGATTCAGGGAGCATTATGAAAAATCTAAACAAAAAGCAGGTAGAAGTGTTTATTTTTTGACTGATCTCTTGTAGCGAGCCATCCGTACACTGCAGTAAGGAGAGGGAGAGAGGTCTGGATGACTGCTTTGGCTCATTTAAGTGTGTGTGTGTTATGTTGTATTTTAGTTTAAGCTATTGGTCTTTTGCATTTGAAAAAATGTGCAAAACGACTGTACACAAAGTACTGTCAGATTGACCATGCTTGCCTGGACATTGATTGCCTGGAGCTCACCTGGAGCGGTTGTCTTTCCCATTTCTGTTGAAACCAAACCGTGGTCAGGTAGACCAACTAAAATTTCAACCACAACTGCCAGGAAAATTTTGGGGATGCAAAGAAAACCCCACAAATTAGGTGAAATACAGGACTCTCTGAAAACATGTGGTGTGGTTGTTTTAAGATGCACAATAAGGAAGGCACTTTAAGAAAGATGGGCTGCATGGTCGAGAAGAAAGCCATTACTACGCAAATGCCACAAAGTATACCGCTTACAATACGCCAAACAGCACAGAGACAAGCCTCAAACCTTCTGCCACAAAGTCATTTGGAGTAATGAGACCAAAATTGAGCTATTTGGCCACAACCATAAACGCTACATTTGGAGACGAGTCAACAAGGCCTATGATGAAAGGTACACTATTCCTACTGTGAAACACAGAGGTGGATCTCTGATGTTTTTGGGGATGTGTGAGTTACAAAGGCACAGAAAATTTGGTCAAAATAGATGGCAAGATGAATGTAGTATGTTATCAAAAAATACTGGAGGAACATTAGCATTCGTCAGCCAGGAAGCTGCACATGGGACTTACTTGGACATTACAACATGACAATCATCCAAAACACAAGGCCAAGTCGACCTGTCATTGGCTACAGCAGAATAGGATGAAGGTTCTGGAGTGGCCATCTCAGTCTCCTGACCTCAATATCATTGAGCCACTCTGGGGAGATCTCAAACGTGCAGTTCATGCAAGACAGACCAAGAATTTACAGGAACTGGAGGCTTTTGGCCAAGAGGAATGAACAGCTCTATCATCTGAGAAGATAAAGCACTTCATCCACTGAAGAATGCGATATAATAATATATATACACTCTAATGCTATAATGCTAGTTATAAAGACTGACACAGTTGCTTAGCACAAGAAATTACATGTATTCCTTTAAAAATAGGAAACATGTCCTAAAAAAACGGATATCAGATACAGTCTATATCAACAATAATAATAATGAAAGATACTTAACGCTCCTCTCGGTAACCCTCACTGGCTGTGCTCAGATGTAAAAGAGGGCTCTCTCATTCACCAACATCCTGTTTTAAAGGACCTCATCCATAAGTCATTCAAACTCCCTCCCCTTGCCAACCCATCTGCTGTTCGTCTAATCGTTGCACTTCCATGATCCTCGTCCTTGTTACTGATTGTCTTGCCATACCTAGCCTCTGTGGACGATATTGCCCATATAATCTCCAATATCTCACCGGTCTTTTAATCATTGCAACTATGTTGACAGTAGCACTTCCCTTTTGTCTGCGGAGGGGCTAATCAAAGGACTTCGCAGGCATTGTGGAGTCGGGTCTAACAGATTACATTCCTGTGGGGAGGGCATCCTGTCCCCCAGGACACTGCAAGCCTCAGCTTATCTGACCGTTGGGACTGGAAACAGAATATGTTCAAAACTCAGAAATGTATATTCCTTGCAACATATGCCGCTTTGCGCCTAAAAGGCGCACAACATCCTTACTCAGACATGGCTACCATCGAACAGTCCATAAATGTTTTAATGTGTTGCGTTCTTCAACATGCGCCTCAGAAACCGCTCCTATGGAACAGTCTATAACTGACTTTCAACATGTGTTTCAGAACCAGTACCTCTGGAACAGTCCTTAACTGTCTTCCAACATGTGCTTCAGAAGCAGCTCCTATGGAACAGTCCATAATGGTTTTGCTGTGTTGCACCTCTTAACATTTTGCTGTGTTGCACCTCTTAACATAGGCTTTAGTCCATTCACTCACCAACCAGCTCCTATAGAACAGGGCCTTTCTTGTCAAGGGTATATACATAATGGTTAAGCAGCCAACACTTAACATGCTTCAGAAAGAAAAAAGTGTAGCCAACACGTGCCGCTTTTCTACTGAAACTTCTATTCACCACCGGTGACTGGATAATGTGACACCAATATCATAATTCCGTGACGGCTTCCATGTCACCATTCTGTATCAGAGATGAAATGATTCATTTGTTTGTTTTTTAGTTCAAATGAAGTGATTTCTTCAAAGGAAAAAATGAAAATAAAAGTTCTTTCTGTAAAAAAAAAATTAATAAAAACATCTTCATGAAGGGGTGCAGTACAGGCAAGGGGACCCTCTTTATATAATAAATACCCCCATACCTCAATTATGTCCATTCACTCACTTCCGGTTTGCGGCCATTCACCAGCACACACTCAGAGCAGCATATTAACCAACTTTCAGATACAGAGTCTTGAGGAGGGCCTTTCTTGTCCATCTTACTAGCCTAAAATACACCTTTATCACACTACACCATGACATAAATCAACCCATTACCATAATATCTACATATATAAATATGACCCATCAAATTACATATCCCGCTCCCAACCTCCTATAACTCTTTACTGTAAATACGGGTCGGGATTATGCAGGTTCGTTCACAATGGCCTTTCCTACTGTAATTCTGGCATGTCGGCGGTATTTCGGTTTTCTGAATTGGCAGCAAAGCCTCTAAGCTGTATGAAAAGACCTCACCACCAATTCGTCCCTCAACTTGCATGGATAAATGAAAGACTTTCCTATATAGGCGTTGAGTCCAACAACACATACCACCTTTAACCAATACTACAATGGGATGTATCAAATAATTCAAAATACTGTTGGCTTTACTGGAATGTCCAAATACTACCTCACACCAAGACCCTCCTGCATCATTTTCTAGTTGATGCACTTCCTCCTTTATTTTATTCTGATCGTGGTGGATGACTATAGTAGCATTATCTCTCTCTTGCTGCAGCATCCTCATAAGGCTCTCATCTCTATCCCAATCTGTTTCTTCCACAACCATTCCTGTATCTTCCTTCCCATACCAAGGTTCAGGACTCTCAGATTAGCAGGGCGGTTATGGTTGATATCCACAGATAGATTGGCAATATGTTGTACCAAATAATTCCAATTCTGTGTCTGGATTTCAGAGACACTGAAGAAAAGATGATCCGCACTCTGGTCGTTGCTCTTAAACATTTGACGTATTTATTGACAAGCCACAGTAGACAAACGCAATAGGAAAGGTTGATGTGTTTTAGCCTATAAAGTCTTAGTCATAACCACATTACAGACATGAAACTTGTGAAATAAATAGTAGTTCTAAGGATCACTGACTCCACCCATTAATTGTCTAAATTGACTGCAGGAAATTATCCAAAGAAGGAAACCAGCTGCAATGCATCAAATTGGGTGATCCCACACCTTGTAGGGATAATATGTACATGTGTGCACACATTCGTGCATGCATCCATACACATATACATGATTAAAACACACCATGAAATACAAGTAACATTAAATACAAAAGCTAAAAATTATAATCCAGGTATGTGAAAAAAAAAAAAACACCAGAAGAGGAAAAGGACGAGAGAGGGAAGACTATGGGAAGAAGCATACCTAATGTAAGTTAAAATCCAGATCCCACCTCAGGTTTAACCCCTGAGGCGATCTAGTTTTTAATCTAAAAATCCACCATGCTTCTCTCCCCAATAGTCTTCTCTCCCTTTCACCCCCTCTGGGTGAGTGAGACAACCGTTCTATTCCTCTAAAACGGAAAGAGGAAAGATTGCCCTGATGACATTCCCTAAAGTAGCGTGTTGCATTCAAAATGTTTCTAGCGTTTGGATTATTTGTGTCAAAATAATGTTCCCCTATACGGGTTCTCAAGGGACGTGTTGTACACCCTATACATTGAAGGCTGCATGAAGTACAGGTGATCAGGTAGACTACATAGTTTGTGCCACAGTTGATGTATTGCTGTATAGTGAACTCTTCATCTGTAGCTGTGGCAACAAATGTTTTACCCAGATCACACAAATTACAGTACCTACAGGTTTTTGTATTGCAGGGGTAACTTCCAGGATAGGAAAGCCAGGTGGGTTGGCATTGTTTGGATAAGAAAAGACGAGGTGATAGTGCAGTCCCCAGTGTGGGCGCACGTCGGCTAGAGACACTGCCAAGGGTACACCATGATCCTCTAGCTAGTGTCAGGTTCACAGAACATCCTAGTTCCATGACTAACGTTACATTAGTATCCTTTAGGACAAAGAAACAAACTGTCCTATGTCCCAAAAAATACACTGGTGTTTCCTTCCCGGCAATATTTTCCCCATCCAGAACACAGAGCGAGGCATCTTCCCAACATTTCTCATTCACCACCGTGTATTGACCTGGCATACAGGACGTCATGGTCATGCTTCCGACAGAGGGAAATATCAACCTGCCCCCAGCTTCCGTATTCTCTGATCACATGTGGGTCACTTAGCCACAAATGCAACAAGATAGATTTCCCAGTCAGTAAGCCCAATGATGCCACAAAATCTACAGACCAAGTCTGCAATTCTGTGTATGGGATCATACAGCACAACACCTTTTACAATCCAAACTAGTACAGCCCATCCAGGCATTTAACCACCACTTCTTACTGAGCGTTGGTGCTAACTCATCAGGCCACTGCCCCTCATACAGAGATTTGTACAATCATCTTGATATTGGTTGATAACTCCGCATGCCCCTGCATGCATGATAGAGCCAATTACATATCTGTCCTATACCATCTTACACTCTCTACCAACCTCTCACCATGGTTGACAAAATCTTGAGCCACTTTACACTGGGTAATTATGCGACTCTGTTGAATTTTATCAAAGGGGGGGGGCACCAATCTCTCTGAGCAACAAAGCCCCGCCTGCTGTCTGAAGCTACGGCTGAGAGTTTCTTCCCCAGAAGTTCGATGTCCACTACATCAACAACGCCCATCCCGACTCCTATTCCCCCTAATATTGTGCTGAATACATCCCTCCTTTTTAAGATTACTCCTCAGAGATAAGCATCCTGCATGAACCTCACTCTGTGTCCGCACATCTCTGGGAGTAAGCCACTGATATACTGTCCCCACTTGATTCAGTGTATACTCAGCACCTATAGGGCAATATGATTTTATCAACCACTGTGAGATGTTGAAGCACTATGTGGTAAGGTACACTGTACCCTGGTAGCCAGTGTTTATTCCCTTTTAGTGTGTAGTCACTGGCATTACCCGTGCATAGTTTCAAACCTCTCAGGTGAGACATCAACTAGGTGTATCAGCAGCAGCCTTTGCATGGGGTTCCACCATTACTGTATCTTGCATACTCAACAGTTTAACCACCTGGCTTTCATTCTTGCCATCCAGCTGTTTCAGGCCTTTAGCCGAGGCCCAAGTTCTGTTCCTCAGAACAAACAGAGTTTCCTAGAGATAAGCTCTCTCCTCGCTTACTCCTCACTTCCTCCTGGTCAGCGTCTTGCTGCTCAATCAACAATGAAATCTGCCTCCTGCAGACATGCATACTCTAGCTGCACCCATGCAGCGTCCCTGATTCCTCTCAGAGAGATGGGAGTTCACCTGGCTCCCAGGAACAGACTTCCTGTCTGTGGGGTGGGGCTATGAGCCATGTCAGATAAGAACGAAATGGCTGAACACACAGCAGTGCAATTAGTGCGTCTTTCTCTCCAAAATATGGCGTAAACCAGCAATCTTTAAGATCGAGATATATATATATATATATATATATATATATATATATAACATTCAATGGTAATTAGAATTTGGAGATGTTAGTTTAATCTGCATTGCCTCTCCAATAAGAAGGAATAGAAAAAGCAATATATTTTGTATTATTGGCTACATAGAATGCTGAAAATTGCTAGTGATTATCTGTAGTGTCAGTCAGTGGTAGCTGGATCTGACACATGATCTGGGTTTGATAGAATCTCTCTATTCAATTTCAGGTTGCACAGGCAGATGACTTTCATTATTAGCATCTGGCCGGCAAATATTGATTATCTATCATTCAGCCTAACGCAGCTTATGGTCTGAGTAGCAATTGCTTCTGGTAGTTCTAAAATTAATTGAACCTGCATTAGGAAGTACTTTAACATGGTAGACAGCTGGTTGACTTTCAAAACAATCTTCTTGAGCTGTTCCTTACAATCCCTGTAATCTGTTAGTCAGTACATTAAACTTCTATGTCAAAGTAAATGGCTAAGAGCAAATTAAATACTATATATACTCGAGTATAAGCCAAGTTTTTCAGCACATTTTCTTGTGCTGAAAATGCCCCCCTTTTGGCTTAAGCTCGAGTCACTATTTTGCGCCTGATCTCCTTGACTTTGCGGACCCGGTACCGGCCACTTGTAGGTCCCCTGGACCCCAAACTCACATGACACACATGTAGCCCCACTCTTCCTCTACAAGTGTGCAAAATGTGTTGTCCGGGGGACCTACGGCCGGGGAGCACTGATTTTTCAAAGCCGTGCACCCCTTCCATAGACTCCCATGTTAAATGGTCATCTCTCCTGTGAATTTGGGGACCCATACCTGGCCGGTCAATTCACCTTTTTGCGCCTGATCTTCAGGACTTTGGGGATCTAGTACCGGCCGTCTGTAGGTCTCATGGACCCCAAACTTGGCACACATGTAGCCACACTCTTCCTCTATAAGTGTGAAAAGTTTGTTGTCTGGGGGACCTACAGCCGGGGAGCACCGATTTTTGAAAGCCGGGCACCCCCTCCATAGACTCCCATGTTAAACGGCAGTCTAGTCATGGACACAGTGAGGCATGGGCACAGTGAGGCATGGACACAGTGAGGCATGGACACAGTGAGGCATGGGCACAGTGAGGCATGGACACAGTGAGGCATGCACATGGACACAGTGAGGCAAAGTGAGGCATAGTGAGGCATGCAGATGGACACCCTAGGCTTATACTCGAGTCAATATGTTTTCCCAGTTTTTTGTGGTAAGATTAGGTGCCTCGGCTTATATTCGGGTCGCCTTATACTAGAGTATATACTGTATATAAAAATAGTAGATGGAAACTCATCGTGTTTTTCTTATTTGTCTCTTTTTGGTATGGTAAATATACAATCGAAACGGTTTTGTTATATTTGTTTGATATTTGCTGATCCTGGCATAAATACAGTGCTGTCTAGTGCACTGGGGAAGTGTTCCGTATTCCTGATATACTTCCTGCAATAGGGTGGCAACACTACTACTTTACTGATACAATAGAGTAAGGCGGCGTACACACGATCGGATATATCCGATGAAAACGGTCCGCGGACCATTTCCATCGGATATGTCCGATCGGGAGTTTGATCCGATGGCGTGTACACACCATCGGATCAAATTCCCCGCCGCCGGAAGGCGCGGTGACGTGGCGGTGACGCGGCGGTGACGTTGACGTCGCCGCGTCACCGCCACGTCACCGCACCAGGAAGTAAAACACTTCCGCGCATGCGCCGAATCCATTCGGCAGCGGCGCGGCGGCGGTGGGGGCCGACATGTCTGCTGGTAAGTGTACTAACCAGCAGACATGTCGGGCGGACAGATTCCCACCGGATAGATTTCAAAGCATGCTTTGAAATCTGTCGGGTGGAGAAATCTGTCCGCTAGCCCATACACACGAGCGGAGATGTCTGCTGAAACGGTCCATCGGACCGTTTTCAGCGGACATATCCCCTCGTGTGTACGAGGCCTAAGCCTTGGCATCATAGGGCAGGAAGTGTGTTACTGGGAATATCACCAGGTGAAAATAAAGGAAAAAAGCCTAAAAAAAAAAAATGGATTCTGCCACCACATCTAATGCCTAGTGCTCTGAAATAAATATATTTATTAATTGGATTTGGATACACTTTAAGTTTCATGTTGCCATGTAGTGTAAGCAGGAACAATTCTTATCAAATACCCTTTGTGTTATGTTCTGAGACAAGTCTATATAAGGCAACGTTGTACCGTGGATTTTATTTCCTTTTATTTATTTTTTTTGCTGTACTATGTTGTTAACCACCAGTACTATTCCATAGAACAACTTAGAAAAAAAGTTTGGGCACTACACTATATGGGATTTTCTCAAAGGGGGAGAGTGGTGCCAGGTTCCTGTTGGGACCTTCTTCTATTGAGTTTGGTCTGAATTCATTAACCTTTTCCTGTGCCAGAAGTTAACCACCAGGAAGAGGACTGGGCGCAGAAGATTTCTACAGTATCCAGTTGCTTTGGACAATGTGGGACATACAGGTACAGGTAAGTGATGTAACTAATGTCTATAGGAGGAAATTTTATTTTCCTTAACCTCAGCTTTAAAGGGGTTGGCCATTCACTCCATGGACTTTGCAGCGGATGGAGCTGCTGTAAGACCATCCTGCTGCTTCTGGCTAGTACTTTTTTGACTCTTGATTATGGGACTTCTCCATCTTTGTAAACTGCCTAATCCTTTGGCATTTCGTTGCTTTGAATAAACTCTTGTTGTTTGTTCATTCTGTGCTTGCCTTGCTGTGGACGTCCACCTTGTGTGGAGGGAGACCTATCCAGGTTCCATTGGAGGGGAATTGATCTCTGTTTTGGATGACAGACGCATGCACATAATTACTGTCTTTTTCCTGACAAAGACACCAAGTGTAATCGACAAGTTGAAACGCGTCGCAACAGTTATCTGCATGTACCCTCGAGCCTACTAGGTTCTTGTGGTTCATCATATCATTCATGTACTGTTATCCATTGTGTATGTTTTTAAACACCACTTATGTATCATACATTAATTTGTTTGCTATATATATATTTTTGGTATTAAAAACGGATAGTAACCAAAAATAAATGCGCCCTAATGGTTACTGCCGCTGCGCTAAGGGGTAAAGTGCAAGGACGTTCGCAGCAGCTGTATTAAGTAAATGAAATAGTGAAAAAAAATGTCTAGTGAACTTAAAGGTAAAAATAAGTACAGATAGCACAAACAGCGCTAATGTGTAGTGAATCCACACAAGTGAACTAAATAAATTATTCAATAAGTAACACAAGAAGTGTATGAATGTAAAGACCCGTGAATGAAAATGAGTCTAAAGGTAAACAGTTCATAAAGTGTCTGAAGAAATCTTCTGAATCTCTCCAACGAGTAGTCCTCCACCACACCAGTGTAACGAACACTCCTCCACCAATATGATTGGCCACTCACCAGAACTCGTAGCCTTACACTCACGTGTTTGGCATAAAGGCATGTAATACAATCCTCAAGTTAGTGTTCAGGATTCATATCCAAAAATGTAGAAGTGAGATCCACATACGTGAAAAAGACAAAAAAGTATAATAGTGTGATATTGCTTAAAACAATTTATTGACACACCACATGAACCTACAAAGGTTGCACTCACAAAAGCAAACTCCAAAAACAACCGTGTAAAAATCCAAATAAACTTCCTTGATGTTCACAGGCTGATAAACTGTGGTCACGTCGGACCCAAAAAAGTAAAACAGGTGTATCTTACCGCTTCCCCTTCACTTGAACACCTCCTCCTTGTTGGAAAAAAATGTATGTAGTATCCTCAAACGCTGGTCACTCGCATAGAGAAGCTCATGCAGGTTATTTCACGTTGGTCAAAAGATCTTTAGTGTAGCCATGCCCCCGACATGTTTCGTCATAAATTTGACTTTATTAATGGGATTGGCTACTTGCTAGTAAATGTCCTTCTTATATATCCTGGTATACAACTAAATTAATTGTATGTCACCTGCAGTTCGTGATCAAACCAATCAAAACTTCAACTGCAGTGTTTCAACCAATAGGGAAACAAACTTCCCCTCATGCAACAGGCCAATCACGCCATGTTCCCATAAGGGCGGAAGTGACCTCAGACATTGGACAATGTAAGGGCGGAAGTCTCCATTGGTATTAACACCCAATCATAATGCCCTGATACATATAAGCCGATTTGTCTTTATGCAGACGAAAAACAAACCACGCTATGTCTGCAAATAAGCAGACTAGACATGCAGCGCCGCGCATAGGGAGATTGGCCAATGGGAGTACCAGACTCCCCTTAGACCAATCGCGTCTTGCTTCCGTGAGGGCGGAAGTGACGTCAGGCTATGTCCGCTGTGAGGGCGGATGTTCATGTTAACAGTGAGTATCCTATCACAGGGTTTAATTGTGGGAAGGGCCCTGTCTCATCACATGCCGCATTCACCAATAGGCTGTCTAAGCATGCGGTACCGCGCATAGTAAGGGCGGAAGTGCCGCTGCTCACGGCTTCAGCATAAGTTATTATACTGAAGACCTAAGGGAAAAAAAAACTCAAACTGGTTTAACTGCAGAGTGTAACAACTAATGGAGCACAATTCTACTCCCATAAAAAACGTCACCAGTGTTAATCAGCCTTATGAATGTCATGGAATAACAGTACATAATATTCAAGCTTATATATACACAATAACAGTAAGTGCAGACATCATTGCATCCAATCAATAATGAAGGACTGGTGAACAGTTACTGCATAACCACATATTCATATTGGTGAGTGACGGATAAAATAATAAATCAAGTACTAAGCTCATCTAAATTGAGCTATAAATAATAAAACAATAACCTGCATGAGCTTCTCTATGCGAGTGACCAGCGTTTGAGGATACTACATACATTTTTTTTCCAACAAGGAGGAGGTGTTCAAGTGAAGGGGAAGCGGTGAGATACACCTGTTTTACTTTTTTGGGTCCGCCGTGACCACAGTTTATCAGCCTGTGAACATCAAGGAAGTTTATTTGGATTTTTACACGGTTGTTTTTGGAGTTTGCTTTTGTGAGTGCAACCTTTGTAGGTTCATGTGGTGTGTCAATAAATTGTTTTAAGCAATATCACACTATTATACTTTTTTGTCTTTTTCACGTATGTGGATCTCACTTCTACATTTTTGGATATGAATCCTGAACACTAACTTGAGGATTGTATTACATGCCTTTATGCCAAACACGTGAGTGTAAGGCTACGAGTTCTGGTGAGTGGCCAATCATATTGGTGGAGGAGTGTTCGTTACACTGGTGTGGTGGAGGACTACTCGTTGGAGAGATTCAGAAGATTTCTTCAGACACTTTATGAACTGTTTACCTTTAGACTCATTTTCATTCACGGGTCTTTACATTCATACACTTCTTGTGTTACTTATTGTTTATTTATTTAGTTCACTTGTGTGGATTCACTACACATTAGCGCTGTTTGTGCTATCTGTACTTATTTTCACCTTTAAGTTCACTAGACATTTTTTTCAATATTTTTGGTATTGTTTCTATATTAAATTATTCTATTATATTTTTTTTGTCATTTTTGTAATTTGTTTTATTGCCCTTAAAGTCCCATTTTTTCTAGAGGTATTTTTTTCCTTTGAATTCATTAACCTCTTCCTGTGCCAGAAGTTCACCACCAGGAAGAGGACTGGGCACAGAAGATTTCTACAGGATCCAGTTGCTTTGGACAATGTGGGACAGTGATGTTACGAATGTCTATAAGAGGAAAATGTATTTTCCTTAACCTCAGCTTTAAAGGGGTTGTAAAGGATTTGTTTTCCCCTAAATAGCTTTCTTTACCTTAGTGTTGTCCTCCTTCACTTACCTCATCCTTCGATTTTGCTTTTAAATGTCTTTATTTCTTCTGCGAAATGCCCACTTCCTGTTCTTCTGTCTGTAACTCACCACCGTAATGCAAGGCTTTCCTCCTGGTGTGGAGAAAGCCTCTTAAGGGGGGAGGGGGCGAGCAGAAGTGTTAGGACGCCCACTAACACACAGCTCCTTTCTCTATCTGCAAAGTAGAGAGTGTCCTGACTTGCCTGCTAGCCGCCTCCCCCCTCAAGAGGCTTTCTCCAATAGCAGAAAGAAAGCTTTGCATTACGGTGGTGAGTTACAGACAGAAGAACAGGAAGTGAGGATTTTTCAAAAGAAATAAGGACATTTAAAAGAAAAATGGAAGGATGAGGTAAGTGAAGGAGGACTGCACTAATGTAAAGGAAGCTATTTAGGGAAAACATTTTTTCCCTTTACAACCCCTTTAAGGACCAGAGGTTAGAAGATGATATTGTGGTTCCTGATAAACTGCTGGTATATTAGGTGGCAAACCCTATGACTCAAGAAGACATTGCATAATTAAAGTAAGAAAAGATAAAAATACAACTAAATGTCTTTCACTTGTAAGCCTACAGGGGCATGATAAAAGTTGCCCTAGCTTCTGATAGTTTTGTCGACCACACACTGTACATCTGCTGTGACGATGTGGGCCGGCTGCACAAAATCGTATATATACGTGATTCTGCTCTTCCGGGTAGGGGGGCACCAACGCACCACTTGCACTGTGACTAGTCAGAGCACATGTTGATCTTCTGATTGGCATAGCGTTAAAAAGAACAGAACAAGTAAACAAGGCAGAGCTCTGTCCTGCCAGCAGGGAATCAAAAACCAGCACATCAGTTAGCAAAAGCACCTTACAGTACACATACACTGGTTAGGAACACATTTAACCCTAGATATTTAACCTCTTCCTAGCCAGTGTATATTGTTAGCACCGATCACTGTATTAGTGTCATTGGTTCTCACAAAGTGTCAGATTGCCTGATGCAATATCACAGTCCCGCTATAATAACCACAATTGCCAGTATAAAAATAAATAAATGATAATTCCAGTATAAGTCCCATAGTTGAAAACTACAGGCAGGCAGTTGATTCTGCTAGCTGCAGTATAATCAGTATATATATACCTTCCAGCTTTGTGCAGCTACATCTCCCTGCAGGCCATTAGTATGTCTGGAAGGACAAGGAGAGGCAGACAGTCACGAGCCGATAAAAGAGGGCAAGCAGGCTCTGCATCTAGAGGCAACAGTGCTGGTCGTGGACACGGCACATCCTCATCAGCAAGTGGCCACGGGACACACTTGTCCTTTTTTTCGGCAGCTGGCCGCGTTGAGCCGCAACATGCCGAAAACTTGGTAGAGTGGATGACCAAGCTGTCCTCATCCTCCTCATCCTCTCTCACCCAGGTTCAGGGTACTTTGTCTAGCAAAGCAGATGCCAACGTGGCCTCTTCCCTCTGCTCAATGGCATCAGTCACTCCTTTCCTAGCCCCACCATGTCCTCCTGAGGAGTCCCCCGAACTGTTTGACCACAGTGTTGGGTACATGCTTCAGGAGCGTTTTGAAGGCTCAGATGATGGTACCCAGCTAGAGGAAAGCAGTAACGAGCCCAGAGAGAGGGGGTGCCCAAGAAGGACAGCAATCTGGCAGTCATGTTCCCCCAGCTGCAGCATACTACCAGGTTTGCTCTAGTGATGAGGTGGGAGGGTATGATGAGGTCACTGACTCCACGTGGGTGCCTGATAGGAGAGAGGAGGAGGAGGCACATCTTCAATGAGGCAGGATGCCCTCCAGGGGCCAGCTTAAGGGCAGCACACCGAATGCATCACACCACAGAGTTCCACATGTGCAGGACGCTGCTGTCTCTCCACGTTATTCCAAAAGTTCTTTTGTGTGGGCCTTTTTGAGATGAGTGCATCAGATCGCACCGCTGCTATTTGCAAAATATGTCACAAGCGTATCTCGCGTGGCCAAAACATCACCCTCTTGGGCACCACATGCTTGACCAGACATATGTCGACCTGCAATGCAGTTCGTTGGCAAGTATACCTAAAAGACCCACAACAAACAACAAAGCGGACCTCTCCTTGCTCCTCATCAGCTGGGATCTCTAACCCCACTATACCTTCAGTCCTCTCTGAAGCCTGCACTGAGAGGAATGAAGGTGTAGAATTAGGTGTGTCCCCAGGGCAGCCATCAGAAATCATGGGGCCCCTCCTTACACAGCTTCAGGCATGGGCCCCCTGAAGCAGAGAACCGGGGCGGGTGCTGCCGCCTGAAATTGAGAAGCGGGGGGCTGCCGCAAATTGAGAAGCGGGGGGCCTTTACAAAAAAAGAGTAAAGAAAAATATATATAAAAAAATAAAAAAGGGGGGGTAGCCATCCTGGGGACCTCTGGGCCCTTTAATAAAAAGAAAAAAATAGAAAAATATATATACTGTATATAAAATATATATAAGTACTTGCGGGCAATCTGCTATCGGTACACCGACATCAGATTGTACCAGGCAAATTTCCCTGCCCCCAGCTCCCAGCCATCCACATTCCCAGCGGTTGAATGCTAGCTTGGCTAAATTGCTAGCACTTCAACTGCTGCCTTTTCCGTTGGTAGACTCTGCCCTCTTCCGTGAGTTTGTGGAATGTGCGTACCTCAGTGGCAGGTTCCCAAACACCACTTTTTCTCACGGAAGACGATTGACTCGCTGGACAGTGGTAAGGTGCATATTACTGCTGACTCATGGTCCTTCAGGCTTGGACAGGGATGTTACCTATCTTTCACGGTGCATTGGATGACTCTGCTGGCAGCTGGGAAGGATGCAGGACAAGGTACAGTAGTGTTGGAGGTTGTTCCACCACCACGCCTCCAAAATGCTGCTACTGGTGATTCTGACACACCTCTCTCCTCCACCCCTCCTCTTCTTCTTCCTCCATGGCCTCTTCCTGTGCTGATTTGTCCTCGGAACCAGCGGTGCACCATAGGCATCCTAGGGGCTACGCAGGTACGCAGGCAAAAAGATGCCATGCGGTGCTTGAGCTGGTGTGCTTGGGGGACAGGAGTCACACTGGGGCAGAGGTTCTGTCAGTTCTGCAGGGGTAGGCTCAGAGGTGGTTGATGCCACGCCAGCTTAAGCCAGGAATTTGCAACAATGGCACCAACCTTCTCTCTTCCCTCTGACAGTCACAACCGACCCATGTGCCGTGTTTTGCTCACATCCTTAACTTGGTGCAGTGGGTTCTTTGGCAGGTACCCGGGCTTACATGATGTCCTGAAGCAGGCCAGGAAACTCTGTGTGCATTTCCGCCGGTCATATAATGCCAGTGCTCGGCTGGCTGACCTCCAAAAGGAATACAACCTACCCAAGAATAATCTGTCACATGCCCAACAGGTGGAACTCTACTTTAGCCATGCTGTAGTGGCTGCACGTACAGCAGAGGGCCATCAATGAGTATCTGTGCCAATATGGCACCAGGACAGGGTCAGGGGAGCTTGGTTTTTTCCCCACGCCAGTGGGACATGATCAGGGATGCATGCACTGTCCTGTCACCATTTGAGGAGGCCACAAGAATAGTGAGCAGTGACAGTGCATGCATCAGTGATACTGTCCCTTTTATCCACCTGTTGGAGCACACGCAGCATGGAATAATGGACAGGGCACTTGAGGCAGAACAGAGGGAGGAAGAGGAGGACTTCCTTACCTCTCAGGGCCCCCTTTATTCAGAAAGTGTTCCTGCTTTCCTGCCTATAACAGAGGAAGAGAACTAGGAGAAGGAGGAGGATTGTGTCAGCATGGAGGTGGAGCCTAGCACTCAGCATCAGCAGCAGTCTTCAAGGGATCAATTACAGTCCCAAGAAACCCATAGACTTGTACATGGCTGGGAGGAGGTGGATCATGTCGTCCTGAGTGACCCAGAGGTGTCTTCTCCCTACTGATGCTTTATCACCAATTTCACTAAAAACACCAAATTTTCAAAAAAACATTTGTCACTAGGACAGAAAGTGAGGTGAAATCTTCTGAACAGGTGTGCAGACAGCAAAACAAATGTTACAGGGGTGATAACCCTTCCCTATGTTTTCCATAAAGGTTAAAAAATTTATTTTTTTGTCTGGAGCTACACTTTAAAAATGTAACAGTTCAAAATTACAAACTGTAAGGGGTTAGCTCGGTAGCGGGTGTGTATGACCCCCTGGGTGGGTTCACTACACACTGAACTATACAGAGAGGCAGCCGAGGATGGTTGAAAACAAAGGTTATGGTTTATTCTTCCATGTTGCTGGAAACAAGTGCAAGGATCCAAACAGCATAAACAAAACAAAACATAAAATAAACCCTGGCCACTTGGGGTGTCTACCTTCACAACACAGGAACCTACCTATGGAGTCTGGCACAGCCTACTGCTGGGCAGACACTGCTGGTCATACAGTAGAAAAACAATAGTCTTTTTGATTTTTATCACACAGAAAAATCAACACCACCTCACCTTCAGAAGTCTTTCTCAGCTCACTGCTCTCCTTAAATCAAACAGCCTCAGGATGCAGCAATCAGTAGTAATCCTCTGGATAACTTATAGAGGCCTAAATTGCCTCATTCTGAACAGCTGAAGCTATCCAACACCCTTAAATATTTCTGGCTACCTCTGCAGCCGAAACCTGATAGTAATTGGTGAACTGTCTAAACAAGGCAGAAATGTATCTCCCGTCTGTGACAATAATTCCTGTCACAAAACAGATTCTACTTAACAACAAACCTACAGTCCCTGTCTTGTTTGCACCGCCTGTGTACTACTGTTCAGAGTATATAGGGCCTGAGGGCCCCACACCTTTTTTTAATTTGGGTGTGGGGTTCCCCTTAATATCCATACAAGACCCAAAGGGGCTGGTAATGGCCTGGGGGGGACCAATGAAATTGTTCTCAATGATTTTCATCCATATTGCCGTGACCAGACATTAAAGCCGCAAGCAGTTTTGAATTACTTTTTTCCTATAGAAATGTCACTTTGTGCAGGCACAGTTCTAAACATGTGTCACTTCACAGGCATACTATAGACACCCAGCAGGTACGATATTTAAAGGAATATTTCACTTTTTTTTCTCTTCAAGCATCATTAAAATCAGTGTTCTCAAAAAAACTTTAGTTATTAAAACTTTTTTTGCACTGATACATGTTCCCTGGGGCAGGACCGGGTCCCCAAACCCTTTTTAGGACAATAACTTGCATATAAGCCTTTAAAATGAGCACTTTTAATTTCCAACATTCGAGTCCCATAGACTTTAATGGGGTTCTAAAGTTCGCGTGAACGTTCGGTCCATTCGAAGGTTCTGATGCTAACCGAATCGGGGGGGGGGGGGGGTGTTCGGCTCATCCCTAATAGCAAATTGCTCCTCAGTCTGTACGACATATGTGCAGAAATGTGTCTGGGCTGCTGCAATGACAGTACAAGCTGTGGAATGATTTACTAATGAACATGAACACCCTGATCCACAGCTCATACAGTGCATGCACAGGACATCATTGGTGGGCTGGATGGGGTAAGAAAGAAGAAACTGTCTGCTGATGTGTTTTTTTTTTAATGGTGATGCTGATTCCCATCTGATGAGGGGTATTGCTTGTCATTTAAAGATTGCATTGCTGTGGTCAGGTAAATGAATGGGGTCCCTTTAAGGAATCAAAATATAAATGTTCTCCCCGAGAGGTCAGTATCTGTATCTGTTTGTAATATACAATATATACATTGTCCAGAATTAAACGACAGCGCACACAACAATTGACCTCTCTCTTGCGAGATCTGTAGGTCCTTGAAGCCCGCCATAAGCATGTTCCGACACCACCTCTGGAAGGCAAATTAAACACCATTCATAAACAAATCACAGATCTTTTGCACTTTAAAGCCAAATCGGCGTTTCAGGTCTGTCGTAAATGGACATACGAATAGGGTAACAAATGTGGTAAACTGTTGGCCCAATCCCTACGGTGGCAGAAACTAGCGTCCTACGTACCCCATATCATGTCCCCCACAGGTCACAAATCCACCTTACTGGCGCATATCACACAAGAATTTAAACTATTCTATGAATCGCTTTATAATTTCCAACTGGCGACCACTTCCCAAACCCTCATAACAGACTACATCTCCGCCTTCCAGATGCCCTCACTGCCTGAAGATGTCAGTGTGCTCCTGGATGACTCTATTAGAGCTCCAACTGGCTATAGGACACACCAAACCATGGAAAGCATCAGGGCCTAACAGCCTCACGATCCAGTACTACAAAACCCTGCTCCCATCCCTAAGAAAACATATGGTTGAGCTATTTAATGATTTTGGCACGGGAAAATCTTTTCATGGCACTACCCTCCAGGCACACATTCGGTGATCCCAAAAGAAGGCAAGGATCCCGCTTTATTTGGGAGCTACTGGCCGATATCCCTACTAAACACAGATCTCAAGTTTTTTACCAAAATTATAGCAACCAGACTGCAATAACACCTGCCCTACTTGATTCACTTGGACCAGGTGGGCTTCGTCCCATCCAGGGAAGCCAGAGACAACACCATCAAAGTCCTCAACCTGCTCCATATTGCTAATGCCACTAATGCCCCCTGTGTGTTCATGGGGATGGACGTTGAGAAAGCATTCGACCGGGTACATTGGCTCAATTGGATATCTTCCATCTATTCTAACCCGGCAGCCAGGATCAGGGCTAATGGAGTTCTATCGGATCCCTTTGCAATCAAAAGCGGAAAAAGACAGGGATGTTCCAAGACTTGGACCTTATCTAAGTTGTAAATCTGTCTTGGCAGGTCATGGTACAAAGGAATGATTTACATACCCCTTTCACTATCCTAAAATGAACAATAAACCCTTCTCAGCAAGGGTACAATTATGTGTAATGAGGCTTCATAGGAAAATCATTAAGTCCACCCCCTTCTCACCACATATACAAATCGAATCTCCATTTTAAAGGTAATTCCCTTGGTGATACAGAATTCAAACTGCTTTTATAGTAATCATATAGAATTTTCCAAACTATATGTACATTAAAATTATGCAAATAAAATGAACTTGCACAAAACACCTGCACTTTCTATTATATGCTTAGAAGATGCCTTTAAGATATATGCAGTGTTACGGAGCAGTACAATTCTTATGGACAACGTCAGCGTATTCTGGGATCAAATATTTTACATGTGTACCTAATTTTTTACAAATTTAATTTAGGTTTGCTTAAATACTATTCTAATCTAATTAATTTGAACTTGACAAAAGTTTAGATTTTTTTTTGTTTATCCAACAGTTATAGGCCTGAACTGAGAAGTAAAAGTAGCAGCCACAAGAGATCTTACAAATAATAGCGTTAAAACCCCCACATGTTCTACCAATTAGACAATAACAAAACAGTTTTATAGTATTGCTTTTGATCATCTTTTTTGCAGTATCACACACTAAAAGATTATTTAAATGTCATAACAAAGTCAACAAAAACACTTTAAAATCACAGGCAGTTTCTATCCTGAAATAAAAATGAGAGTGCCATGTTTCAAAGACAATACTACATATAACACAGTGGCTAAATAATGGAATGTAAGAGGGCAAGATAATATATCACTAAATACATTTTAGAGTGTATTATTTCAGAGACAACAGACAGAAATATTGTATAGACTCTCTGTCATCATGTAAACAATTTTACTAAGCAATAGCTGAAGAAGGAGAGACATGGCAGGTTTTACCATGAAAATAATTTAAAGTGCATGACAAAAGCCAGAAATATTTTACAATCTCCATGGACACCATGTCAATTTTGTTTTTATTTCCCCGCAATTTTAGAGACAAAGAGTGGGTATGTCTTATCAGGAAATAAAATATAGAGTGTAGTATTTCAGACAACATACAGAAATATAATACCGCATACACATTATATAAACACTTGTAAGCTGCAAAGGACTGACAAGCCAGCTTGTCATCATAAATCCACATTAGAGGATAAATACTTAACATAAAAAAGCCACATACTGTATTTTCTAGCACTCATATATAGCACTTGTAGGACAAATACCTGGCAACTTTTAATCCAAAAAATCCATGTTAAAATGTTTTTTTTTGTAACTAGAAAAATATTGTATTGATTCCATACACAGTTTTTAAAGAATAAAGCCATGTTGTAACTCAATGTTATTTAATTTCGACTTTGCTTTTCAATTTGCAGCTACTGTAAATTCAATGCAATGTGGCAACCTAAAGACATTCTGTACAGTATTGGTGTACAGAACACCCACTGAAACTTAATTTCCTGCTTGTGTAATTGGCTCACTGATTTTCCCAGAAGTCTGCACTAAGATACAAGCCACATTGTAGGCATTTCCTGGAATAGAAATTTCAGTTTTGTTTAAGGGTTAAATACTTCTAAAGATATGCAGACTCTCTCATTAGAACATTGATAATGCACCAGCGGATTTTAAGGTAGATAAAACAGAGGTGGGGAGCAGGGGTTCACAGCCTCCACTTAAAGAAGTTTTTTTTACAGGTATCACATTCTTCATTATAAAAAACACAAGCAAAACAGCCCAAAATAATTAGTAAATCTCCTCCTGTGTACACTAGAGAAATATGTTTAATGTTAAAAAAAGAAGAAAATACCCATTGAAATGTGAATCTGTACAGTGTCTCACAAGGGAATATACAATGCTTATAACATCAAAAGGTTATCCTATAATTAAATATATGTACATAATTTCAGTTAGGTACAGTATTTAATTTCAAAACAGCTGCTGAAAAGATAGTAAATAGCCAACATAGCAACAAAGGTGCACGAGGATATATTATTATCAACAGATAATTTTTCAAAAATCATTTTACGAAGTTGGAAATGCAAGATAAATAATGGGAGTGTGTTTCAAAATCAGATAAACAAAAACCAAAAAGTCAAAATAAATTGATGAGGTTAGTACACTAATTTGAAGAAGAAATAAATAGTCCAAAAAAAGTGTGGTGATATTCAGGCTTGCAAATCCTGTACAGTACATCTACACTGAGCTTAATGCTATAGCTCAATTGCACAAAGTGCTTAAAAAGGACAAGTGTGAAGCTCCAGTTTCATCCAAACTTTAAAAGTGAATTATAGATCATAATAGTATCTACAGGCTTACAAATTAGCCACATCCAACAGGGCATCTATCAAGGTGGGGTCTGTAAAATTCTCTATATAATAGATTATTTGAATGTTTTGTTTTGACCTCAATCTGGCTCTTTTTGTTTCTTAAGGCCCATACACACGATCTGACTTTTTGACAACAAATGTCCAACGGACCTGTTAAATCGGACATTCCGACCGTATAAATGCTCCATCGGACAATTGTTTTTGCTTGTTCATCAGTCAAATGCCACCCAACGTGTTTCAACTAAACAGTCGTCATCTGGGGTGTGGACCCCACCAACTCCATCGTTAATTGAACACTAAATGACCCCAAATAGATTGACGATAACACCCGAAGTAAACATATGACATAATTTCCGGTCTGAGTCGGAAATGACGATTGAGCCAAGTATAGTACTTAAGTGTTAATTGTAGCATATAGTCATAAATATAAAGTTTAAAATATCCTCCGAATGCACTGAAAAGCACAGCCCCACACTTGAAAAAAGAGAAGGGCGATCAGTGTCACTACAAGAAGGACATGATCCAAGACTCACTATGAACGCGAGGCTGGATAACATCACTTGCTTTCTCGAATAAACATGGCTATGAGACACCATCCATGCCTCGCTAAAAAAACGAGGCTGGATGACATCACTTCCGCTTGCACATCACATCACAGGCGGCTGTGGACTGTATATTACATCTCTGAGCCTCACTATAGTAGCAACCAGATATTGACATACGGAGCGACCAAGCCTCACTGTGAATATGACCGGATATGGTCATTCATAGAGTGTGTAACTAAGAGGCAAACCAAGCCTCGCTTGAAAATAAACAGAACAATGATGAACCGAAATGATCAATCTATTAGAGGATGTTGAAAAATTAGTTAAAAATATCAACATTAGTAATTATCAGGGCATTCATCTATATATATGAGTGCATTGTCAATTCCTAATTGGGGATACCATTTACAATATTTTATTTATAATAATAATTAAAATTAAAATGGGTGATGATAATTGTAAAATTACATCAACATAAATATATCAGGCCAATATCGATATTGTCATATCATATCGGATAGATCAGTGTTTTTCAACTCCAGTCCTCAAGGCACACCAACAGGTCATGTTTTCAGGCTTTCCATTATTTTGCACAGGTGATTTGATCAGTTTCACTGCCTTAGTAATCACTACAGCCATTTCATCTGAGGGAAATCCTGAAAACTTGACCTGTTGGTGTGCCTTGAGGACTGGAGTTGAAAAACACTGGGATAGATATATGTATATGACACAATGATTGTAAGGTAAGATAAAATAAAATCATACGACAAGAAGGAACATCCATTACTCAATTTAAGATCTATTAATGAAAGAGTTAATATCCCACTTCACATTCATCCCCTGTGGGTGGTGTGTCTGTAACTCGTATATCCAAAAAGTTTATAATCTGGATATACCTCTCGTATTAGCGAAAGAGAAATGCTGTGTTCTCTGAGAATACAGCATTTGTCTTTCACTCTATTGGTGTCTATGATTGCTGTGGCCAAGGTACCGGTCGGATTAAGGACCAGCTGCACCCATCGAGTTGACTGAGCAATAAGCCTTCTGTGACTTGGGGTGGTGTATATCTCTCCAGGTCATCGATATCTGGTAAGCCTCCCCTATCAATGGTGGTGGTGCTTCTGACACTTCTGTCTCTATTTAGAGGATTACATCTATGTTTGAATCTTCAGATCAAGTTCTTTGGATACATCCACTTCTTTTGGACTTTCTGTTCACATATTATGCCGCGTGCACACGGTCGTTTTTTGCGATGAAATAAAATGACGTTTTAAAAAACGTCATTTAAAATGATCGTGTGTGGGCAAAACGTTGTTTTATGTCTTCAAAAAACGACCCAAAAAAATTTGAACATGCTTGATTTTTTATGTCGTTTTTCAGAATGTCGTCTTTTGTTTCACAAAAAATTATCGCGTGTGGGCAAAACGACGTTCAAAACAAAATTTTTAAACCCGTGCATGCTCAGAAGCAAGTTATGAAACGGGAGCTTCAATGGAACAGAGTGCCGTCGAAAGTGTCTTATGTAACGGCGCTTTGCAAGAGCATTTTCAGAAAACGATGGTGTGTAGGCAAAATAGTTTTTTAAAATGAAGTTTGAAAAACGTTGTTTTGTTTCGTGAGATAAAACAACGTTTTTTTACATCACAAAAAGTCACATAATATAAATGCAATTCTTGTTTTTTTGTTTTTTTTATATATTGTTAACGCAATTATTGAATCATCCATGCACATATATTTAAATAGTAATACACTACATTTTTCCATATACTATATAGCTTTTTGTCTACAAGCTGTGTTGGCACCCATTTTTTATATACATTTTCACTTTTTACTATGCTTCAGTTATGACGTGACACAGTGATTAAGTGTGTTCACTGTATTTATTTAGAAAAGAAAGGGCTGGTAAATCACATATTTAGTAGCCCTTTTCCCCTGCTCTCTATTCTGAAACATCCCCTGAAGCAGTCAGGGGGAGAGGAGAGGAGGGAAGCCAGCAACACTGCAGGGGGAGGGGGGCAACATAGGGGGGAGTAGGTGTATACAGGATTTATATAGCATCAACAGTTTATGCAGCACTTTACAACATCAAGGCACACAGTACAATTACAATACAATTATATTATATATTATAATTAATAATACAGCAGGAATCAAAGAACCCTGCTTGTTAGGCCCCGTACACACGAGGAGATATCCGATAAACGGTCCGACGGACCGTTTTCATCGGACATGTCTCCTGGGAGATTTTGGTTTGATCTGTGTACACACGATCAAACCAAAATCCCCGCGGACAGACAGCGCGGTGACGTGGGGGTGACGTTGATGCCGCCACGTCACCAAATCAGGAATTAAAATATTTCCACGCATGCGTCAAATCCATTCGATGCGTGCGGGAGATTTCGGTCTGCTGGTTAGTACAACCAGCGGACATATCCGACAGACGGCTTTCCAGCAGACAAGTTTTAAAGCATGTTTTAAAACTTTTGTCTGCTGGAAACCTGTCTGCTAGCCCGTACACACGATCGAATCTGTCCGCTGAAACTGGTCTGCGGACCAGTTTCAGCAGATATATTCGATCGTGTCTATGCGGCCTTAGCGTTTTGTAGTTAATTGATTCACAGGGATCTGTGAATCAATGATGCGGCTGTGTGGGTGAAGCTAGGCACTTTTCAAATAGTGACAGCGGGTATGGGGAGAAAATTCCCAACCTGCTGTCATAGGGAGTGTGGGGATCAGGGAGCAAGTGCAGGATCAGGAACATGTTACATGTTCCACCCTAAAATTGTACTATGTTCCCAAGGGTGAACTTATCCTTTAAGCTGAGAATGGCTATATCAAGTAATGTGATGAATTAAGACAGCTGTACATAATCACCCGTTTTCTCCATTCTTATCAGTTCTTATGCAATGGCCCAACAGTCTAATCTGGTGTATACATATAAAGAGTTGGCAGCAGAGGAGGGCCATTTTCTATCATTCTCTGCTAATTTATGTGAATAAAGTACTTCATATTTATTGATCTGAATATTAGATTAGAAATAATAGCCTATGATAGGACAATTCGAACAGTTAATGCATGGAAATTATTGAGGTAGTTTTTATAACAGTTCCCACTTATACAGAAGCTATCACTTTTGTAGACAAAAGATTCTTAGACAAAAGATAACCCCTTTAAGCTCTTAGCATCAGTTGGTACTTTGAGGACACCTAAACACAAGAGGCAGGTACAGTAGCTGAGGTCCAGATCATGTGAATACAGTAATTGGCTGTCACAGTATCCACGTGATTAGAAGCCTGTCCTACTAGTTTACAATCATAAACTGTTACAGAGATCTGATCGTTGACAGCTCAGTCACAGTCCTGGGAGTGGTGAGTAAGTGCACTCTCTGTACAGAACAGCAAAGTGCTGCCAAATACATGTGTATGGCCAGCAGGAACAGGGTAAACTTCCTATTATTCTTTAAAGGGGTTGTAAAGGTTTGCTTTTTATTTTTCTAAATAGGTAAATAAGCTAGTGCATTGTTGTTTCACTAACCTTTTCCTTTGATTTCCCTTCTAAATTTTTTTTCTTTGTTTTCTTTGTCTGAATTTCTCACTTCCTGTTGCTCCTCAGTAATCTGTTCTGGCTGACTAACCCCCAGCCAGAACAGCTCGGATGATGGGGGCAACAAAAAAACATTTAGAAGGGAAATCAAAGAAAAAGGTAAGTGAACCAACAATGCACTAGCTTAAATGAACCTATTTGGAAAATAAAAAAATGAACCTTTACAACCCCTTTAACCACTTAAGACCCGGACCAATACACTGGTAAATGACCCAAGGTGTTTTTGCGAATCGGCACTGCGACGCTTTAACAGACAATTGCGCGGTCGTGCGACGTGGCTCACAAACAAAATTTGCGTCCTTTTCTTCCCACAAATAGAGCTTTCTTTTGGTGGTATTTGATCACCTCTGCGATTTTTATTTTTTGCGCTATATACAAAAATAGAGCGACATTTTTGAAAAAAATACACTATTTTTTAATTTTTGTTAAAAACAAAATCAAATAAACTAAATTTTAGTCAAACATTTAGGCCAAAATTTATTTAGCCACATGTCTTTAGTAAAAAAAAAAAATCGCAATAAAAAAAATAGCTACCTAGCGGGAACAGCGACACTAATACAGCGATCAGAAAAATGATCGCTTAGTGATGCTGGCAATAGGGAGTGAAAGGGTTAACTAGGGCGGTGATCAGGGGGTTAAAACGTTATTAGGGGGGGTGGGGGGGCTACCCTGGACCTAACACTAACTGTTTTTTACACTGCCTGTCACACTGACACTAAATGCAGATCACTGCATTCAGTGACACTGTGACAGGGGGGGTGGGGGGGGGGGGCGATCACAAGGGGTTAATGTGCCTATGTGAGTGTGTGTCAGTGTTGTGTTGGTGCACACTTACTTGTGATGTCTTCTCTCATCAGCAGCGGTGGGAAACACCGCTGCGATGAGAGATTACATCATTTCCTCCTTCCTGTGTAAACACAGGAGGAGGAAGTGACAGGAGCTGGGAGCGCGCGCATTGGCTGGGAGCGATCGCGGGGGGGCGGGTAAACGCCGACATCCGCCCGCTCATCCCGGATCGCTCCCGGAGCCAGGGGGACCCCTGCACGCCGCGGAGGGGGTCCCAATGGGACCCCCAAACCGCACTTAGGCGGGGACGTAAATTTACGCCCTTGTGCCTGTACGTGCCATTCTGTGGCGTATATGTGCGTGTGGGGGTCCTTAAGTGGTTAAAGGTGGTTGTAAAATCAGACCGCCTCAGCCCCCTAATACTTACCTGAGGTCCATGTCAATCCAGCGATGTGCATGAGGGCCTCAGCCATCCAGGACTCTCCCTCCTGAGTGACTGTGGCAGTGCCATTGGTTCCCACAACTGTCATTCAAAGTCAGTCAGACAATCAGGAGAGAGAGGGGGTGAAGCTTAACTGAAGCTCTGTGTCTGAATGGACACACGGAGCTGTGCCTTGACTCACGTGCCCCAATAGCAAGCTGCTAACTTTGGGGGCACTTTACAGGAGGGAGAGGCTAGGAGCAAAGAAGAGGGGCTTGAGAAGAGGGGAATCAGTGCTGCTCTGTGCAAAACCACTGCATGGAGCAGGTCAGTATAAGTATAAAAAACAAGACTTTAGTATCACTTTAGGTCTTTTTTATCCTCTTTGGCTCATTCTATAACAAAAGTAGATTTTCCAATAACATCTATCCACACATAAGGTACAGTGCCTTGAAAAAGTATTCATTCCCCTTGAATTTTTCCACTTTTTGTCATGTTACAGCCAAAAATGTAAATGTATATTATTGGGATTTTATGTGATAGACCAACAGAAAGTGGCACCTAATTGTGAAATGGAAGGAAAATGATAAATGGTTTTCAATTTTTTTTTGCAAATAAATATCTGAAAAAGTGTGGTGTGTATTTGTATTCAGTCAACAGGTCATGTTTTCAGGCTTTCCATTATTTTGCACATGTGATTTGATCAGTTTCACTGCCTTAGTAATCACTACAGCCATTTCATCTGAGGGAAATCCTGAAAACTTGACCTGTTGGTGTGCCTTGAGGACTGGAGTTGAAAAACACTGGGATAGATATATGTATATGACACAATGATTGTAAGGTAAGATAAAATAAAATCATACGACAAGAAGGAACATCCATTGCTCAATTTAAGATCTATTAATGAAAGAGTTAATATCCCACTTCACATTCATCCCCTGTGGGTGGTGTGTCTGTAACTCGTATATCCAAAAAGTTTATAATCTGGATATACCTCTCGTATTAGCGAAAGAGAAATGCTGTGTTCTCTGAGAATACAGCATTTGTCTTTCACTCTATTGGTGTCTATGATTGCTGTGGCCAAGGTACCGGTCGGATTAAGGACCAGCTGCACCCATCGAGTTGACTGAGCAATAAGCCTTCTGTGACTTGGGGTGGTGTATATCTCTCCAGGTCATCGATATCTGGTAAGCCTCCCCTATCAATGGTGGTGGTGCTTCTGACACTTCTGTCTCTATTTAGAGGATTACATCTATGTTTGAATCTTCAGATCAAGTTCTTTGGATACATCCACTTCTTTTGGACTTTCTGTTCACATATTATGCCGCGTGCACACGGTCGTTTTTTGCGATGAAATAAAATGACGTTTTAAAAAACGTCATTTAAAATGATCGTGTGTGGGCAAAACGTTGTTTTATGTCTTCAAAAAACGACCAAAAAAAATTTGAACATGCTTGATTTTTTATGTCGTTTTTCAGAATGTCGTCTTTTGTTTCACAAAAAATTATCGCGTGTGGGCAAAACGACGTTCAAAACAACGTTTTTAAACCCGTGCATGCTCAGAAGCAAGTTATGAAACGGGAGCTTCAATGGAACAGAGTGCCGTCGAAAGTGTCTTATGTAACGGCGCTTTGCAAGAGCATTTTCAGAAAACGATGGTGTGTAGGCAAAATAGTTTTTTAAAATGAAGTTTGAAAAACGTTGTTTTGTTTCGTGAGATAAAACAACGTTTTTTTACATCACAAAAAGTCACATAATATAAATGCAATTCTTGTTTTTTTGTTTTTTTTATATATTGTTAACGCAATTATTGAATCATCCATGCACGTATATTTAAATAGTAATACACTACATTTTTCCATTTTGTCTACAAGCTGTGTTGGCACCCATTTTTTATATACATTTTCACTTTTTACTATGCTTCAGTTATGACGTGACACAGTGATTAAGTGTGTTCACTATATTTATTTAGAAAAGAAAGGGCTGGTAAATCACATATTTAGTAGCCCTTTTCCCCTGCTCTCTATTCTGAAACATCCCCTGAAGCAGTCAGGGGGAGAGGAGAGGAGGGAAGCCAGCAACACTGCAGGGGGAGGGGGGCAACATAGGGGGGAGTAGGTGTATACAGGATTTATATAGCATCAACAGTTTATGCAGCACTTTACAACATCAAGGCACACAGTACAATTACAATACAATTATATTATATATTATAATTAATAATACAGCAGGAATCAAAGAACCCTGCTTGTTAGGCCCCGTACACACGAGGAGATATCCGATAAACGGTCCGACGGACCGTTTTCATCGGACATGTCTCCTGGGAGATTTTGGTTTGATCTGTGTACACACGATCAAACCAAAATCCCCGCGGACAGACAGCGCGGTGACGTGGGGGTGACGTTGACGCCGCCACGTCACCAAATCAGGAATTAAAATATTTCCACGCATGCGTCAAATCCATTCGATGCGTGCGGGAGATTTCGGTCTGCTGGTTAGTACAACCAGCGGACATATCCGACAGACGGCTTTCCAGCAGACAAGTTTTAAAGCATGTTTTTAAAACTTTTGTCTGCTGGAAACCTGTCTGCTAGCCCGTACACACGATCGAATCTGTCCGCTGAAACTGGTCTGCGGACCAGTTTCAGCAGATATATTCGATCGTGTCTATGCGGCCTTAGCGTTTTGTAGTTAATTGATTCACAGGGATCTGTGAATCAATGATGCGGCTGTGTGGGTGAAGCTAGGCACTTTTCAAATAGTGACAGCGGGTATGGGGAGAAAATTCCCAACCTGCTGTCATAGGGAGTGCGGGGATCAGGGAGCAAGTGCAGGATCAGGAACATGTTACATGTTCCACCCTAAAATTGTACTATGTTCCCAAGTGTGAACTTATCCTTTAAGCTGAGAATGGCTATATCAAGTAATGTGATGAATTAAGACAGCTGTACATAATCACCCGTTTTCTCCATTCTTATCAGTTCTTATGCAATGGCCCAACAGTCTAATCTGGTGTATACATATAAAGAGTTGGCAGCAGAGGAGGGCCATTTTCTATCATTCTCTGCTAATTTATGTGAATAAAGTACTTCATATTTATTGATCTGAATATTAGATTAGAAATAATAGCCTATGATAGGACAATTCGAACAGTTAATGCATGGAAATTATTGAGGTAGTTTTTATAACAGTTCCCACTTATACAGAAGCTATCACTTTTGTAGACAAAAGATTCTTAGACAAAAGATAACCCCTTTAAGCTCTTAGCATCAGTTGGTACTTTGAGGACACCTAAACACAAGAGGCAGGTACAGTAGCTGAGGTCCAGATCATGTGAATACAGTAATTGGCTGTCACAGTATCCACGTGATTAGAAGCCTGTCCTACTAGTTTACAATCATAAACTGTTACAGAGATCTGATCGTTGACAGCTCAGTCACAGTCCTGGGAGTGGTGAGTAAGTGCACTCTCTGTACAGAACAGCAAAGTGCTGCCAAATACATGTGTATGGCCAGCAGGAACAGGGTAAACTTCCTATTATTCTTTAAAGGGGTTGTAAAGGTTTGCTTTTTATTTTTCTAAATAGGTAAATAAGCTAGTGCATTGTTGTTTCACTAACCTTTTCCTTTGATTTCCCTTCTAAATTTTTTTTCTTTGTTTTCTTTGTCTGAATTTCTCACTTCCTGTTGCTCCTCAGTAATCTGTTCTGGCTGACTAACCCCCAGCCAGAACAGCTCGGATGATGGGGGCAACAAAAAAACATTTAGAAGGGAAATCAAAGAAAAAGGTAAGTGAACCAACAATGCACTAGCTTAAATGAACCTATTTGGAAAATAAAAAAATGAACCTTTACAACCCCTTTAACCACTTAAGACCCGGACCAATACGCTGGTAAATGACCCAAGGTGTTTTTGCGAATCGGCACTGCGTCGCTTTAACAGACAATTGCGCGGTCGTGCGACGTGGCTCACAAACAAAATTTGCGTCCTTTTCTTCCCACAAATAGAGCTTTCTTTTGGTGGTATTTGATCACCTCTGCGATTTTTATTTTTTGCGCTATATACAAAAATAGAGCGACATTTTTGAAAAAAAAACACTATTTTTTAATTTTTGTTAAAAACAAAATCAAATAAACTAAATTTTAGTCAAACATTTAGGCCAAAATTTATTTAGCCACATGTCTTTAGTAAAAAAAAAAAATCGCAATAAAAAAAATAGCTACCTAGCGGGAACAGCGACACTAATACAGCGATCAGAAAAATGATCGCTTAGTGATGCTGGCAATAGGGAGTGAAAGGGTTAACTAGGGCGGTGATCAGGGGGTTAAAACGTTATTAGGGGGGGTGGGGGGGCTACCCTGGACCTAACACTAACTGTTTTTTACACTGCCTGTCACACTGACACTAAATGCAGTGATTAGATCACTGCATTCAGTGACACTGTGACAGGGGGGTGGTGGGGGGGGGTCGATCACAAGGGGTTAATGTGCCTATGTGAGTGTGTGTGTCAGTGTTGTGTTGGTGCACACTTACTTGTGATGTCTTCTCTCATCAGCAGCGGTGGGAAACACCGCTGCGATGAGAGATTACATCATTTCCTCCTTCCTGTGTAAACACAGGAGGAGGAAGTGACAGGAGCTGGGAGCGCGCGCATTGGCTGGGAGCGATCGCGGGGGGGCGGGTAAACGCCGACATCCGCCCGCTCATCCCGGATCGCTCCCGGAGCCAGGGGGACCCCCGCACGCCGCGGAGGGGGTCCCGATGGGACCCCCAAACCGCACTTAGGCGGGGACGTAAATTTACGCCCTTGTGCCTGTACGTGCCATTCTGTGGCGTATATGTGCGTGTGGGGGTCCTTAAGTGGTTAAAGGTGGTTGTAAAATCAGACCGCCTCAGCCCCCTAATACTTACCTGAGGTCCATGTCAATCCAGCGATGTGCATGAGGGCCTCAGCCATCCAGGACTCTCCCTCCTGAGTGACTGTGGCAGTGCCATTGGTTCCCACAACTGTCATTCAAAGTCAGTCAGACAATCAGGAGAGAGAGGGGGTGAAGCTTAACTGAAGCTCTGTGTCTGAATGGACACACGGAGCTGTGCCTTGACTCACGTGCCCCAATAGCAAGCTGCTAACTTTGGGGGCACTTTACAGGAGGGAGAGGCTAGGAGCAAAGAAGAGGGGCTTGAGAAGAGGGGAATCAGTGCTGCTCTGTGCAAAACCACTGCATGGAGCAGGTCAGTATAAGTATAAAAAACAAGACTTTAGTATCACTTTAGGTCTTTTTTATCCTCTTTGGCTCATTCTATAACAAAAGTAGATTTTCCAATAACATCTATCCACACATAAGGTACAGTGCCTTGAAAAAGTATTCATTCCCCTTGAATTTTTCCACTTTTTGTCATGTTACAGCCAAAAATGTAAATGTATATTATTGGGATTTTATGTGATAGACCAACAGAAAGTGGCACCTAATTGTGAAATGGAAGGAAAATGATAAATGGTTTTCAATTTTTTTTTGCAAATAAATATCTGAAAAAGTGTGGTGTGTATTTGTATTCAGTCCCCCTAACTTTGCTACCCCTAACTAAAATCTAGTGGAACCAATTGCCTTCCAAAGTCACCTAATTAGTAAACAGAGTCCACCTATGTGAAAGGTAATCTCAGTATAAATACAGCTCTTCATTGAAGCCCTTTGTAGGAAACAAATAGCATCATGAAGACCAATGAACACACCACATCAGGGATAAAGTTCTGGAGAAATTTAAAGCAGGGTTCGGTTAAAAAAAATATATCCAAAAATGGAAAACGTATGGCATAACTGCAAACCATCAAAAAAACATGATGGTAACTCTGGAGGAGCTGCAGAGTTACACAGCTCAGGAGGGAGAATCTTTTAGTTGTGCACTCCACAAATCTGGCCTTTATGGAAGAGTAGCAAGAAAAAGCCATTATTGAAAGAAAGCCATAAGAAGTCCTGTTTGCAGTTTGCAAGAAGCCATGTGGGGAACACAGCAAACATGTGGAAGAAGGTTCTCTGGTCAGATGAAACCAAAGTTGAACTTTTTGGCTTAAAAGCAAAATGCAATGTGTGGTGAAAAACGAACACTGCACATCACCCTGAACACACCAAACCCACGATGAAACATGGTGGTGGCAGCATCATATTGTGGGCAGGAAAGCTGGTCAGAGTTGATGGGCAGATGGATGGAGACAAATGCAGGGCAAGCTTAGAAGAAAACCTGTTAAGACCTGTACACACAATCGGATTTCTGATGGAATCTAATCCGATGGATTTTTTCATTGGATATCCGATGAAGCTGACATTTCATCAGTCTTGCATACACACTATCAGACTAAATTCTGACCGTGCCAAAACGTGGTGACGTAAAACACTACGATATGCTGAGAAAAATTAAGTTTAATGATTCCAAGCATGCGTCGACTTGATTCTGAGCATGCGTGGATTTTTCTCCAATGGAGTTCCAAACAGACGATCAGATTTTTCTATCTTTTTTTATCCATAGGAAAAGTTTAAAACATGTTCTATTTTTTAACACCAATGGAAAAAAGACTGATGATGCCCACACACAATCGTTTTGTCAGATGAAAACAGTCCATCGGTCTATTTTCATCGGACAAACCAATCGTGTATACATGGCTTAAGAGTCTGAAAAAGACTTAAGACTGGGGGCGGAGGTTCACCTACAAGCAGGACAACGACCCTAAACTTACAGAGCTACATTGGAATGGTTTAGATTAAAGTATATTCATGTAATAGAATGGCCTAGTCAAAGTCCAGACCTATATCCAATTGAGAATCTGTGGCAAGACTTGAAAATTGCTGTTCACAGATGCTCTCCATCCAATCTGACAGAGCTTGAGATATTTTGCACAGAATAATGGGCAAAAATGTCACTCTCTAGATGTGCAAAGCTGATAGAGACATCCCCAAAAAGACTTGCAGCTGTAATTACAGCGAGAGGAGGTACTACAAAGTATTGATTTAGGGGGGCTGAATACAAATGCACACCACACCTTTTACATATTTATTTGTAAACAAATTATGAAAACCCATTTATCATTTTCCTTCCACTTCAGAATTATGTGCCACTTTTTGTTGGTCTATCACATAAAATCCCAATAAAATACATTTAGGTTTTATGTGGTTGTAACATGACAAAATTGTGGAAATGTAAAAAGTGAATGTGGTGAAGCTCTACTGACCTCCATTAATTTGCACAACATTCACTAAGCTCTGAGGAAAATGACCTTGCAATGTGAACATACTACAATGGTACTGGGGCTCAGGAAAACATATATCTGGTACCTTCAGCATTGTTGAAGATCCTTAAAAAGAAAGAAATAGAAAATAAGAGCATAGAAGAAGTAGGGAGAAGAGAAGAATGGAGATACCCTACTGGAAGACAAGTAGGCCACCAATAACACAAGGCAGAATTCAATCTTTGATGACATGCTTGTTTGACTGTATATTGTGGGTATTTTGGATTTATTTTTAATATATGCTGAAGTATTTTTAATACTGCACAATGAGGTGGTTCTGTTTTCCTTTGTGATATGTACATTATGGTGATCTGACTTCTGAAGCGATCACCCATGAGGATCCATAACTTCTATGAAGCTTGTTGGGAGTCTGAGGCTGCCTACACACGATCAGTCCATCTGATGAGAACGGTCCGAAGGACCGTTTTCATTGGTTAACCGATGAAGCTGACTGATGGTCTGATGTGCCTACACACCATCGGTTAAAAAAACGATCGTGTTAGAACATTTTAACACAACGACGTGCTGAAAAAAATGAAGTTCAATGCTTCCAAGCATGCGTCGACTTAATTCTGAGCATGCGCGGCCTTTTAACCGATGCTTTTGCATACTAACGATCGGTTTTGACCCATTGGTCAGGCGTCCATCGTTAAAATTTTAAAGCAAGTTCTCTTTTTTTTGACCGAAGGATAACTGACCGATGGGGCCTGCACACAATCGGTTTGGACCAATGAAATGGTCCTTCAGTCTGTTTTCAACGGTTTTGACTGATCGTGTGTACGCGGCCTGACTGTGTTCAGTGTTTAATTGAGCATTGTCTGACTGCTTACAATTAGGTAGTCCACAATTGTGAGTAAGAGGCTCTGTATGCTGTTGTACAGGTAGAGGACTCTACTTATCACTCTTTTTGGGATATTATATACACATCTGATGTGCCTTCTATGTTTCTAAATTCATTGGATGTTTAATGGACTTTGTTGAAGGACTTTCACTTATTTACTTATCTACTAAGAAGCACTGAATTATATTTCCATTATTGGTATTTGTTACCAGCAAATTGTGCTAGCTGCTTTTATTTAGTGTAACTGATACCCAAAGCGCAGGTGGATTTTTTTTATTGCTAAGGTTGGATGTGTGTTAAAATGAGAAATAAAAATGTGATAGCAGGCAAGTAGTAACAGGACCCTGAAACAGATACATGGCCTCTAGACTAAACAATTGGACCAGACCTTTTGGAAGAACTCTATTTATTTTGTAATGTTGCTGTCATCAGCTTCATTTTGTAAACATAGTGGACCTAATGTCATCTTTGTCTAGAAGGGGAAAAAAATTCCAGGTGCTTGCGGTCAAATATCCTAAGGCTGTAAGAAAATGGAAAATCCTGCTTTTTGAAAGGCTTTTAAATCTTTTTTTGGTTGTGCAATAATATGAAAAATGAAATGGAGAGGCCTGTTAGTTCCTAAGTCATTTGTTGGGTCATTAAACTATGAAGGACTATGAGTGAATCTAACATGTAAATCTACCTTCATCAAACATTCACTGCTTGCTTACTAATAAATGTTGTATGTAAAAAAATACAAAAAAGGAAAAAATCATTGAATACTAAAAACACTGCAGTAATGACTGAAGCCATGCTCAGTGTTTTTTTTCTATGTATGGTACCATTTATTTAGTGAGTCAGGCTCTGTTTAGCAAACTACATTTGTAACTGAATGTATTTTGTACCCAAGTTTAATTGTCCTCCTAACTTCCTCACTTGTCTGCACTCACACTGAGCAATAAGTTAGGCCGCGTACATACGATCGAACATGTCCGCTGAAACTAGTCCGCAGACCAGTTTCAGCGGACATGTTCGATCGTGTGTGCGGCTATCGGACCGTTTTCCAGCGGACCAAAGTTTCAAAACATGCTTGAAAACATGTCCGCTGGAAACCTGTCCGTTGGACAGGTTCGATGGTTAGTACACAAAATCATCGGACCAAAATCCAGCGCATGCTCAGAATCAAGTCGATGCATGCTTGGAAGCATTGAACTTCGTTTTTTCATCACGTCGTTGTGTTCTACGTCACCGCGTTCTGGTTCGAGGGGATTTTGGTCCGATGGTGTGTACGCACATCAGACCAACAGACCACTTCAGCGTGGTCCGATGAAAACGGTCCGTCGGACAAGTTTCATCGGACATGTCTGATCGTGTGTACGTGGCCTTAGTGTTTCTAGGCACACTTGCATCATTAACTATGCCAACCAGACCTTATGCCGCGTACACGCGATCATTTTTCGGCATGTAAAAAACAACAGTTTTCAGCATGTAGAAAAAACGACGTTTTTTCCAACTTCATCATTAAAACAACATTGCCCACACGGTCGTTTAAAAAAAAATGCTCTAGCAAAGCGTGGTGACGTACAACATGTACAACGGCTGTCAGGGAACTCCTGTGAGACGTTTTGCACACAGACGTGTGCAAGCGCATAGCCTTTGCCATAGAATGGCACACATGTGCCGCATGCGCGCCAGAGCCCGCAATTGCGGGCACGCATGCGCACAAGTGCAAGCGCGTGCGCAAACGTACGAGCCTAATTCCTTTTTGCGCCAGACAGCCTACTTAAAGGCAGTCTGGGCTCTTGTGCTTTGCTGACTGATCTTCAGCTGTGTTCCTGAATCCTGCTCTGATCCTGTGTGTCCTCCCAGTATTTAGACCTGGTTTGCTTGTGACCTTGGCTCTGTGTTCTGTTCCTGTACTGATGCCCATCTCTGACCTGGATCCGTCCCTGACTCTGGCTCTGTCTATGATTTGGTACTTCACTGCCCGCCTGCTGACGAACCTGGCTATCCCTAAGACCTTGTTCCTGTCTATGTTCCTGGTTGCTGTTAACCCTCGGTTACCTGCCTGGCTGTTACCTGTTCCTGCTCAGCACACCACAGTCTACTCCAGGCCACTGAACCCTGCCAAGCTGTTCTCCTGAGACCTCCTGCTCCAGGCACTCGTGTCCCTCTTGTCCTTCGGCTTTCTCTGTCTTACCTTCAGCGGAGCCAGGACAGGAGATATAAGAGAGGCCGACCTCATCAAATCAGTCTCCGATCTGATCCCTGACAACGGCACTATAAAGGGGAAGTTCCATTCGGATGATGTCACCCTTTAGCTGATTTTGTGCTAGTAAAAGACGATTCACGCTTTTCTGTCTGTTACAGCGTGATGAATGTGCTTACTCCATTACGAACGGTAGTTTTACCAGAACGAGCGATCTCTTCTCATAACTTGCTTCTGAGCACGCGCGGGTTTTTAACATCGTTTTAGCCCACACACGATCATTTTTTACAACCCGAAAAACGACATGCAGCATATTCGAATTATTTTTTGTCGTTTTTCAGAACCCGAAAAATAATGTGAAGCCCACACACGATCATTTTAAATTACATTTTTTAAAAACGTTTTTTTCCATGCTGAAAAATGATCGTGTTTATGCAACATTAGGGATCACTACTTCTGTGCTGATCATTTATGAAGAGTTATTTTTGCATTCACACTAAAGAAAGCAAAAAGCTCCCCCTTACCTCCGTAGTTAATTGAGATTGAGATTAAGGATTTTTCATGGGTCTCTCCCTATTGACACAGGAAAGGGGCCCCCTTCTTGGAGGGGATTCTCTTTTTATCAATCCCACTACATTCTTGGCCTTGGGCTCCATCTTATGCAACATGCCTTCTTTCTCTTTTAATTTGCTTTTCCTATAGTACCTAATTTACTTCCACCTTTATCATTTGTTTTTTCCATGGGTTACTTCTATTTTAATACTCTAGAGCAGGGGTGTCAAACTGGCGGCCCTCCAGCTGTTCCGAAACTACAAGTCCCATCATGCCTCTGCCTGTGGGAGTCATGCTTGTAACTGTTAGCCTTGCAATGCCTCATGGGACTTGTAGTTTTGCAACAGCTGGAGGGCCGCCAGTTTGACACCCCTGCTCTAGAGGTTGGTCTGGGGCCCCAGGTCCCCGGACATTGAACCCCTATTTTCTTTGGGATTATGGTTTAAAAAATGTATACAGAGTAAAAGTTCTACCACCGGGAACAGCTGCCTTGCCATCTTCTCACCCCTCCCCTAGGTGCTACGCCACAGTGATCATGTGGCTTCCTCAAAGGGAAATACTCTGACAAGCCTTCACCAAGTACTTAGAGGACCTTCTTTGGCAGGTCACTAAGCAGTGGTGTCAATCTGGTTTCAGCCTAGGTAGAATAGAGTTCTTTGACCCTGTCAGGAGCCTTGTGCCTGAGAAGGGTTCTTGGTTCAGGGATGCAGGTTTTTTCTCTGCATGTTGGATCTTTTCTGTACCCTTGTGCACTTTTTCGCATTCTGTTATTTCATGGTTCACGTTTTTGTTTAAAGGGACTCAACAAGCACTGCACTACTCAGCTTGATAAGGAAAAAAAAAAATAAAAAATATATATACTTTCCCCTTGAACTTTTGGATTGCAGAAGAAAGCCAGGTAACCAAAACACATATAGAACATGCAAATTTCATGCAAATCATATTCCTATCAATAGAATTCAATAATACTCTGGTGCTGTAAGAGAAGAGAGATAAACACTTATTTGCCATACTATGGTAGTCAAATCTATCTGATTGCTAAATATGTGTCGTAACTTCCGAATGGCGGAAGCTTAGCTTTCATAGAGCCTTCACTACATCTCACAAATCTAGATTAGTTACAGTACCCTAGGCTTAAAACGGCTTAAATGGGATCATAAAGTATCAGGCAGATGGAATTACAACACCTCACATGTCAATCTGTGAAAACTGCTTGCTCTGTTGAATCACATCATGAACTACAAATGATTAAACTGCATTACATTTTAGATAGACAGTTGCCCGCCTACAGCTGCATTCTAAAGGACATTCTCTGTCCCTGGTGTTATCACTGGTAATTATAGGAAAGCTGGCTGTTATAAATGCAGGTCTTTATGTGGGCCCAATTGAAATTCTGATTTGTGAGCAGGGAGCTCTTAAGAGTGGGACTTTTCATTCACTTGTGTGTTTTACTGTGCCACTGAATTGACTCTTGTGTCAGATCTCAGAAGGGCAACAGTTTTTAATTGTGCTGCTGCATTAGAGAATGAATTTCATTAAAATAAAACAAAATAAAGAGCAGCCAAGAGATTTATAGTTTTCAGGTCAATTAAAGGTTATCAGAAGCTGCTGCAAAACACATAAGAGGTTTTGGAGGCCTGCTTTTTACTCTACTATAAATAAATTGCTTTATTAAAACTTGTTTCTCCAAGTACCTAAGGATCATGCCATACATTAACATAATGCATATTTCATTCACAATTTAAAGGGCCAGTAAAACTGAACTAACATTTATTTTTATAAGGCATACTTTCTTCCCATTTACAGAAATAGTTGTAAAACATGTAGATTGAATAAGAAAACTTGTTTAAAAAACACACTTGTTTAATAATAAAAATAAAAAGATAAACAGAGTAAGCGTAGTCAAAACATAGCCAGAGTTCAGTAACCGGATCGGGTAGTCGGCCAAGCCAATGTCCATTGTCCAAGAGCCAGGGATGAAGGTAGTAGCACAGCAAGCAGGATCTGTAGCCAGAGGGAACGTCGGTCAAGCAGGTCTTAAACAGGAACGCAGGATAACGTCTCTTGTGATGTTAACACAGGCGAAAGCAAAGAGCAAATTAACTGGAAGGCTTTAATAGGCAGAGCCGATGAACAGGATCATCAAAAGGTGGATCACTGTGGAGAGATGGGAGCTGGCAATTAGCTGATAGCTGAGCTGTCAGCACAGAGAAGGAAGGGCTGAGCCCAGCCCTGACAGTTATTTGTTGACCATGACCCAAAATCGAATATAGCAAGCCATAGATGGGACAGGAACTATCCTAAATCTCTCAAATCCCGAGTGCAAAAATATCTACACATATAACCACAAGGGGACAGTAAATGTCTACACTCATCCATAAACTTTAATAAACGGATTCATAATCTTTTCCGCATGGTACAGGACTCCCCTTAAGTTATATAAGATCTCACCGACACTATCACCCCAGTGCTGGCATTGTAAGGAAGAGTTGGGATGGCTTTTGCAGATCTGGTGGTCCTGCCCTCAAATACAACCATTCTGCACAGAAGTTCACATCTTACAAATCAAATTACCACTTTCGCTTTAGAATGCTCACCGGCACAATTTTTGCTGCATCACTCCACAATGTCAAAAAAGACATACCTATAATCTTCAGCCATGCATCTTGTGAATGTAGCTAGGTTATGCATCCCAGCTGGATGGTGATCATTGGATTCCTCGAGCATTGCAGACTGGTTTAAATGAATAACAAAAATCCCAGAAATGGAGAAACCTATACATCAAGAGAAAGATACCCCCTCTAAATTATTGAACACATGGTCCTGTGGTTGCATTTTATCATGACAGGTGAATACAAGAGGCACCAAGCACTCACACCTCGGGCAGGAGAAAAGACAGGAAATAGTGTCCCCCTCTCTCACCCTTACATTTAAAGGCCACTTACGGCACCCACACCCCCACCTTACCCCTTATTTCTTCGCTAGTCCTTCCTTCCATTCTTATGCTTACATTTTCCCTCCTACTTGTTAAATCAAAATCTACAAAAGAGCTATGAGTGACTTTCCACGGGTCCAAGGTCCTCCAATTACAATTACAATTACTAAAAAATTGATATATATGTTACACCAGGTGTGCCCAACCAGTGGCCCAGGGGCCACATGTGGCCCACGGAGCCCTCTGATGTGGCCCTTGACCTTCTGCTCTGGTATGGAATAAAATAGAATAGAATACTGTTATTAAAGGTACGTTTATTACTAAAATCACAGTATATACTGTGTGTATATATATATATATATATATATATATATATATATATATATATGATTGGAGAGGACAAACTGAGTGGGTGTTAGCCGCTACAGCATAACTAGGACTTTGTTGGGGCTTGTGTCTATATTAGGTGAGCTAGTAAATTCACAGAGAATTTCTTATAAACAAAATAACAAATTTTATTTAAATACATAAAAACAATAAATAATAAAATCCATTGGGCCAGATTCACAGAGCGATTACGCCGGCGTAACAAGATATGCGCGGCGTTTCGATGCGCCACATCCCCAAAACGAGATACGCAAGAAATCTACTTTTTTTTGTCTGACGTAATTAGGTATAGATAGGCGCATTCATCCGTGTAAAACTGCGCTAGACACACCATTGATTTGCTATTCAAATATGCAAATGAGGGAGTTACGGGGATCCACAAAAGAACGTTGGTGCAGCGCAGGCTACGCGCTGTGTGCAACAGCTGCACGTCCTGTCTAAAATTAGACCATATAAAAGGTGGTTTAAAATTAGACAATACATGTCAGAGAAAGCAACACTGTTAGTGAGGAGCTGAGCAGTCACACGTGTTGCACAACAAACTGTATGCCAACATGCCAGTGGCATCCATGCTTATAGCTATACTACTGACTTTAGATGAGCAAAGAAGGAGGAGGGCACGGAGGAGGGCACGGGAGAGGATTTTTTTTTTTCCAAAAAAATTTCTTTGCTTTAAGAAACATTTTTACAAAAAATATACATACATATATACATCAATACATAACATACATACAAATTACAAATACAGTCTCACAATCTTTCAATAGCCCTTTAAAACCTTGATGGATATAATAATCTAATCTGATACAGGCCCCTCATTCTTGAATGAATGAATGAATGAAAACTTATATAGCGCAGCACATGCGAACTGAATCGCCTCTGGGCGCTTGTTGTTCCTGTCTCCTTTGATATCAAAAGAGAAAAGTCTTGACCTTTTTCCTAAATGCTAGGTGGTTCTCCTCCAACCGAATGCTGGTTGGTAACGCATTCCATAGTCTGGGACCTTGGATCGCGAATCTTCTTTCTCCTTTGGACTTGAAGTTGGCTTTCGGAACCTGGAGCAGGTTCTGATTCGTGGATCGCAAAACGCGATTGGGATTATGCGCTTTTATTATTTCGCATAAATAAAGGGGGGGCATTCCCATGGACACATCTATGCGTGAGACAGAGAGCTTTAAAAGCAATTCTGTCTTTAACTGGCAGCCAATGAAGGGCTCTCAGTGAAGGTGAGATGGATTCCCAGGGTTTTTTCCCAGTCACAAGTCTGGCGGCCGTATTCTGAACGACTTGCAGACGAGCGATTTGGTACTTGGGGAGGCCGAGGTAAAGGGCATTTGCATAGTCCAGTCTGGAGTTTACAATTGCTCCCACCACGACCGCTAAATCTTCTTTAGGGATGAACGGAGTGAGTCTGCGTAGTAGGCGCAGTAGATGGTGAGATCCGCTGACTACTGACCCTATTTGCGCGTCCATAGTTATAAAGGAGTCAAAAATGACCCCTAGGCTTTTGACTTTGGCGCTAGGGGTGATGAGCTTGCCCAAAATAGGCGGGGGGGTCCACACTGTTGAAAGTTGATTCCTGCACTTGGCGTGAAACAGGAGAAGTTCTGTTTTCGCTCCATTGAGTTTTTTGTCATCCAGTCACTTGATATATCACACACGCATAGACATCTTTGGCATGAGTGATTCTGAGGTGTCTCGCATCTTAAGATTCACCCCTCATGCCATCCTGGAATTAACCACAACCCTGCAGGAGCCCAACACATGACACCACCCATGACACCCATGACAGCTACATATACAATCATAGCCCCATCCCCACAGATTTTGAACAGAACATGTATGGGGACAGCTGGCTGGTTGGTGAGTGACATGGGTGGCAGGCATGACTGTCCCCCCCATGATGCTGAAATCACAAGGGGCACATGCACTACTAACATCCTCCTGTCTTATCCCTTCAGGATGACTCTGCATATGCACTGGGACCCCATCTCATGACTCCTATACGTAACCCCCCTAACCAAGGCTACCCTGTCTTCTGAGGGAAGAGCAGCCAGCTCACATTAGGCATCTTTGCACGTTAAACACACACATTAATCATGGCACAATGAGAATGCATGCACGCACACCACTGTGGTCCCTAGCACAGACACCACATCCTCGTCACATTTGATTAGCACAAGCCCACCATACAGGACTTGTGAGCAGCAACGCCATGCCACGGCTCCAATTATGTCACTGTACATTCATACACCATTCACACGGACCTGGGGATCACTTCTCCACCACAAATGAGGGTGACACCCCTTTTCCGGCAGGAATGTCACCCCCACATTCCCAAATCACACACAAACAGAACAAAAAAAAAATTGACCAGCAAAAATAAAAAATGCCCAGCAAAAATATAATTTAAACAAAATAACAACAAAGAAAACACATAGGGCCAGATTCAGGTAGAGTTAGGCTGGAGTATCAGTGATACTCCAGCCTAACTCTCACTTCGAGCCGGCGTTTCTGTTTTCAGTAAGCAGAAAACAAGAAACGCCAGGTTGGAGTTCCTATACGAGAGGCGTAATTGTATTTCGCCGTCGTATCGGAACTGCAATTTTAAAAATGGCGCTCGGGGCGTTCCCGCTGATTAACGCCGAGAATATGTTAATCAGCGAGAATCGGCAATTCAGCGAGAATCGGCAATTCACAATCGTATTCGGGTCCGACGCAGTGACTTTCCGACGTTTCCGTAAGAGACACGCGGCGTAAAGAAAAAACAGCCCCCTAGTGGTGTGTCCTATGTTAGGTATGGCCGTCGTCATCGCGTCGAATTTTAAAAATTTTGCGTCGTTTGCGTAAAACGTCTGTGAATGGGGATTGACGTCATTGACGTTCACTGACAGAATTTGGAGCATGCGCACTGACAGTCGACGCATGCGCAGTACGTTCGCCGCGGGATCGCGCCTAGTTTAAATAATACACCCCCCCTACCCGCCCAATTTGAATTCCGCCGTCTCATTTTCGCTACGCCGCCGCAATTTTAGGAGCAAGTGCTTTGTGAATACAGTACTTGCTCCTAAAGTTTCGGCGGAGTAACGTAAATGAGATAGTATACTTTACTACTACTTCAACAAGAGACCACTGTTCATTGTTATTACAGTGGCTGCGTCTGCAACTATGTTTATCGCTGTATACTTTCTCTTAAAACTAAAAAATGTATTGGAAAAAAAAATGTTGGTATGAAAGAGTTGATTTCCTGTACAGTTCAATGGAAGTTATCTTTGTTGTTTGCATGGCTAACTATTTTCAAAGAACAGGACATACTGTACTGGATAACATCCCTTTCAGGATATCATTTTTTACTGGGTTGCTTTGCAACATACTTTATTCCTACTAACTCATTCCTTCTCATGTCCTCCCATTATAGGAATACTGGGGCTCATACAAATAGATAAAAAAAATACAATGTCAAAGTTTCTTTCTTTGGATGGTGTGGCTTTTAAATTCAGTAAGTTAAATAGCTAGGATAATGTGTACAGTATATATTAAAAAAAAAGAATCATGTTGATATGTGCATATCCATGTTGTGTTTTACCTGGATTTCATTGTATGATCTGATTTCACATTTACAATGAATTGCTTGAATACTACAAAGTGTAGCTAAACCCAAATTAAAAAAATATATATTGCAGACTACAAGTGTTTAACCCCTTAAGGACCGCCGCATGTACATTTACATTGGCAGAATGGCACAGACAGGCACATCAACGTATATATACGTTTCTGCCTAGACGTGGGTCGGGGGTCCGATCGGGCCCCCCCAGGGCCGGAGTGAGACTCATTTTCAGCCCTGGAGTTTCATGCCTTAGACCAGCCCACTTTAGTTCACGACATTACATTTAGGAGTGCGTTTTGTACAGAGTGCGAGCTTCAGGAGTGCGTTTTGTACAGAGTGCGAGCTTCAGGAGTGCGTTTTGTACAGAGTGCGAGCTTCAGGAGTGCGTTTTGTACAGAGTGCGAGCTTCAGGAGTGCGTTTTGTACAGAGTGCGAGCTTCAGGAGTGCGTTTTGTACAGAGTGCGAGCTTCAGGAGTGCGTTTTGTACAGAGTGCGTGCTTCAGGAGTGCGTTTTGTACAGAGTGCGTGCTTCAGGAGTGCGTTTTGTACAGAGTGCGTGCTTCAGGAGTGCGTTTTGTACAGAGTGCGTGCTTCAGGAGTGCGTTTTGTACAGAGTGCGTGCTTCAGGAGTGCGTTTTGTACAGAGTGCGTGCTTCAGGAGTGCGTTTTGTACAGAGTGCGTGCTTCAGGAGTGCGTTTTGTACAGAGTGCGTGCTTCAGGAGTGCGTTTTGTACAGAGTGCGAGCTTCAGGAGTGCGTTTTGTACAGAGTGCGAGCTTCAGGAGTGCGTTTTGTACAGAGTGCGAGCTTCAGGAGTGCGTTTTGTACAGAGTGCGAGCTTCAGGAGTGCGTTTTGTACAGAGTGCGAGCTTCAGGAGTGCGTTTTGTACAGAGTGCGAGCTTCAGGAGTGCGTTTTGTACAGAGTGCGAGCTTCAGGAGTGCGTTTTGTACAGAGTGCGTGCTTCAGGAGTGCGTTTTGTACAGAGTGCGTGCTTCAGGAGTGCGTTTTGTACAGAGTGCGTGCTTCAGGAGTGCGTTTTGTACAGAGTGCGTGCTTCAGGAGTGCGTTTTGTACAGAGTGCGTGCTTCAGGAGTGCGTTTTGTACAGAGTGCGTGCTTCAGGAGTGCGTTTTGTACAGAGTGCGTGCTTCAGGAGTGCGTTTTGTACAGAGTGCGTGCTTCAGGAGTGCGTTTTGTACAGAGTGCGTGCTTCAGGAGTGCGTTTTGTACAGAGTGCGTGCTTCAGGAGTGCATTTTGTACAGAGTGCGTGCTTCAGGAGTGCGTTTTGTACAGAGTGCGTGCTTCAGGAGTGCGTTTTGTACAGAGTGCGTGCTTCAGGAGTGCGTTTTGTACAGAGTGCGTGCTTCAGGAGTGCGTTTTGTACAGAGTGCGTGCTTCAGGAGTGCGTTTTGTACAGAGTGCGTGCTTCAGGAGTGCGTTTTGTACAGAGTGCGTGCTTCAGGAGTGCGTTTTGTACAGAGTGCGTGCTTCAGGAGTGCGTTTTGTACAGAGTGCGTGCTTCAGGAGTGCGTTTTGTACAGAGTGCGTGCTTCAGGAGTGCGTTTTGTACAGAGTGCGTGGTTCAGGAGTGCGTGATGTACAGAGTGCATGGTTCAGGATTTCCTTACATCTTACATGGAGTGAAGGGTTCAGGTTTGCTCATGTACAGCGTGGAGGTGTGCATAAATCACAGGCCAGTTTATAACTTCCCTGTACCAAGCTCTGTCCCCAAATTTCTGCCCCCCACAGTGCAGAGCGCCCCTCTCTCTTTTCCCGACCTTTTTTTTTTCCCTGTCTAGTGCACAGCAGAAGTACTGTACCTTACCTTACCCCATGTCAGGCTGCCGGGGTGGGCTTCGGGAGATGCTGCAGGTGCGAGGGTGGAGTGTGCATACCCCACCCCTCCTTCTCTGATGCCCGCATTAAACGGCCGGTGATTGGCCAGACCGGGTGCATGTCATACCAGAGGCGGAGCCTCCGCCTCTGGTATGACATGCACCCGGTCTGGCCAATCACCGGCCATTTAATGCGGGCATCAGTCACTCCCTCCCCCTGGCCAAGTATGTGTACGCCCCATGTATGTAGCGTAAGTGCCAGTGCTGGGACAAGGCCATTTGGTGCCCAGGGCAAAGATGGCAAACTGAGCCCCTCCCCGTTTGATGGGCACAGTGGCGACAATTGATGGCACAGTGGCTGCGTGTGATGGGCACGGTGGCTGCGTGTGATGGGCACGGTGGCTGCGTTTGGTGGCACGGTGGCTGCGTTTGGTGGCACGGTGGCTGCGTTTGGTGGCACGGTGAGGCTGCAATTAATGGGGGGTTTTTTTTAGTTAGAGAAGGCAAGCTCAAAATAACAACAAAACATTTTTGCTGCCATTTTTTAATTAAAAAACTGATGGTCACCTCAGTCCAATTGGACTGAGGTGAATATCAGTTTTTTAATAAAAAAATGGCAGAAAAAAATGTTTTGGTGTTATTTGAGCTTGCCTTCTCCAACCCCACCCCCCATCCAATACAGTAAATTAATTGTTTTCTTACTTTGTATTCACTTTAACTGTAGGCTGAGCTGAGGCTCCTCGTGGCTTGGGCTTCTTTTCTCGCCGCCGACACAGCTCCCTGCACGAGTCCTTCTTCTCTCACCTCGCTCTCGCCTCCGGCGTGACGTCACGCGGCGCACGCCAGGAATGAACCAACTCTCCTCCATGGGGGGGGGGCGAGGAAACGCACAGCCTGGCCGTGGAGTGACAGGCAGCAGTGAGTCGGCTCCGGCGGGGCGGGCGGCAGCCGCATGCAGTTTCTAAAGTGACTGCACTGCGCTGCCTGTCTGACACACTACCGGCCCGCAACCCGACCAGCCCACCGGGATTTTTCCCGGTTCTCCCGATGGGCCACTCCGGGCCTGGGCCCCCCCCCCCCGGAACATGCGGCGGTCCAGTTTGCTGAAGGAGCGATCCGTGCTGAGGGGGAGGCGGTTCGTTTTTGTCCGCCCCCTCCGGATCGCTCCCAGCCAATCCGCGCGCTCCCCTGCAGTGTCATTTCCTCCTCCTGTGTAAACACAGGAGGAGGAAGTGATGTGATCTCTGCTCTCGGCGTTTTTTTCAACCGCCGCTGAGGAGAGATCACATCACACAGTAAGTCTGCACAACACTACACTGACACCAGTACACGCAGGCACACTTAACCCCTTGCGATCACCCCCCCCCCCCCCCGTCACAGTGTCACTGAATGCAGTAATCATATATGTATGATTACTGTATTTAGTGTCAGTGTGTGAGTCAGTTAGTGTTAGGTTCAGGGTAGCCCCCGTACCCCCCCTAATAAAGTTTTAACCCCTTGATCACCGCCCTAGTTAACCCTTTCACTCCCTATTGCCAGCGTCACTAAGCGATCATTTTTCTGATCGCTGTATTAATGTCGCTGTTACCGCTAGGTAGCTTTTTTTTTTTTATTGCGATTTTTTTTTACTAAAGACATGTGGTTAAATAAATTTTGGCCTAAATGTTTGACTAAAATTTAGTTTATTTGATTTTTCTTATAACAAAAAGTAAAAAATATTGATTTTTTTTTTTTCAAAAATGTCGCTCTATTTTTGTATATAGCGCAAAAAATAAAAATCGCCGAGGCGATCAAATACCACCAAAAGAAAGCTCTATTTGTGGGAAGAAAAGGACGCAAATTTTGTTTGGGAGCCACGTCGCACAACCGCGCAATTGTCAGTTAAAGCGACGCAGTGCCGAATCGCAAAAAGGGGCCCGGTCCTTTACCTGCATTTTGGTCCGGGTCTTAAGTGGTTAAATGTGGTGTCTGTATTCGTTTTCTTTTTAGGATTTTTTCTATTATATTTTACAGACCAGGCTATGTAGCAGTGGAGCTAGAAAGTTGAAACAAACCATTTAACACCTACAGGGGTGCTTATAATAGTCAGATTGTATTCATTTATTCCAGTAGTAAAATAAATGTAAAGCTGCTTTTACACTGGGGCGGGGGATGCCTGTTAACGGTAAAGTGCCACTAGTTTTACCGGTGCTTTACTGCTGTTAGGCTCCATTCAGACCTAGGCGTTTTGTCGCCCTACGCCCGACGCTGCAGCAGCCTGTGATACGCTGGAGGGGCGAATTTACATTGTCGGCTATGGAGATGGTTCACATCTCTACGCCGAACGCCGAAACGCCGAAACGCCGTACGCCTGAAGCCTGAAACAAGTCCCGGACCCTTTTTTTCAGGCGTATTCGGCGTTCGGCCATAGCCGACAGTGTAGAATTCTGCCCTCCAGCAAAAAAACAATAGGCGTTTTGTCGCCGCAAATCGCGGGGACAAAACGCCTATTGCATGTCGCCCGAATACGCCGCTGCCGCCGACACCTAGGTCTGAATGGAGCCTAGCATTATTATGTATTGAAATAAAGTGATCTTGCGCAAAAGTCCAATAACATGGATAGGATACCTACAATGTCCACTAGGTGGATAAAGGAATGAATAAAGAGCAAATAAATATAAAGTGTAAATGTGTATGAAATGAAATAAAATAAAAGTGTCCAAAATTCATCTGGTGAATACTCTTATGCCGCGTACACACGGTCGTTTTTTGCGATGAAAAAAAACGACGTTTTTTAAAACGTCATTTAAATTGATCGTGTGTGGGCAAAACGTCGTTTTTTGTCTTCAAAAAAACGACCAAAAAAAAATTCCAACATGCTTGAATTTTTTGTGTCGTTTTTCAAAACGTCGTTTTTTGTTTCACAAAAAGTCACCGTGTGTAGCAAAAACGTCGTTCAAAACGCCGTTTTTTAACCCGCGCATGCCCAGAAGCTAGTTATGAAGCAAGCTTCAATGGAAAAGAGTGGTGAACGTAACCTTGCTTTTTGTGAAAAAACGATGGTGTGTATGCAAAATTGTCTTTGAAAAGTGACGTTTCAAAAACGTCGTTTTTTACTTCACAGAAAACGTCGTTTTTTTTTTCATCGCAAAAAACGACCGTGTGTACGCAGCATTAGGCCCTGTACACATGATCAGACATGTCCGACGAACCGTTTTCATCGGACCAGGCTGAATTGTCTGTTGGTCTGATGTGCATACACACCATCGGACCAAAATCCCCTCGGACCAGAACGCGGTGACATAGAACACAACGACGTGATGAAAAAACGAAGTTCAATGCTTCCAAGCATGCGTCCACTTGATTCTGCGCATGCGGGGGATTTTGGTCCGATGGTTTGTGTACTAACCATCGAACATGTCCGACGGACAGGTTTCCAGTGGACATGTTTTCAAGCATGTTTGGAAATTTTTGTCCGATGGAAAACGGTCCGATAGGTCGTACACACGATCGAACATGTCCGCTGAAACTGGTCTGCGGACCAGTTTCAGCGGACATGTTCGATCATGTGTACGCGGCCTTAAATCACACAAAAACTGCTGTGCATATAAAGTGTCTGATAATCCAGAAAAACACACGGGCTGCTATATGATCACAGTGGCCACCATGCAGTGCAATGAAATCTTGGTGTCCTGAAAAACTGGGCTCTCTAGACTCTCACATCCAAAAAAAAGTAGTCTGCCTTTAAAACCCAGAATAATGGAGAGAGTATTCTTATAATATAGGTATTGAAACACCATTGGCACGTCTCCCACTCAATACCGAACCTCTTGCACAATGGCAATCCTCCAGCTGGATAAACCTGTAACACTCACTGGACAAAAAGGGAGGGGGGGAGAAAGCCTCCAATTGTGTAATATACAGTGAAAAAATAAAAGTATTTATTACAACATATAGATGGACCCTTACAGAGAAAAGGTAAAAACAAGCAATGAATGAATAAAACGAACGGCGTTCACAGCGCCTCCTCACGTCACTTCCGTCATCCTTCTGCCTCTGGCCACTCCCTACATCAGTGGCGGCTGGTGCTCAAAAGTTTTGGGGGGGCACAACAAACCAAAAAAAAAACAATAGCAGCCTCACTGTGCCCATCAAACGCAGCCACTGTGCCATCAATTGTCACCACTGAGCAATGCCATCAAACGCAGTCACTGTGCCATGCCATCAAACGCAGCCACTGTCCCCATCAATTGTCGCCACTGTTCCAATTGTCGCCACTGTGCCCTTTAATTGTCACCACTGTGCCCTGTAATTGTCGCCACTGTGCCAATTGTCGCCACTGTGCCTGTAATTGTAATTGCCTGTAAAAGAGGGGGCGACGCTCCAGCGCCCTCTATGGACGCACCGCCACTGCACTACATGTTACGTCACCTCACGTGACTTCGAAGGCAAATCAATGATGTATCAATGTGATGTATCAATGCAAAAAAAGTTTTAAAAACAACAGTTTTTTGGGAGCAGTGATTTTAATAATGCTTAAAGTGAAACAACAAAAAGTGAAATATTCCTTTAAATTTCATACCTGGGGGTGTCTAATGTATGCATGTGAAGTAGCGCATGTTTCCCGTGCTTAGAATTGTCCCTGCACAAAGTGTAATTTCTGAAGGAAAAAAAAGGAATTTAAAACTACTAGCGGGAAATATTAGCAATGAAAAGAGAAAACAGCAATAGCTTCAATGCTGTATGGCAACCATGGTTTCTGTTTTCTTACTCTGCTAATATTTCTGCGGGAAATATTAGCAATGAAAAGAGAAAACAGCAATAGCTTCAATGCCGTATGGCAACAATGGTTTCTGTTTTCTTACTCTGCTGAAGAGAGTCCCGATAAGATTGGCGCCCGAAGAGGAAAGGTGCATGCTCTGAAAAAGTAGTCTGGTGAGCCGCGCAAAGGCAGAGCAGTACACAGGTGCTCTCCTTACAATTCACATTAGGCCATTGGACCTAAAAGTATAACCTCTCTGAGCCTGCCCCCCCCCCCCCGACCAATGTAGCTGGAGAGCAGAAAGTAATGAGTGAGGTGGAGGATTGGGAAAATTACCACTCCGGTGCAGCACTCACTGAAAGTTGCCCTGACATGAGAGTGGCAGCCTTCCAGTTTGTGCAGTTTTCTTCTCCGTGTGCTCTATGTAAGTGTCCAGTTCAGCCTGAGCACTTTGAACAGACTGGTCTCAATGTGTGCTGTGCGGTGTCAGTGTGTGCTGTGCTATGGTGTCAATGACTGTGCAGTTGTGTGGATCTCAGCGCTGGATTGTACTCCCTCCCGCTGTGCTGCAGCTCCTCTCCTCACTGCCAGCCTGAATAAAAGGGGGAAGTGGGGACATGCAAGCGTGGAGCCGCACACACAGGCTCCTGATAATGAGATGAATGGGAGAGAGAGAGAGAGAGAGAGAGAGAGAGGGTGGATGGGAGTTGCAGAGGAGACAGCAAGAGAATGGGGAAGAGACCCAGTTCTAGTGCCCTGTCCCTCTGGTCTGACCCCAGTGCCCTGTCCCTCTGGACTGCCCCCAGTGCCCTGTTCCATTTTGTTAAAGTTGTTGTTGGTAATATTTAATTTTGTAACTTGATTCTGCATAAAACATTTAACAGTGTCATTCCATGAGATAATCTACGAGGGTGTCTTTACAGGTGCAATTAGGCGCAGGGCAATGTATAAATTAGGTGGGGCAACTGGTGGCGAGTAACTCTTGAGGCCTGGCTAGTAGATCAGGACTTGAAATTTTGAGCCCTGTCATAGAGTATATTACCAGCTGTTATATTTCTCCTGTTTTAATTTTCTGTACCAATGTATTCCAAATACTGCTACTTCTTTTTTTTTTCTTTTTTTTATTGTTAACTGACATGTATTGTCCTTCTACATGATCGTGCTCTTTATTTGCAATGTAGCTGTTATATCATTTGTACCCTGTGTTTATTCTTTACAATAAATATCTTGATTTTGATAAAACTACTAGCGGCTATTCATGAATTGTTGGTACCAGCAATGCAGAGAAAAGTAATTGAAAAAAAAAATTGCTGGGACCGACAATTCATTAATGAATGAATGAATGAATGAAAAACTTATATAGCGCAGCACATGCGAACTAAATCGCCTCTGAGCGCTTGTTGTTCCTGTCTCCTTTGATATCAAAAGAGATGAGTCTTGATCTTTCTCCTGAAGGCTAAGTGATTCTCCTCCAACCGAATGCTGGTTGGTAAAGCGTTCCATAGTCTGGGACCTTGGACGGCGAATCTTCTTTCTCCTTTGGACTTGTAGTTGGCTTTCGGGATCTGTAGTAGGTTTTGATTGGTGGATCGCAGAACACGATTGGGGTTGTGAGCTTTTATTTTTTCGCATAAATATTGGGGGGCATTCCCATGGACACATCTATGTGTTAGACAGAGTGCTTTAAAAGCAATCCTGTCTTTAACTGGTAGCCAGTGAAGGGCTCTCAGTGAAGGTGAGATGGATTCCCAGGGTTTTTTCCCTGTCACAAGTCTGGCCGCCGTGTTCTGAACGACTTGCAGACGAGCAATTTGGTATTTGGGGAGTCCGAGGTAAAGGGCATTTGCATAATACAGTCTGGAGTTAACAATTGCTCCCACCACGACCGCTAAATCTTCTTTGGGGATGAAAGGGGTAAGTCTGCGTAGTAGGCGCAACAGATGGTGGGATCCGCTGACTACTGACCCTATTTGTGCGTCCATTGTCATGTAGGAGTCAAAGATGACCCCGAGACTTTTGACTTTGGCGCTAGGGGTGATGATTTTGCCCAAAATGGGCGGGGGTGTCCAGGTTGTTGCAGGTTGATTCCTTTGCTTGGCGTGAAACAGGAGAAGTTCTGTTTTCGCTCCGTTGAGTTTAAGATAACTCTTTGTCATCCAGTCCTCTATCAAAGGGAGGCATGTCTCTAGATTGAGGCGGTAATCCTTTTTGTTGCAAATGCGGAAATACAGTTGCGTGTCGTCTGCGTATGAGTGATAGAGCAGTTTTTGGCTGCTGATAATCTCAAAAAGAGGACGAAGATAGATGTTAAACAGCACTGGTGACAGAGGCGATCCTTGAGGGACTCCGTATGTTACTGTGTGCGTTTCTCAGATGTGAAGGGTCCTAACTTTACTGTTTGCGATCGGTTTTCCAGAAAAGAGGAGAACCAAGATAAATCGCCTTCTGCGACTCTGGCTACTTCTGCAAGCCGAGTCAGTAACAGTTTGTGGTCTACAGTGTCGAAAGCTGCACTTAGGTCTAACAGAACTAGAAGACAAGATTCTCCTTCGTCTGCGGCCTCGAGAACATCGTCCCATATTTTGAGCAGCGCGGTTTCAGTCCCGTGTCCGGGACGGAACCCTGATTGCAATGGGTCAAGTAGCTTGTGGGTATCTAGATGCTGTTGCAGCTGTTGTACCACTACTTTTTCCATTACCTTTGAGAGTACATTAAGGCTTGTTATGGGACGGCGGTGGAGTGGGTCCTGGGGACCAGGGAGGGTTTCTTCAGGATGGGTTTGATTATACCCTCTTTCAACTGTGAGGGCACTATGCCCTCCAAGAAAGACTGGTTGATAAGCTGCGTGATGGGAGGAGCCAGGATGTAGGCGCATTCCTTCAGCAGTTTTGTGGGGATAATGTCATTTGGGGCTGTGCCATTACGCAAAGTACCAATGATATTCTTAGTGGCCTCAATGGAGATGGGTTCCAGGGTGAACTTACCCGATATAGGAGAATTACTATGGGTGTTGTGTGAGAGGCTGTAGGGGGGGCTGAGGGGGGAATTGTTTTGCTGAATGCTTTCACGGATTGCCTCGATTTTATTAATGAAGCAATCCAATAGTTCATTGCAAAATTCTTGTGTGTCTGTATTGGGGGCTTCAATACATCCTGGTTTCATGGTCTGAGTGACCATCTTGAAGAGTTCGCGGGGGCGGTTTAAGGCGATGTTGATAGCCTCCGAAAAATAATTTTTCTTGGCCTGGAAAATTTCTTTGTGGTATTTTCTTGTTGTCGCCTTGTAGATGGATAGGTTTAGCTCTGAAGAACTTCTTTTCCAGGCAGATTCGGCCCTTCTGCGTTCTTGCTTCAGTAACGACAGCTGGTTGTTAAACCAGCTGCGGTTGTTCTTCCGGATGCAGGTTTTACGTTTCGGCGTAATAGTGGGAGTAGTTTTTAATTACTTTTTTTTCTTCAGAAATTACACTTTGTGCAGGGACAATTCTAAGCACGGGAAACATGCGCTACTACTTCACATGCATACTTTAAATAATGAGTCAAATCATCACAGAGTAGGACTGTGGATGTGAGAAGAAAAATAATAAACTGCCACGTCCCGATAACTAGCGACCACTTCTCATTTATGGTTGAAAAAGACCCTTGAAGTTTTCAAAAGGTGAAATTTCATACAAAGGTAAGGCCTTACAATCACCTTAATTATGCAATCTATGTTTTTCTATACATTTTTGTATTTTCTAAAATAAATATCACATTTTTTAACTTATTACGCCTGTTTTATACATATATGTGTATATTTTCTCTTCACATGCATACTTTAGACACCCCCCAGGTATAAAATAGTGTTGCTCACGAATATTCGCATTGCGAATATTCGTTACGAATATTGCACATTCGAGTATTCGCGAATAAATCGAATATTGCGGTGAATATTCGCTATTGCTATAGTGATCTCCATCGACGTCTAAAAGCATTGCTGGTATGATTAGAGACCCTGGGCCGAGTAACTGAGGCGATCCTTTTATGTTGCCGAATATTCGCATTGCGAATATTCGTATTACGAATATTCGCGAATGCGTTCTCTGCCCTTCTGTGTTTTGTGTATAAAAAAAAAAAATTAGCTTTAGTTTAGTCGTATAAGTTTGTGTAAGTAGAGTTAGGCCGCGTACACACGAGGGGATATGTCCGCTGAAAACGGTCTGATGGACCGTTTTAGCAGACATCTCCGCTCGTGTGTATGGGCTAGCGGACAGATTTCTCCACCCGACAGATTTCAAAGCAAGCTTTGAAATCTATCCGGTGGGAATCTGTCCGCCCGACATGTCTGCTGGTTAGTACACTTACCAGCAGACATGTCGGGCCCCACCGCCGCCGCGCCGCTGCCGAATGGATTCGGCGCATGCGCGGAAGTGTTTTACTTCCTGGTGCGGTGACATGGCGGTGACAACGTCGCCACCACGTCACCACGCCGTCCGGCGGCGGGGAATTTGATCCGATGGTGTGTACACGCCATCGGATCAAACTCCCGATCGGACATATCCGATGGAAATGGTCCGCGGACCGTTTTCATCGGATATGTCCGATCGTGTGTATGGGGCCTTAGTGTTTAGTGCATATTAGTTTAGTAATCCAGGAAATGATGTCCGTTTTCGCTTGTTGACGAGAATTTCGCAATCAATTTCGCATTCGCACTAGCGAAATTTTGCAAAATTTTTTTTTTGATAAAATATCACGAATATTTGATATTAACGAATATTTGCGAATACGTTCTCTGCCCTTCTGTGTTTTGTGTATAAAAAAAAAATTAGCTTTAGTTTAGTCATATACGTTTGTGTAAGTAGAGTTAGTGTTTAGTGCATATTAGTTTAGTAATCCAGGAAATGATCTCCGTTTTCGCGTGTTGACGAGAATTTCGCAATCAATTTCGCATTCGCACTAGCAAAATTCCGCATTAGCGAAATTTCGCAATTTTTTTTTTTGATAAAATATCACGAATATTCGATATTAACAAATATTCGCGAATATTCTTCTATATATTTGCGAAATATCGCAAAATCGAATATGGCGTATTCCGCTCATCACTAGTATAAAAAAAAAAATCTTCAAAAATTACATTTTGTGCAGGGAACCAAAATAAAAAAAAAGACCCTTCAGGTCTGGTATGGATTTTAAGGGAACTCAGCGCCAAAATAAAAAAAATCTATATCAGACCATTTATCTGAGCATGCAACCTGACAGGCCACAGGAAAAGAGGGGGGAACGACAGAGCTCCCCCTCCTGAACCGTAACAGGCCACATGCCCTCAACATGGGGAGGATGTCCCCATAATGATGGGGACATGGGCCTTATCCCCACAACCCTTGTCCAGTGGTTGTGGGGGTCTGCGGGCAGGGGGCTTATGGGAATCTGGAAGCCCCCTTTAACAAAACACAATATACTACAGTGCTATCTCCTGTGGTCAAGGATGTATATAAGTAACAGATTACATAACTGATTATTATAAAGTCTTGAGGCTGATTAAGGAGGCGTGGTTTGCTTCCAAAACGCATTTCCATTAGCTTTCATGGCGGACAGACTGACAGCTCCTCTCTACACTCCTGCTGGAGATACACCTGTGGATAGTTATCCGAACAGCAGAGGAACCATCACGGCCACACAGGGCCCACTGGATTGTGTGTAAGCATGTGCACATACCAATTAGCACTTGGCACCCCGTGGCCTATTTAAACTGATCTATCACTGTGAGCACTTGCTAGCAGAGAAGCCATTGGCTCCCAGTGCTGTCAACCAAATCCAATGACACTGGTGCCGTGGGGGTGGGTCCGAGTCATACGCTCTGCATCTATGGACACTGAGTGTATGACTCAGAAGTGTGCTCACAAGGTAACCCCCTCGAGAGAGCGCTTCTCCAAGGGAGTTATCTAATGTGGAGAGGAGCCACAAGAGTCGCCAAGGGACCCCAGAAGAGGATGTTTGGGGCCACTCTGTGCAAAACGAGCTGCACAGTGGAGGTAAGTATTATATGTTTGTTATTTAAAAAATAAAGAAAAAGGCTTTAGAAACACTATAAGGTAAATTCACTGGCAAGAAACACAAAGGTTGCCACAAAGTATATTGAGACTTCTTGTTCTGCTTAGTAAAAAACATTTATGTAGTCCATACCCTAATAAATTACTAAATAATATACTGCATATATGTTATTGTTGTTACAGATTGTGGGACATTTTGGAGACACAAGAATTGAAGGACATCCCAGCCACCAAAATTACATTTTAAGATTAGATTTTAATCACTATAGCAAGACTGCACTAGCTGAATTTATTTTGCGGAAAACAATATATGTAACAAATGTTTTATTTTTTGCTGTGTATCGTTATTTCCCCCTGGCTTCCGGGTAGTGAATACCGCGGGAGTGGTCGTTCCTATGCACAGGCTAAGTGATTAACATATGACAAAAGCTTCCCCCCGGCGCATAAGGCTGCGTCACGAGTTGCCGAAAGAAGCCGAACTTCGGTGCGCAGGCGCAGTATAGCACCGTATAGAGCCGACTCGCAGTCCGGCTTCTTTCGGCAACTCGTGACGAGGCCGTATGCACCGAGGGGAAGCTTTTGTCATACGTCAATCACTTAGCCTGTGAATAGGAACGCCCACTCCCACGGGATTCACTACCTGGAAAGCCGGAGGGAAAAATCACGAGACAACGGTATATACGAAAAAAAAAAAAAAAGGTCAACATAATGTGAATGTCGGAAGTGAGCTCAATGTAATGTTAGAATTTTTTTTAGGGTAAACCCCCCCTTTAAGCAAAGAATGGTGAGCAGCTACTGGTAAAAAAATTTTTTTTTTTATGTAAGTAAAATGTAAAAAATAATAAAAAAATAAGAATGCATGATATTGAGTTGTTTGCGTTTTGACACTGGGGTAAATAGATAAAATATTCCAACATAGTATTAGCAATAACTGAAATAAATGGTCATCGGTCAGAATGTACTAACTTAGTAAACCATGTTAAAGGAAAGTTATACTGCTGTAGACTAAACTAAACCAATTTTTAAAGTAGATACTGTAAGTCATGATAAGACTTATGCAATTTGAATATTCAGTCTTAAAGCTGAAGTTTAATTTGCCTACCCCCCACCGTTTCCTATAAATCCTTTCCAATTTCAATACATGTCTTAGTTTTGATTTAGTGATGTCATCAATGGGTCTCTATGAAATGACGCAGGGGTGGAAGGGGCCAATAGTATGCTGTGTGTAGCTTTCTGAAAGCATCAAAGTTGCCTCCTCTCAAGAACCAGCCCTGATCCAAGCAGTGGACTGTCTTTTGGGGGACTTATGTTAACGTTAACATACCTTGATGGGTGAACATCGGTCTGAAAGAATGATTGTTCCTAGGCAAGCTGCCTCAAGTAATGCCCACATGTTATGCTAAGCAATAAGCATCCATGATTAATATAACTTAAATCCAAAGAAATGAACAGGGGACATCCATGCTGGGGAGAAATTACTAGAAGATGCTGAAGGTCCTTGTCCATCTGCCTTGCTTCAGCTTCTAATGCACAATGTGAGAACCTCATAGTGAAATCAGAAGCTCATGGAGTAATCAATATCACTACAGGGGAGGAAGCTGTACAACTGTATAAAACGAATGGTAAGCCGGAGTTCAGTTATACCTTATTCTAATTGTACCAACTTATCTTTTATTTATGTTTGTCTCTATAGTTGGCTTCACTTACTTTGTCTTATTTCTTAAGCTTTAGGCCCTGTACACACGATCAGACCGGTCTGATGAGACTGGTCCGATGGACCGTTTTCATCAGACAACTCTGAACTTGTCTGATGGTCTGATGTGCGTACACACCATCGGACCAAAATCCGATCGGGTCAGAACGCGGTGACGTAGAACACAACGACGTGCTGAAAAAACGAAGTTCAATGCTTCCAAGCATGCATCGACTTGATTCTGAGCATGCAGGGGTTTTTGGTCCGATGCTTTTGTGTACTAACCATCGAATCTGTCCGACGGACAGGTGTCCATCAGACAGATTTTAAAGCATTTAAAGATTTGGATAAAGTTTAAAAAAATAAAAATAAAGTCAGTACAATTATGTGGGATCTATACTTTTACAGTGCATTAAAAAAGTATTCATATCCCTTGAAATTTTCCACATTTTGCCATGTTAAAGCCAAAAATGTAAATGTATTTTATTGGGATTCTATGTGATAGACCAACACAACGTAAAACATCATTTTGAAGTGGAAGGAAAATGATAAATGGTTTTCCAATTTTTTTTACAAATAAATATGTGAAAAGTGTGACGTGCATTTGTATTCACCTTTTGCTGCAATTACAGTATTTTGGGGTATGCCTATTCTTCTTTGCAAAATAGCTCAAGCTCTTTCAGATTGGATGGAGAGTGTCTGTGAACAGCAATTTTCAAGTCTTGCCACAGATTCTCAATTGGATCTAGGTCTGGACTTTGACTGGGCCATTCTAAGGCCGCGTACACACGATCAAATCTATCTGCTGAAAGCGGTCCGACGGACCGTTTCAGCAGACAAATTCGATCATGTGTACGGGCGGACAGACAGATTTTTCCAGCAGACAGATTTTAAAGCATACTTTAAAATCTGTCTGCTGGGAACCCGTCCGTCATGTCTGCTGGTTAGTACGCTAACCAGCAGACATATCTGCCCACACATGCGTCGAATGGATTCGACGCATGCGTGGAAGTGTTTTACTTCCTGGTGCGGTGACGTGGCGGCGTCGACGTCATCGCCACGTCACCGCGCTGTCTGCCGGCTGAGATTTTGGTTTGATCGTGTGTACACGATCAAACCAATAAATCCCAGCAGACAAATCGGATCAAATCGTTTTGACAGACCGATTTGATCAGATTTATTTGGTCGTGTGTACGCGGCCTAACACATGAATATGTTTTGATCTAAACTATTCCATTGTAGCTCCCCACAACATGATGCTGCCACCAGCATGTTTCACTGTGGGAATGGTGTGTTCAGGGTGATGTGTAGTGTAATGCTCTGTACACACGATCGGTTCGTCTGATGAAAACATACCGATGGACCGTTTTCATCGGACGAACCAATCATGTGTGGGTACCATCGTTCCCATCGGTGAAAAAAAATAGAACCTGTCTTACATTTTTCTTATGGTTAAAAAAACGATAGAAAAAAACGATCGTCTGTGGGAAAATTCATCGGTCAAAAATCCATGCATGCTCAGAATGAAGTTGACGCATGTTCGGAAGAATTGAACTTCATTTTTCTCAGCACGTCGTAGTGTTTTACTTCACCGCGTTGGACACAATTGGATTTTTAAACGATGGTGTGTAGGCAAGACTGATGAAAGTCAGCTGAAAAAATGTATCGGTCCGTTTTCATCAGACGAACCGATCGTGTGTACAGGGCATTAGTATTCCGCCACACATAAAATTTTGCTTTTAGGCCTCATCTGACCAGAGCACCTTCCTCCACATGTTTTGCTTTGTCCCCCACATAGCTTCTTGCAAACAGGACTTCTTATGGCTTTCTTTCAACAATAGCTTTCCCTTTGCCACTCTTCCATGAAGACCATATTTGTGACGTGCACAACTAATAGCTGTCATGTGGACAAATTCTCCCACCTGAGCGGTGGATCTCTGCAGCTCCTCCAGAGTTACCCTGGAACTCTTGGCTGCTTCTGTGATTAATGCTCTCCTTGCTCAGCCTGTAAGTTTAAGTGGACTTGGTAGGTTTGCTGTTGTGCAATACTTTTTTTTCATTTTCGGCTGATGGATTGAACAGTGCCCTATGAGATGTTCAAAGCTTGGAATATTTTTTTATAACCTAACCCTGCTTTAAACTTCTCCTCTCTAACAAACCTCTGAGGTCTTCACAGAACATCTGCTTTTATGCCGAGATTAAATTACACACAGGTGGACTTTATTTACTAATTAGGTGACTTCTGATGACAATTGGTTCCGCTAGATTTTAGTTAGGGGTATCAGAGCAAAGGAGGCTGAATAGAAATTACACACCACACGTTTCAGATATTTATTTGTAAAAGAAATTGAAAACCATTTATAATTTTCCTTCCACTTTACAACTATGTTCCACTTTGTTTTGGTCTATCACATAAAGCCCCAATAAAATATATTTATGTTTTTGGTTGTAACATGACAAAATGTGGAGAATTTTAAGGAGTATGAATACTTTTTCAAGGCACTGTATATCCAAATCAGGAACTGATTAAGTGACCATGAATATATACTGTAACTGTTCCCTCAGGTAAACTGGACAATAGGCAACAAAACAGTAAGCCAGCCCCAATAGCCAAACCTCCTCCCACACCCAGCATATTTCAGTTTTAGCTTGGTGCTCTAGGTCAGGGGTCTCCAAACATTCTAAACAAAGGGCCGGTTTATTGTCCTTCAGACTCTTGAAGGCCCGGACTTTGGCCAGCGGGAGTGAAAATGTTCCTGGCATCAGTGTAAACATCTGGTATTAGGGGGAGGAATAGTGCCCCATTGATGGTATCATAGAGAGGAATAGTGCCCCATTAGTGGTGTCAGTGGGAGAAATGGTGCTCCATTGTCAGTGTCAGATGGCTGACTAGTGTCTAGTATCAGTGGGAGGGATAGTGCTCCAAGGGCCCGATAAAGGCAATCAAAGGGCCACATCCGGCCCTCGGGCAGCAGTTTGGAGACCACTGTTTTAGGTGGATCAGCACCATTTTTTAGCTCTGCTGTTCAAGGTTTTGTGAAATTTTCTTTATTCAACAGCTGCTTGTACACTCACGTCAGATGTTTCTAATACTGAATACATAATTTTTTTTCTTAAACAAACAAGTTTTTTTTTTTTTATGAATTCTTTATTTTTTCACAAGGCTAGTAGTACGGTTTTAATAAAACTATATCAATACAGTACATCTACTGTTTTACTATTTTACACATAGCATTATCTTAACAGATGTCGATTAGCATTCCTCATAGTCACATCTTATACATTTTGCACTAACTGCCTTTTCTTTTACCAATATTTTCCTATCCATCTACCATAAAGCCGTCCAACCTCTACCCTTGTTGCATTTCCGTTAACCCGGGGCGCGCCCCGGTTTTCCTCCATACTAAAGTAACCAAGCAAGATGACAGATTTATGCAAACTATGGGTTTCATCCCAATATTCTACCGGAGTCGCCATTACTTACAAATGTACCTTCAACAAATGATTATTGGTCTACCCTTTCATCTGTATTACAAGTTTTGAAACAAAATCTCAAACGTACACAAGATCGTCAAAAAGTCTATTATGATCTTAGGCATAGACCTTCACCATCTTACAAACTTGGCGATCATGTATGGCTCTCTACAAAAAAACTATGTTTGCATTTACCAGAGAGGAAACTGGCCAAACTATTTTTTGGTCCATTCTCAAGTTCTAAAGTTATTAATCAAAATACCATGCAACTTTCTCTCTCTCCGGAACTCACGATTCATCCCTCATTTCATGTCTTTTCTCAAACCCTATCGACCTAACCAATTTTCTGGTAGGAATCCTCCTCCTGCACCTCCAATCCTAGTTCAGGGTGAAGAACATTATGAGGTTGAACGTATTCTAGACTCTACAATACTTGATTAGATGGAAGGATTATGGTATACAAGAAGATTCTAAGGAAGTGCATGCACCCAGCTTATGTAGTCAATTCCAATCTACATACTATAAGCCTTCACCTACTAAGATCCCCAGGAGGGTATCCCTTAAGAGGGGGGTACTGTAACAGTCGCTCCTTGCGCCGTCATAATGCGTTCCAGCGTGGAACACATACGGCGACTTCGCAATGACGTCCTCGCGCATGCGCGTTCCACCGTGGAACGCAGAAGTGCGGCGCAATTTAAGGCGGTTTTCTTTGAATCAGTGCTTGTGCACTGCACCTGCATCTATCCTATAAACAAAGTGGTGTGCTGACTGCACACCATTCTATTATTGTCAGCTGTAGCTCGGCCACACTACAAACCAATGGTGCTAACGCTCCCCATGCTGCAACTCTGACCAGCCTGCATCTTTTGCATTAATGCTGCTACCTTAACTGCTACAGCCTGTCATTGCTGGGGACAACCTTAGAGACCTTCCTTGCTGAAACCCTACACTACGGAATCCCTTATTGCTACACTGAAGCCCTGCAAATGGATAAGTAGCAATTGTTTCACTTGTAATACTACAGAAAGATCTGCTGCATATATTCCACCTAAAAACAATTGCTGTTATATATTATGGCTTCTAGCTATTAACATACTACTTGGGATAGACTGTTGTGCCTATGACTGTTTGCTAAGGAATATCTTAAAGGGAAATCTACTCTCAAATTACCTGAGCTATATTTGCCTCTCAAATGCAACTATTAGTTGTCTTAATAACTCCTATTTACTACGTGTTTGACATAAGTGTTATTTGTTTGCTGAACATGTTCGCTCTAACTTTTCTATGGTATGGGTTCATACCAAGTTCCTTAGTGGCCTAATGCATTCCTATATGTTTAAGTGATATGATGTAGAGAGCCCCCAAGCTCCTGTTTGTGTGGAGTGAAGCCTGGGGTCCTGTACTGATAATCAGTTACATATAGAAGTGCATTGGAATCTTCAAGTGTATGCTATAATTTTTAAACGCTAAGCTTTGGTTGCATGTTGTAATGCGTCCAACCTTAGTAGCTCAACGCCTTTCTTTATGTGAGAGAGAGATGATGTAGAGAACCCCCAAACTCCTGTTTGCGTGGAGTGACGCCTGGGGTCCAATATTGAATTCTCACATAGAGAAGTGCATTGAAATCCCTGCTAACCGCAGTTGTGATTCACTCCGTTCACCAGAGCTGTTACACTGGTACAGGTGGAATCTGATCTCACCCACATGTGGGCCAATCTACCCGGTGTATAATGTACTCTCAAGATTATACATAACTGCGACAGGTGCTGAGCCACATTTAAAACCACTGGGGAACAGCCAGCAGGGCATCCCGCCACTGCTCTACCTCAAAAGCCCCAACATCTTTCTCCCATTAAGATACCACCTTTAGAGGTGAGAAAAAGATGAAGCCAGAACGCATTTAACTTCCATGGCTACAGTTGACGGAGGGCAGACCTCCAATTGTACAATTAATGGTGAGTGATCACATATACTTCTGAGGGCATAATTAACCTCTAAAATATAGTGGTCAGCTGCAAACGAGCATAAGCATAGGTCTATATGTGACAATGAGGAATAGCTCTTGGAAAAGCATGAAAATTGCTTCTCTCCTGGGTGTTTTGCATGGCACCCATCCATCCACCCCACCTCATGCATACATTTTTTCAGGGTAGTACGGTGGATCCCACACCTGCTATAGCAGGGGGTGCTTATCTAAAACTGGGTCTATATAACAATTGAGATCTCCCATGACAAAACGTGGTACCTCAAGATTTTGGCATTCCAGTAGAGCTTTAAGGGTCTGATTATTATACGGAGGTGGGATGTATACAAAAGGAAGAATACATTTAAGAGAGTATAACCGGCAAAGTAAGAAAACACACCCCCCCTCATCATCCAGCACACAGTGAATCTATGTACCAGTACACTCACACCCCTAGAATATGAGGTGTGAGTGGAGTTGTATGACTTACCCACCCAACCAAAGTTCAAACAGGCAACAGAGTCAGCTAAGAGATCAGTCTCTTGCAAGGCACAAACAACAGGTAAGTGTTTTCAAACCAAGGAAGACACCCCGTGCATTTTAAAGGGTCATGTAACCCCCTAATGTTTCAAGACAGCACAGGCACCATCATCATCTTAAGGGGACAGGTATATTTATTTTATTGTAAAGAGATTGTGCTCCCATCGGAGCATTGGGTGTTAAAGGAGTCTTTCCCATAGATACAGACCAGTAATTCAGTGGTGACCATCTAGTATGCAGGTTAAGAACATTCATTACCCCGTTGGGGTTACAGTATAAACATTCTAATGCTCTGGAAAAACATTTCCAAGGGAACCAATTCAGAAGGTTCAACGGTGCTAAAAACGGCTTCATTGTGCCATAATGCATTAGGATAATAACCTGTGATGGCCATTTAGCTTTCGTGACCTGAGTAGTAGGCATAAATAGGCACCAAACTGTCATCAAGAACCTTTGAACTATACGGGACAACAGGTCCCACTGACTATCTGTGTGACTGCTAATGGTGGAAGCAAAGTCTTGAATAAACAGTAATAGGAAAAAACCTGTAGTGTTCAACAGGTACTCCAACAATGCAATGAGAGGTAACACAATGGAAGGGTAGTGTGCAGCATAAACGTCTCTCTCATGTGATGGCTCAGCCTGGCTCTCTGACAATGTTATTATGCCGAAAAGCCTAGGCCTTCATGGCTCTGAGAGAGAGAGAGAGAGAGAGAGAGAAAGGCAGTGGACAATATAGACTTGAAGGATCCAATCCATTGCCATCCGCCCTGTCGATTGCTGATAGGACATTTTTAAAGCTATATATATATGGTCTTATTTCATGTGAATGGCTTTCAAATTGTATGCCTTTTTAAAACAAATAACAATAAACACTATATAGGTTCTCATTGTAAATACACACTGAATCATTAATCCATCCATGTGAGCTGCTGAGATTCTTCAAAAGTCAGAGTCCTTGCTGATTTAGAAGGAAAGGAGACAATCAGGTGTTAAAACGCATATTGACCTTTGTTGTGGGGGTCAATATAGAAAGGTGAGAGTTTTCCTCTAAGGGATTCCCTATGTCAGAGGTGTTTCTACTTGTACATCTTTGCAGCACTTACTTGGGAGTGATATATATCACAAGGTACAGTATATGGGAATATTACATTGAAAATTATATGGACTTTTGCTGTTTTATTGTTTATGATCGGTTGATAATTATTTTTATGTTTTTTTTATGTTTGTAGAAAACACAAAAAAACACCAGATTCCTAAAATTGGCTATTACTTATTCTTTCTTTTATATATATTCAAGTGTTTTTTTTTTTTTCACTTTTTGCTTGCAGCAGTAATTATTCACACACTTTTGCACAGATAATCAAGTACACAGACTGATCAAACTCTTTACCACCCCACCCTTTCCCCCCCCCCACCGCCGCAGCCTCCTCATATGTGTTATCAGTGGCTCTTTACTTTGATGGACGGCTTCAAATACAATTAGTAACACAAACAACGTGTGAGGCCCCGTACACACGACCAAGTTTCTCGGCAGAATCCATCGAGAAGCTCGCTGGGAGACATATTCTGCCGAGCCAATCGGTCGTGTGTACACTTTCGGCGAGCATCCCGTCGGGAAGCTCGTCGAGCCAAAATAGAGAGCATGCTCTCTTTTTCCTCGTTGTTCAATGAGGAAATTTGGCTCGATGACCTTATCGATCGCTCATCGGGAACCTCGTCGGGCGGAACGATGAGTTTAGCCCAACAAGGTTCTCAGACGTGTGTACGCGGCCTAAGAGGTAAAGCCAGAGGGTAAGGTCAATGTACAATGTATTGTATATGGTTAATGTGAATAAAACTGAAAAAAAAGAGATTAGATCATCCTATTTTGTACTTTTAAATTCTTATCATAAATTAAGACAGCACATATTGTGGCCAAGAGTTGTTGAGGCAGTGTGTTGCATAAATTTGCACTACTGTATATTTCTGTTCAGTCTAATGAGAGTAGATTTAGCAATTCCCAGAAGACAAGAGACACATTTGTCTTAGACAGAACAGTGAGACAGGTATAATTGAACATCTGTCTGCACCAAATAGGTGCACAGAAATGTTAGGTCTATTTCAAAGAGAAATGGGAAGATTAGAAAATGTTCTCCTAGATAGCACAAAAGTCAAAGAGCATTTCATTTGTTTATATCAGAAACTTTGCAATACTTGCTAAAGGAAAATACATATTTGCCTTATTCAGCATTCAGGAGATGAAAGGGACAGTGTGGCCAACTTACTAAATCTTTGCCCACTTCTTAACAAAAGTGCTTTAAATCTGTCTGATTGTGAGGGCCACTCCTGTGACCTTTTCAGGTCACCCCATAGGTTTTCAATTGGATTTAGGTCTGTGCTCTTGCTGGAAAATTCTAAAATGTTGTTCTACTTGTGGTGAAGAGATTATTTTGTTGACTTGGAGGTATGCTTTGGGTCGTGGTTGTGCCAAAAATAAGGTTCGGTCTTGATCTCATGAGACCATAACACATTTTCCCACATTCTTTTGCCACACTTGATGTAGGTTTTTGCAAAATGCGCTGGACTTGGATGGTTTCTGGCCCACCACCCTACCCCACAGCCCAGACATATGAAGATTATGGGAAGTTGTTGTCACATATAGTACACAACCAGTACTTGACAGAAATTCCTGCAGTTCTTTTAATGTTGCTGTATGCCTCTTGGCAACCTCCTGGACTGGCTAACTTCTTGTTTTTTTGGAGGAATGTCCAGTTTTTGGTAATGTCATTGTTGTATAAAAAGGAAAAACTAAAGCGCTAGCCAACAGTGAATAGACCCAATGTGAGAAAAAAATAATATAAACTAATTACAGCTCAAATCTAGTATGTGCTAACAACAAAAATAAGATATAAAAGTGTAATGATGAGCGCAAACTTAAACTAAACTAAATAATCAATCCCAAACAAACAGGTGAGCATCACTATAGTGATAGTGATAATATTACAATGAATAATCCAAATATGTGCATTACAGTGCAGCAGCAAATGTCACAAATTGGTAAAATCCAGTGGGGAGACAAACATGAATCAATCAGTGACAAGGCTTCTATCCATGTAAACAACTAAATCATCCAGATGAGACTTCACAGATGAACGTGCTCACAGAGCGCTTACCTTCCACAAGTAAGAAAGGGGCATCGAACACATACAATGATGATCCTGTAGGCAGCCGTCTCTGATGAAATCCTTAAGCCAGTCTCAGCCACATTCGACGTCCGGTCGAAAATGTAACGGATGTTCCAAAGAAAAAATGAAGCTCACATAGTGAAGTACGTAAACTTAAAAATGGCTTAATAAGGTAAACACACTTACAGAAAGAGAAACAAATAAAAACACCAAAACAATGGCACTTCCGGTCGGACGGTCAGGGTGTCACGTCACTTCCGGTTATTAAACCATTTTTAAGTTTACGTACTTCACTATGTGAGCTTCATTTTTTCTTTGGAACATCCGTTACATTTTCGACCGAACGTCGAATGTGGCTGAGACTGGCTTAAGGATTGCATCAGAGACAGCTGCCTACAGGATCATCATTGTATGTGTTCGATGCCCCTTTCTTCCTTGTGGAAGGTAAGCGCTCTGTGAGCACGTTCATCTGTGAAGTCTCATCTGGATGATTTTGTTGTTTACATGGATAGAAGCCTTTTAACTGATTGATTCACGTTTGTCTCCCCACTGGATTTTACCAATTTGGGACATTTGCTGCTGCACTGTATTGCACATATTTGGATTATTCATTGTAATATTATCACTATCACAACAGTGATGCTCACCTGTTTGTTTGGGATTGATTATTTAGTTTAGTTTAAGTTTGCGCTCATCATTACACTTTTAAATGTCATTGTTGTGCCTTATTTTCTTCACTTGTTGATGACTATATTCACTGTGCCCAATGGTATATGTAATGCCTTGGAAATTTGTTGTACCTTCTCTTGACTGAGGCTGGATTCACACTATTGAAATTGGATGCGGGTTCCCCACATTCACTGTGGGGAACCTGGAGAGTTTGACCGGCTCTCTATGGAGCCGGTTCACATATCTCTGCTGCGAATTTGCACAGTTGCCCTGTGCGTCTTTTGGTCCATTTCATGTCTGAATTCAGCCCAAAATTCGGGCTGAAATCAGACCTCAAGCGGTGAACGAGAATGCACTAGACCCCTGCTGTGAGCCACATGCAAAGATAATGTGAATCCGGCCTAACACCTTCCAACAATGAGACTCCTTTGATGGTTTGTAAGCTATTTACGGACGATGGCTTTTATTGTAGGAGGCAACTGAGTAAATGCCAGAAAAATCCTACTAGAACAGCTGAACTCTCTATAGGCTTAATCAGAATCACTTCACTGATGGCAGGTGTGACTACTATTTAACATCCATTTGAATGTGATTGGTTCATTCTGATCACAGCCACCTCCATAATTCTAAGGCCTCGTACACACGATCAAATCTGTCCGCTGGAAACGGTCCGCTGGACCGTTTCAGCAGACAGATTTGATCGTGTGTACGGCCGAGCCGACGGATTTGGCCACCCGACAGATTTCAAAGCATGCTTTGAAATCTATCGGGTGGGAATCCGTCCGCCCGACATGTCTGCTGGTTAGTACACTTACCAGCAGACATGTCGTCCCGCACCGCCGCCGCACCGCCGCCGAATGGATTCGGCGCATGCGCGGAAGTGTTTTACTTCCTGGTGCGGTGACGTGGCGGCGTCAACGTCACCGCCACGTCACTGACACGTCAGCGCCGTCTGCTGGCGGGGATTTTGGTTTGCTCGTGTGTACACGCGAGCAAACCAAAATCCCAGCAGACAGATTTGTTCACATCTGTCGGACGGACAGATTTGAACAAATCTGTCCGCTCGTGTGTACGAGGCCTAAGAGGGTGTGTACACCTATGCAATCACATTATTTTATTTTTATTACTATTTTTTTTACCACTAAACAGCAATTTCAGTTTGTTCTTAATTGAATTGCACAAAGTATAGGTCAGGAAGGTGCAAACATTCAGAATTGATTTAACTTGGTCTGATTTTTTTTACATCTCAAAAACCTGGCATTTTTACACGTGTGTGTGTCGACTTTTTCTTTCCACTGTATTTTGTGGATCAGAAGAAATACGGTATCTAGTATGATGAAGAGGCCAAATTGCATGTTGTTGTTCCACTATGGAATCTTTCTGTTGTGGTTAAACCCAGCACTTACGGTACAAAAGCATCACTATCCATACAGGAGTACATCTGTTTATACTGTACATAACCACTTTAAGCTTTGAGGGATTACTTTCTAGCCTGCTATATTTTCCATAAAGTGCTTATCAGTGTTTATATATTTTTTTAGCATGCACTCTCATAATCTGTAACTGACCTAGAAGAGACTTGTATAAGGGATATACACAACAGCGTACCATATTTAGGCTTTTTCTGCTTGTACTTTTCCCTGTGCATGTGTAACAAGTTCTGGAAAAATACATAAAAAATCAGACTGAATGGATCTTGTTCCCAAAGAATTTGGAGAGCACACTAATTATGTACATGATTGCTCCATGAAACTTCTTTGAGCAGAATTTTGTAGCTGTTATGTGTACAAAAAATGCACTTTAATTATGATAAGGTAAAACCCTATTCAGGTGAGTCCCGAAGATCCAAACAGCTTATCACACCCTATAATTGCACATGCTCTAAAAAATGGTATTCACGACACCTGACAAACTGTATATTGGTATTTACGGCACCTAAAAAAGTAAGTGACAATAAATATTACACATATGAAAAATATTTATGCAATACTAAAGTGCAAAGTGAATGGATGATTAAAAATGTGAACCAATAGTTCATATAACTAAAAGTTCATCATAAATATCGTATGTGACCAGAATTACATAAATAATAAAATTCATAAATAACAATAAAAAAAATCCAAACATGTATATTACATAAAACAAAAAGTTTGTCTGTACTATAGTGCAATGCTTTCTCCAATTCAGAAGCCACCACCAACACAAATGATTTGTGCACAGATCTTCAGGTATATAGCCTCACACCATCCCCCTGTGAATCGAACACTCACTAAATTGCACTGTTTAGTCCTCGCTTGCTTCGAATATGACCTCATCTGAAGCTGCACGATTTTGAAGCAGCATGTCCATGCGACTTCGGGACTTCTGTGCAGCTTCATGCAGCAAAAGTAGAGCAGGAGCTACTTTTGCAAATTAATGCAGCACTGCAAATTAGGAGTCGCCCCGATTGGAACAATGCCAATGCCGGCAATAGGCTGTGACTTGTCATGCGATTGGACCTGTCAAGTCTCATGACAAATCGCTTCAATGTGGACGAGGGCGGGGAACTGAGAGACTAGTTTCCCCATCAGATCCAACCTGCTGTTAATGGACAGCACATAGCAATGGGTGGCTCCATTTATTTTTGCTGAGTTGTTTGCATTGTGTTTGTTCTGTGAAATTTAAAAAGCTGTAACTTTAAAAAGCTGATTATACATTTATGGGGGCTGTTGTTATTTTTGTTTAGCTAGGTGATTCTGGCATGGGACATGCTAGGGGTCTTCAGTTGCTTTTTTTTTCTGTGCTGGGCTTTTAGTGCATCTCTGCACCTTTTAACCACTTGAAGACCAGGCCTTTTTCTGACACTTGTTATTTACAAGTTAAAATAAGAATTATTGCTTGAAAATTACTTAGAACTCCCAAACATTATATATATATTTAGCCAAGACCCTAGAGAATAAAATGGCAGCCATTGCAATATTTTCTGCCACACTGTGTTTGCACAGCAGTCTTTCAAATGTGATTTTTTTGGGGGAAAAATGCACTTTAATAAATAAAATAAAAACAGTAAAGTTAGCCTAGTTTTTTGTACAATGTGAAAGATGATGGCAGTTGCAGGCATTACGCTTGTACAACCACTTGAAGCCAAATGACATGCAGGTATGTGATTTGGTGGCAAGTGGTTAAGGAAGTTTGGGCTCCCTCTAGGAATACTTGAATTTGTTGCCCTGAATTTGTTTATTGTTATAAATGCTCCCAGATAGAGACTTTAATAGATTGGAGTTAAGAACCTCACTTTTACAGAGGGCCTTGACAAGGCATGGTGGCTTCCACATGTATATGCAAGTGTGTGCCACTAAAACCTCAGTTTTTATTGCACATTTTTAACCACATAACGTGGCTTATGTATCATGGGACCACTGTGATTGGCTTTCACATGATCAACCTGTCCTGCTGGCTCAGGATCAACCTGTCCTGCTGCGTGACAGCTTAGGGTACTTTTACACTGAGGCGTCGCAGGCGTTGGCGATAAAGTGCCACTATTTTTAGAGGCACTTTACCGTTGTTTTTGCCGTGCCAGTGTTAAACCCGTCCGAAAATATGCCGCTTTGCGGCGCTTTACGGACGATTTGGAGGCGCTGCCCCATTGATTTCTATGGGCAGGGGCGCTGTAGGAGTGGTATATTCACCGCTCCTAAAGCGCCCTTTAAAGATGCGGCTGGCAGGACTTTTTATACCGTCCTGCCAGCGCAACGCTATGGGCCAGATTCAGGTAGAGTTAGGCTGGAGTATCACTGATACTCCAGCCTAACTGTCACTTTAAGCCGGCGTTTCTGTTTTCTGTAACCAGCGGCGTAATTGAATTTCGCCATCGCATCGCAACTTTAATTTAAAAATGGCGCTGATTTACGCTGAAAAGATATGTTAATCAGCGGGAATCGGCAATTCACGATCGTATTCGGGCGCGACGCAGTGACTTTCCGACGTTTCCGTAAGCGATACGCGGCGTAAAGATAAAGCAGCCCCCTAGTGGAGTATCCTATGTTAAAGCGGATGGTTCACCCCAAAAAAATATTAAAAGCCAGCAGCAACAAATACTGCAGCTGCTGACTTTTAATATTAGGACACTTACCTGTCCTGGAGTCCAGCGGCGTCCGTAGCAGAGGACGAGCGATCGCTCGTCACCCTGCTGCTCCCCCCTCCATCCACGGTGAGGGAACCAGGAAGTGAAGCGCTGCGGCTTCACTGCCTGGTTCCCTACGGCGCATGCGCGAGTCGCGCTGCGCCCGGCGATTGGCTCCCGCTGTGTGCTGGGAGCCTGAGAGTTCCCAGCACACAACGGGAAAAGCCCGTCTTTTGCCCGAGACTGCGGGCCGGAAGTGGGTGCAGATACCTGTCTTTAGACAGGTATCTGCACCCCCTCCCCCCTGAAAGGTGTCAAATGTGACGCCGGAGGGGGGGAGGGTTCCGATCAGCGGATCTTCACTTTAGGGTGGAGATCCGCTTTAAGTATAGCCGTCGTCATCGCGTCGAAAAAAAAAATTTGCGTTGCTTGCGTAAAATGTCCATGAATGGGGATTTGACGTCATTGACGTTCACTGACAGAATTTGGAGCATGCGCACTGGGATGCATTGACAGTCGACGCATGTGCAGTACGTTCGCCGCGGGATCGCGCTTAGTTTAAATAATACACGCCCCGTACCCGCCCAATTTGAATTCCGCCGGCTCATTTTCGATGTGCTGCCGCAACTTTAGGAGCAAGTGCTTCATGAATAACAGCACTTGCTCCTAAAATTTCGCCAGAGTAACGTAAATGAGAAACGTTACTCCAGAGTAAAGATGCTCCCATCTACCTGAATCTGGCCCAATGTGTATAAAAGAGCAGCTCTTTCAGGTCACTTTGCAGGCGCTATATGTTTTGCAATAGCACCTGCAAAGTGCCTTGGTGCGAAAGCAGCCTTAGTCAGTGTGCTGGGAACACACAAAGTGCTCCTCTTAGATAATTGTCACCATATTCAGTTTTTACCATTGGAAAATTTACCCTCACCTCCTATTCTTGTGATAACCTAAAGAAGTTGTATTTATCATCACTTTCTACATACAAACACATGCATACATATTGACCAGAACCATTAGCGAGGGCAAATCTTTCCAGCAAGAACACCAACTTCAATAAAATCCTGAAATAAGGTCCAGGATGTTTTCATCCCTACCATTTTCTATGCAAAAAAATGTTTGGTCTTGGATTCACTTTACTTTCTATGTTCTCCAAGTTGCACATTAAGCCTGTAAAATCCATGGCTACATTTCCATTATCCATTGTGCTGCTGCATTGTGGATGGGCTGGATTGATAATGACAGTCCTATGTTTGCTGTGGCTTTCTTGTGGCAGCTGACTATGCTATACAGCTGGGAACAACTTACAAGTGAACCAGAGTGTAATTAATCATCTGCGTAGGTTTGTGTCATGTTGGGTCGCTACAATCAACCTGTTTATTTTAACCTTTTTTTTTTACCTGTCTGCAAGGCAAGGGAGAGAGAAATAATTGCATGTGGGTACCTCAATGATACATTTATTACCTATCCTCTATCCTCAGCTAGATCGTGTTAGCTTACCGCTCCAGATTTGCACATACACTTATTGTAAGTGCAAGTTAAAAACCAACCTTGAAGTATTCAGCATGTTGAAATGTGCCACATTGTTATCTTACCCTTCAGTACATTCATACATCAAATCTATTTCAACCAAGCGTAATACACCACATAATGGCACAAAGGCACTTCTGTATACATATATTTTAATCATTTATTAGAAACTGCTATTACAAAAAGATTTTCAATAGCGTTAATATTTTAAAACCTATTTTAAAATGTACATTTTAGTTCAAGCTCATTTGCTTGAAGGCACCATGCTGGTAAGGAACAGAAGTAGATGTTAAATATTGCTAGCTAGCTGTAAAGTTAAGTCTTTTAAAAGTAGAATAAAAATAAAATGTTAAACAGTATTATAAAATCAAAATCTACTATGTAGACTACAATTTAAACTACTAGCATATTTGTATGTTTTTTTTTATAAATTCTTTATTTCTTTCCAAAAAGTTTCACATTACAGATTATCACATTTCATATCGTCAATTTATATCAACTATAAACTAAAAGGGAGAGGGCAGATAGAAAGACACTGTTACATTCCCACCTCTCCCCCCTCTCCTTGGTCCTTCCCTGGTTCTGTGTAACTTCTCTTTTCCTCTTTACCTCTTTAACTTTCTTCTCAGTGTTAGCCTCCCCCTCCCACCTCCCTCTGGCAACCCCCCCCCCCCCTCCCAGATCCATCCTTCCGCTATTCCTCCCTATATTTCAAATATTTCAAATATGGAGCCAATATCGTCCGGTATCTCTTATCCTGATCTTTCATTGCCATTGTGAGATTCTCCATTTGTTGTATCTCTGCAACTCTAGCGAGCCAATGTGCTCTCGATGGGGGGCTCTCCTTTTTCCACAAGGAAGGGATACACGCCCTGACATAGGAATATCTAGTATTAAGATAGCTGTGGGCCTATCTTCCAAAGAGACTCCTGTGATTTTTTTTAATAGTTTCTATTAACATTTTCCAGAATTCTTGTATTTTTTCACACTCCTAGAAAATATGCAGTAGTGTCCCTTCTGCTGCATGACATCTCCAGCAGGCATTTGATGTTTGAGGATATATTCAATGCAGTACTGTTGGTGTTCTATACCATCTGGTTAGAATTTTGTATCTGCTTGCTACTGAGGCCTTATGAGTAGACTTGAGCGGACACCTAGATGTTTGAACCCGCCGAACCTCGGAAAAAAGTACGGGTTCGGGACCCGAACTTGACCCAAACCCGAACCCCATTGAAGTCAATGGGGACCCACATTTTTTACTACTAAAATGTCTCTAAAAAACTAAGGAAAAGGGCTAGTGGACTGGAAATGGCAGCAACATGTTGGTAAGAGCATGGTAAGTACTCTGCAATCAAATGTGGATAGGGAAATAACTTAAAATAACATAAAATACATAAAAAAAATCTTGACAAGCAGAAACCTTCCCCAATGATGGGACACTATTCCTCCCATTGATACCAATGATGGGGCACTATTTCTCCCACTGACACAAATGATGGGGCACTATTCCTCCCAATAATACCAATGATGGGAGACTATTTCTCCCACTGATACCAATGATGCGGCACTATTTCTCCCACTGACACAAATGATGGGACACTATTCCTCCCAATGAAACCAATGATGGTAGACTATTCCTCCCACTGATACCAATGATGCGGCACTATTTCTCCCACTGACACAAATGATGGGACACTATTTCTCCCACTGATACAAATGATGGGGCATTATTTCTCCCACTGACACAAATGATGGGACACTATTCCTCCCAATGATACCAATGATGGGAGACTATTTCTCCCACTGACACAAATGATGGGACACTATTCCTCCCAATGATACCAATGATGGGAGACTATTCCTCCCACTGATACAAATGATGGGGTACTATTCCTCGCACTGATACCAATGATGGGACACTATTCCTCCCATTGATACAATGATGGGGCACTATTTCTCCCACTGACACAAATGATGGGGCACTATTTCTCCCACTGACACAAATGATGGGACACTATTCCTCTCAATGATACCAATGATGGGAGACTATTCCTCCCACTGATACAAATGATGGGGCACTATTCCTCGCACTGATACCAATGATCGGACACTATTCCTCCCACTGATACAATGATGGGGCACTATTTCTCCCACTGACACAAATGATGGGACACTATTCCTGCCAATGATACCAATGATGGGACACTATTCTGGTGCAATTAGATTTGTGAAGTAGGACTGACTCCTAACTAATTTTCTCCCTATAAGCACAATCAGGAAACTTTCCCTACAGTAGCTAATGCAGAGTATGTTACAGGAACATATGCAGTGCTGGTGCAATATGCAGAGTATGTCAGAGGAAAGTGGTTTTCGCATTAAAGCGGTTGTAAACCGCAAAAAAAAAAAAAATTCCCCCACACCTGCAAGGCAAAAGTCATAATGAGCTAGTATGCACCGCATATTAGCTCATTATGAAATACTTACCTCGGAACGAGGTGTAGGAAACTTACCTGGTCCACGCCGAGCAAGATCTCTTGACTCGGAGTGTCTTCCGGGTATCGCCGCTCCAGCGCTGTGAATGGCTGGAGCGGCGATGACGTCACTCCCGCGCATGCGCGCGGGAGATTTAAATCCGGCCAGGACGGCGGTGGCCGGTCCTTTGGCCGTAGATTCCCCCTGCGCATGCGCCGCTGCGCATTACGAGGGGAATATCTCCTAAACCGTACAGGTTTAGGAGATATTCTTTATACCTACAGGTAAGCCTTATTATAGGCATACTTGTAGGTAAAAGTCAATAAAGTGGGTTTACAACCACTTTAATGCAATTCCTCTAACATTCCTCCGACATGACTATGGATGCACAAATAAGTTCAGTAGTCAGCGGATCCCACCATCTGCTGTGTCTACTACGTAGACTCATTCCCTTTTTCCCAAAAGAAGACATAGCAGTCGTGGTGGGAACGATAATCAACTCCAGACTCGACTATGCAAACGCCCTTTACCTCAGACTCCCAAAATACCAAATCGCTGGTCTACAAGTCATCAAGAACACAGCGGCATGACTTGTAACAGGAAAAAAAACATGGAAATCAATCTCTCCCTCCCTTAGGTCCATTCAATGGCTGCTCGTAAAGGATCAAATCACGTTCAAGGCACTCTGCCTGACGCACAAATGTGTACAAAACAGTGCACCCCAATATCTATGTGAAAAATTAAAATGTCACAACTCTAATCGCGTCCTCCGATCTACCAACCAAAATCTACTCCTAATACCCAAGTTCCGATACAAGTCCAAAGGAGAACGAAGATTCGCAGTCCAAGGACCACGACTATGGAACGCTTTACCAACCAGCATCCGATCAGGAGGGAATCATCTAGCCTTCAGAAAAAAAACTCAAAACCCATCTATTCTGAAGGCAAAAAATAGTAGGAAATGGATACCAAGCGTCTTGAGGCGATTCAGTTCACATGTGTAGCTCTATACAAGTTTCTCACTCACTCACTCACTCACTCACTCACTCACTCACTCACTCACTCACTCAGAGGCAATGGGAATAGAAACCCATGCTGTATTATTGGACCAGATAACGACACAATTCGACTTTAGATGGACAGACTCCCACATAAGCTACCTAGGGACTAAGATAACGAGGAATTTAAATAAACTATTAGAAATTAAGTATGTAGCACTTAAGTGGTTAAACTGACTTTTCTCAGCTGTAAATTAAAATCTGTCAGTGTTCATATAGTATACAACTAGGCCATCTGTTAGTTAACACATAGACTGACTTTTCCATGATGCAAGTAAATGGGACATTTCAGCTGTATACCAAGATGTTCAGTGATTGTAATGCTTTACTTTAACCACTTAAAGACCCCCGCACGCACATATACGGCCACAACATGGCTCGTACAGGCACAAGGGCGTAAATTTACGTCCCCGCCTGAGTGCGGTTCGGGGGTCCCATCGGGACCCCCTCCGCGGCGTGCGGGGGTCTCCCTACCTCTGGGAGCGATCCGGGATCTGCGGGCGGATGTCCGTGTTTTCCGCCCCCCCCGCGATCGCTCCCAGCCAATGGGAGCGCGCTCCCAGCCTGTCACTTCCTCCTCCTGTGTTTACACAGGAAGGAGGAAATGATGTATTCTCTCATCGCAGCGCTGTTTCCCAGCGCTGCTGATGAGAGAAGACATGCCAAGTAAGTGTGCACCAACACAACACTGACACACACTCACATAGGCATATTAACCCCTTGTGATCGCCCCCCCCCACCCCCCTGTCACAGTGTTACTGAATGCAGTGATTTAATCACTGCATTTAGTGTCAGTGTGACAGGCACTGTAAAAAACAGTTAGTGTTAGGTTCAGGATAGCCCCCCCACCCCCCCTAATAAAGTTTTAACCCCCTGATCACCGCCCTAGTTAACCCTTTCACTCCCTATTGCCAGCGTCACTAAGCGATCATTTTTCTGATCGCTGTATTAGTGTCGCTGTTCCCGCTAGGTAGCTATTTTTTTTTTATTGCGATTTTTTTTTTTTACTAAAGACATGTGGCTAAATAAATTTTGGCCTAAATGTTTGACTAAAATTTAGTTTATTTGATTTTTTTTTAACAAAAAGTAAAAAATAGTGTTTTTTTTTCAAAAATGTCGCTCTATTTTTGTATATAGCGCAAAAAATAAAAATCGCAGAGGTGATCAAATACCACCAAAAGAAAGCTCTATTTGTGGGAAGAAAAGGACGCAAATTTTGTTTGGGAGCCACGTCGCACGACCGCGCAATTGTCTGTTAAAGCGACGCAGTGCCGAATCGCAAAAACACCTTGGGTCATTTACCAGCGTATTGGTCCGGGTCTTAAGTGGTTAAAGATGGTAGCAGAGAGTAGTGGTGTGAAAATCAGGAGTAGGTCTACTGTGTATAGCTGCCAACAAGTGAACTAAGGACAAGCCAAGCATCATAAATGGAAGTTGCATTTCTATGTATGAAAGCTTCTCTCTGTTACTGGTTTCTAATGAAGCTGCAGGTACCTGCACGGTGACCCTGTGGCATCCTTTGCAACCACTAGTCATGGGGAATTCCTGCTCCTCTTAAGCAAGAGGACAGGGACAGCAGTGGCATCACTGCCCACTGGCCATATTTGGTCAATGATGTCATCACTATCCCTTATATAGCTGATTACTTCTTGGGAAACTATTGTTAGTGTCGTTGGGGTTTTATTTCAGCGAGTCGGTGGGTTGTAGGCATCGTGATTGACAATTGATTTACAATAAGGGCCATTTTTTTTATTTAAATTCATGACCAGGCCATTTTTTGCGATACAACGCCAGGTTAATTTACCTGACAATTGTGCAGTTGTGTGATGCTGTACCCAAATACAATTAGCTTTCTTTTGGTGCTATTTTATCACCTATGGTTTTTATTTTTTGCACTATAAACAAAAAAAGACCAACATTTTAGAAAAAAATATATATCTCTCACTGCTATAAAACATATCCAATAAAAAAAAATTCTTCATCAATTTAGGCCAAAATGTATTCTGCTACATGTACAATAAGCGTATTGGCAACTCATAGCAGGACTGCGACATTGCGGAGGACAAATCAGATATTAAGTGACACTTTTTGGGGATTAGTGACACCAATACAGTGATCAGTGCTGAAAATATGCACTATGATCAGTGCATAAAAATACGTCAGGGAAGGGGGTCAACATCATTGGCTATCAAGGGGTTAACTGGGTGCCTAACATGTGCTTGAGTACACTGTGTGAGGTGCTTAAACTATGGTAAACCAGAGATTCATGTTCCTGCTTTGCAGGAACACAGGATCACAACTTTCCTTCTCACAGAATGGTGATCTACCTTGTTTACATATGCAGACCGCTGTTCTGTCTGTGTCTCGAACAATTGGTGGACATCGGTGGCATATGCACCCCAAGCCTGGATGTGCAGGATCACATACAGGTACATGATGGTACTGCAGCATGCATGATAGCCAATCAGCTTCTAACTTCACAAAAAGAAAACAAAAACCACGCTATTGCCCTCCCAACCTAGAACTACAGGCAGCAGCTGGCGTGCGATACACAATGTGACAGAAACAAAAGAAAAAAAGCAGCACCAAAAATTAATTAAGAAATAGGTACTAAAATATAAAACATTAAGTCAGCAGATTCTGAAGCTGTGAAAAGCAAAAGTTCATAAATTCAATAAATGTTTGTTGAGATGTCCATGTATAGGGTAGATTGGTCCTTAGTAGCAAAAAACTCCTACTATCCACACCACCAAGTGACATAAACACAAAAGGTGCACCCTCCACCGGATGAAAAAGCAACTTACCAGAGGGCAAGCAATACGATCAGTTGACTATAGCCCAGCCACGCCCTTTAGATTCCTTATGTATTCCAACTATGACAGGTTAGTTCAGGGACGTGGTGACTGCAGAATCCAATTGGTTCAGTAAAGGTGAAAAAAAGAGGCGCACATAGTGTAACTCCATAAACCAATTGATTTAATAAATAGTAAAGATATACTTACAAAACGAACGTTAAAAACTGCGCAGCCTCCCAGACGTCACCACGCTGAGGAGGAGGGCTCCTACATGCCGGCCGGCAATGTTTTGATTTTATGCTGTTTTTAACGTTTGTTTTGTAAGTATATCTTTATTATTTATTAAATCAATTGGTTTATGGAGTTACGCTATGTGCGCCTCTTTTTTTCACTTTCACTGAACCAATTGGAGTCTGCAGTCACTACGTCCCTGAACTAACCTGTCATAGTTGGAATACCTAAGGAATCTAAAGGCCGTGGCTGGGCTATAGTCAACTGATCGTATTGCTTGCCCTCTGGTAAGCTGCTTTTTCATCCGGTGGAGGGTGCACCTTTTGTGTTTATGTCACTTGGTGGTGTGGATCGTAGGAGTTTTTTGCTACTAAGGACAAATCTACCCTATACATGGACATCTGACCAAACATTTATTGAATGTATGAACTTTTGCTTTTCACAGCTTCAGAATCTGCTGACTTAATGTTTTATAATTTAGTACCTATTTCTTAATTCATTTTTGGCGCGGCTTTTTTTCTTTTGTTTAGCTGCTTCTAACTTCAGCTTGTTCAATTAAGCTTTGACAACAACACCTGTTGGCTGATTGGTTTCTATGAACGGCTGCACAGGATTTTGCACTCTCCAGTTTAGTAAATAGACCCCGATATCATTTATTTTCCACAAATAGAGTTTTCCTTTGGTGGTATTTGATCACCGCAGTTTCTTTATTTTTTTTGCAATATAACCAAAAAAAGACTGCAATTTCTTTTTTTAAACAGATATTTTTTGTATTTTTTGCTATAAAACATATCCAAAAAATCGAATTTCTTCATAAATATTGTCAAAAATGTATTCTGCTACAAATCTTTGGTAAAAAAAAAAAAAAAAATCTCAATAAGTGCACATTGATTGGTTTGCATAAAAATTATAGCATCTACAAACTATGGTGTGTATATAATATATATATATATATATATAGCACTACCCCCGAAGGAGCTGCTGGTTTGTTCTGGGTCTACGCTCTCGTTGTCAACCCCTGAAGTTGTCTCAAAACCCTACCTCGGCACAACTGGTATAATCGTTGGAGTGCACAATATCCTGTCACACTACAGCAAATTATGTAAATTAATGGTTACCTTTGGTTGAATGGATCCTGCAGTATAACATATAGACTGTACACAGATTTCAGCTTACCCAAAGTGACACATTACTTGATAGGATTAAGCAAAGAAACAAGGGTAAAACAGTGATAAACTGCCCGCAGAGCCCTGCAGAGTCAGAAACAGTAATAACAAATAGGTGTTAGTTAACCACTTTAGCCCCGGACCATATTGCTGTCCAAAGACCAGAGCACTTTTTGTGATTCGGCACTGCGTCGCTTTAACTGACAATTGCGCGGTTCGTGCGACGTGGCTCCCAAACAAAATTGGCGTCCTTTTTTTCCCCACAAATAGAGCTTTCTTTTGGTGGTATTTGATCATCTCTGCGGTTTTTATTTTTTGCACTATAAACAAAAACAGAGCAACTATTTTGAAAAAAATGCAATATTTTTTACTTTTTTCTGTAATAAATATCCCCCAAAAATATATAAAAAAACGTTTTTTTTCCTCAGTTTAGGCCGATACGTATTCTTCTACATATTTTTCGTTAAAAAAAAAAAATCGCAATTAGCGTTTATTGATTGGTTTGCGCAAAAGTTATAGCGTTTTCAAAATAGGGGGTAGTTTTATGGCATTTTTATTATTATTATTTTTTTTACTAGTAGAGGCGGCGATCAGCGTTTTTTTTCAGTACTGCGACCTTATGGCGGACACTTCTGACACTTTTGACACATTTTTGGGACCATTGGCATTTTTTTAGCGATCAATGCTATAAAAATGCATTGGATTACTATAAAAATGCCATTGGCAGTGAAGGGGTTAACACTAGGGGAAAGGGAAGGGGTTAAGTGTGTTCCTATTTGTGTTCTAACTGTATGGGGGGGTGGACTTACTAGGGGGAATCACTGATCTTCCCTGACAGGAACGAAAGCTGTGTGTTTACACACACAGCTCCCGTTCCCCGCTCTGTAACGAGCGATCGCGTGTGCCCGGCGGCGATCGTGCCCGCCGGGCACACGCACGGGACTCGGGGGCGAGCGGTGGGCGCACGCGCACGGGCCGCCGGCGGCGCGCACGTGCCCCCTAGTGGCCGTCGAAAGTGGCGACGTAGAGCTACGGGCTCTCGCGCAGGAGTGCCGACCTGCCGCCGTATTACTGCGGCGGCTGGTCGGCAAGCGGTTAAACTATATTGTCTATACAGACCTGTGAAAGCACACAGCAAGGGAATTCCCTCAATAAGGCATCCACATTAAAGCATCCCCTTGCCAAGCCTCACCCAGCTCTCTCTATCAAAAATACTGCACAGTAGTGATGGACGAACATCTGACGGGGCACTTCGCGAACGCTAACCGCAAACTTTCTCAAATGTTCGCCAACCGCAAGTTTCGCGGCGGGCCCCATTGACTTTAATGGCAGGCGAACATTAAAAACCTGCAGGTCATATTTGCAGCCACAAAATACTTACTAGCTGTGCACAAATAGTCCCACAACATGGACACTGACCTACCAGAAATATTAAGCGAAAAACCAGATACAGAAGTAAGTGTGGGCCATTACAAGCCCCATAAAATAGCCGACAGGCGTTCACCTGACAGCAAACAACTTTGTATTCTGTGGCTGGTGGTACATTAAGCTATTCACCGGTTACAGAAGTAAAAATTAGCACACAGGCGTTCACCTGAAAGCAAACAACTTTGTATTCTGTGGCTGGTGGTACATTAGGCATTCACCGGATACAGAAGTACAGTCTCCAAAAATTTGCCAACAGGCGTTCACCTGACAGCAAACAACTTTGTAATCTTTGGCTGGTGGTACATTAGGCATTCACGGGATACAGAAATAAGTGTCGGCCAGTACTGCACAGTATAATAAAACCAGTTACTCAATCAGAGAATATGAAATACATTCGTCCGAAAATCCGAATAAAGGTCGAACCTGAAGGCTTATGGTATCTGTCGGATGTTCTAAGAAGATTCAACGAAGCAGCTAAACTGTACAACTCCGCAATCATACATTTCCGGTCGAATGCTCTGCCCACAAGCTATAGTAGAATTCTAATGTTGTATGACTAGTAATAATTATATTTATTAATTATTATTACTAGACAACCACCATTAGAATTCTTCTATAGCCTATAACCATAAATGTCTGCTCAAGGCGACTGCTTAGTCAAATCTTTATGTCAAATCTTTTCTCTCTATGTCGAATAATCTTGGACTAATAGAGTTAGGTTAGGCACATTCAACCACAGGTTCGATAGACACAGATCGCCATTTTCACTGTCATCTATATCCAACTGTTGTCGGAACAAAACAAAAATAAAGCATTTTTATGTCTTATCTTTCGGATTTCAGATTCTGCACATTTGTTATCATTTGTTAAAACGAATGCGAAAATCCCTGAAATGTGTATGAAAATGAATGCACATATATAGCTATAACAGCCTCAACTCTTTTAGGGAGGCTGTCCACAAGGTTTAGGAGTGTGTCTATGGGAATGTTTGACCATTCTTCCAGAAGTGCAATTTGTGAGGTCAGGCACTGATGTGGACGAGAAGGCCTGACTCGCAGTCTACTCTAATCCATTCCAAAGGTGTTATTAGGGGGTGGGATCAAGACTTTGTCAGTCAAGTTCCTCCACCCCAAACTCACTCACCCATGTCTTTATGAATCTTGCTTTGTGCACTAATCCAAATCATTTGGTGGAGGGGGGATTTTGTTGTGGGGTTGTTTTTCAGGTGTTGGGCTTGGCCCCTTAGTTCCAGCGAAGGGAACTCTTAAGGCGTCTGCATACTGTACCAATACATTTTAGTCCTAACTTTGTGGGAACCGTTTGGGGATGGCCCTTTCCTGTTCCAGCCTGACTGCGCACCAGTGCACGAAGCACGGTCCATAAAGACATGGAAGAGTGAGTTTGGGGTGGAGGTACAGTGCGGAAAATAAGTATTTGAACACCCTGCTATTTTGCAAGTTCTCCCACTTGGAAATCATGGAGGGGTCTGAAATTGTTATCGTAGGTGCATGTCCACTGTGAGAGACATAATCAAAAAAAAAATTCCAGAAATCACAATTTATGATTTTTTAACTATTTATTTGTATGATACAGCTGCAAAGAAGTATTTGAACACCTGTCTATTAGCTAGAATTCTGACCCTCAAAGACCTGTTAGTCTGCCTTTAAAATGTCCACCTCCACTCCATTTATTATCCTAAATTAGATGCACCTGTTTGAGGTCATTAGCTGCATAAAGACACCTGTCCACCCCATACAATCAGTAAGAATCCAACTACTAACATGGCCACGACCAAAGAGCTGTCCAAAGACACTAGAGACAAAATTGTACACCTCCACAAGGCTGGAAAGGTCTACGGGGAAATTGCCAAGCAGCTTGGTGAAAAAAGGTCCACTGTTGGAGCAATCATTAGAAAATGGAAGAAGCTAAACATGACTGTCAATCTCCCTCGGACTGGGGCTCCATGCAAAATCTCACCTCGTGGGGTCTCAATGATCCTAAGAAAGGTGAGAAATCAGCCCAGGACTACACGGGAGGAGCTGGTCAATGACCTGAAAAGAGCTGGGACCACCGTTTCCAAGGTTACTGTTGGTAATACACTAAGACGTCATGGTTTGAAATCATGCATGGCATGGAAGGTTCCCCTGCTTAAACCAGCACATGTCAAGGTCCGTCTTAAGTTTGCCAATGACCATTTGGATGATCCAGAGGAGTCATGGGAGAAAGTCATGTGGTCAGATGAGACCAAAATATAACTTTTTGGTCATAATTCCACTAACCGTGTTTGGAGGAAGAAGAATGATGAGTACCATCCCAAGAACACCATCCCTACTGTGAAGCATGGGGGTGGTAGCATCATGCTTTGGGGGTGTTTTTCTGCACATGGGACAGGGCGACTGCACTGTATTAAGGAGAGGATGACCGGGGCCATGTATTGCAAGATTTTGGGCAACAACCTCCTTCCCTCAGTTAGAGCTTTGAAGATGGGTCGAGGCTGGGTCTTCCAACATGACAATGACCCGAAGCACACAGCCAGGATAACCAAGGAGTGGCTCTGTAAGAAGCATATCAAGGTTCTGGCGTGGCCTAGCCAGTCTCCAGACCTAAACCCAATAGAGAATCTTTGGAGGGAGCTCAAACTCTGTGTTTCTCAGCGACAGCCCAGAAACCTGACTGATCTAGAGAAGATCTGTGTGGAGGAGTGGGCCAAAATCCCTCCTCCAGTGTGTGCAAACCTGGTGAAAAACTACAAGAAACGTTTGACCTCTGTAATTGCAAACAAAGGCTACTGTACCAAATATTAACATTGATTTTCTCAGGTGTTCAAATACTGATTTGCAGCTGTATCATACAAATAAATAGTTAAAAAAATCATACATTGTGATTTCTGGAATTTTTTTTTTTGATTATGTCTCTCACAGTGGACATGCACCTACAATGACAATTTCAGACCCCTCCATGATTTCCAAGTGGGAGAACTTGCAAAATAGCAGGGTGTTCAAATACTTATTTTCCGCACTGTACTTTACTGAGCTGAACAGAGCCCTAACCTCAGCCCGATAGAACAATTTTGGGATGAATTTGAGCGGAGCCTGCGTACCTGGCCTTCCCATCCAACATCAGTACCTGACCTCACAAATGCGCTTCTGGAAGAATCATCAAACATTCCCATAGACACAAACCTTGTGGACAGCCTTTTCAGAAGAGATTAGGCTATTATAGCTGCAAAGGGTGGGCCAACTCAATATTGAACTCTACGCACTAAGACTGGGATGCCATTAAAGTTCATATGTAAAGGCATACGTCCCAATACTATTGGCAATATAGTGTATATTGGATTTTTTTATTATACTACTAATGGAAGAGATCAGTGACTTATAATGGAACGTTAATAGTGCAGCAGTCAATCTTAAATGATGCTGGGGGGAACTGACTAACTGACACTGACATCACTAGTGACACAAATACAGTAATCAGTGGTAATACTATACACTATCACTGTACTAAAGACACTGGCCCGCACAGGGTTAACATTTAGACCAATCAAGGGGTTAATATGTGTGCCTAACAACGTATAATGTGTTCTGTGAGTGGGCAGGAGGTCCTTAACCACTTGCTGACCGCCCGCCGTCATATTACTGCGGGACGGTGGCACTGCTGGGCGAGAGCTAGCCCGTAGCTATACGTCTGCTCTAAAGTGGCTGCTAGGATTTTTAGCGCTGCTATACCGTCGTATTTACCGCAGTATTCGGCTGCTAGCGGTGCGGTTTAAAACCCCCGCTAGCGGCCGAAAAAGGGTTAATACCGCCTGCAATGCGCCTCCATAGAGGCGCATTGCGGGTGTTATTACCGTGGTTTCCCATTGTTTTCAATGGGAAGGAGCGGTATAGGAGCGGTGAACACACCGCTCCTATACCGTTGTAAAGATGCGGCTAGCAGGACTTTTGGAGCGGTCCTGCTAGCACACCGCTTCAGTATGAAAGCCTTCGGGCTTTCACATTGAGGCCTGCAGGGCAGGTTTTTTCATGCAGTATAGCAGCGCTATTTTTAGCGCTGTACCGCGTGAAAAACGCCCCAGTGTGAAAGGGCTCTAAGGGGTCCTGCATGACCCAGACATGTTGCATGATTTTTGTGTGATTATTATAGAATAAAAGCAAAATGTATTTGAATTTTATTCTGGTTTTCAGACAACATATTTTCCCTAATAAAAACTGAAAAGAGAGTGCTTATCATCTGCATCAAATTATCTAATCTTTAGAATAACATGGACATCAGAAGAATAACATGAACATCAGAAACTTAGGTAAAATACATCCAATCATACAGTATAAAGCTAAGGGATCATGTCCATTATGAAGGCAAATCAAAGCTTTTTCTCTCTCAGGCACAGGTGGGTTGCTTAAAAATATACAATATGTGGAAGGCAGTGGCGGCCCATCCATACGGGACATATGGGCGACACCCCCTATTTATGCATCTGGCAGGGTGTTTTTTTTAAGCACATGATTAGAGCCAGGGGCTCTAAAAGTCTTTAAAATAGGGTGGGCTTAGGGCGCAGAGCTCTGGGCTCCGAGCCAACCCAATTGTGTGCCACTGGAATTGAACATTCGCTATTGTCACACTAATTCTCCTCATAGCCAATTGGGAAGCGGGTCTGAGACCCGTTTCCCAATTGGCTGAAAGGTAAAGCTATGCTGGCCACTTGGAGGAGGAGGGAGGAGAAGCGAGGAGAGAGACGTGAGGAGAGGAGATGCAGGGGAAGCTAGCTGGCTGCCCGTCCCGACGCCCGGAGGGAAGCCCCTGGTAAAGGTTGTGGTCGGGTGCCCGACCGACCAGGGGGAGGTGCAGGTGACCCGACTGGGGGGGAGGGGTGCCCTCCCTCCCCCCCAAAAAAACACCTGCCACCACTGGTGGAATGTCACATATTGGTTGTCCTGAAATGAATTGTCTGGGCACACGTCCTCTACAACAGCATCTATACTAGAATTAGTTTGCAATGAAACCTGAGCTGAGCATATTCTTGGTGATTTAAAGTGTTTTTTTTTTCATGTGTTTTACAAGCATTTTTGTACATGTAATACACTTAAGGAATGTGTTCTATAGGAGGAGAGTAGTTCTTCAGGTATAAAAACATACATATTGAACATTTACAGGTGCTCCTATTGAAGTCTATGCGAGCAAAAATGCCTGACTATGTTAAAAAAAAAAGCTCATGTACTTTTTTGAGTGTAGAGTGTAGGGCCACTGAGCGTACAAGTGTCAACAGAAATAATTAGAAGGAATAGGATTCTGCATTTTAAGCACAGTCAGGCGTTGTCAGGCATAGAGAAACAAGTAGAAAAAATGCTCAGGTGTGAATGAAGGCTTAGAGTTAACAGTGCAGAAATTTTCCCATTATATGGAGGTACTTTATATGCATTACATGGAGGATCTTTATATGTTGATACTTTTCCTAAATAACTGGTAAATTCTGAAAGGTCTGTTGTACATACTTTTAGCGTAAAATCACAAAATATACAGTGTTTTCCTTAGATGAAGGAGTTTTTGATCTATGATTCCTGCTGGTCCTGTTGAAATTTATTGTTGAGAAGCCTAAGAATCCTGAGAACTCACATTACATATAATGCATAAGCTTTGCTAAGCCCTGGCTCCAGTGACATGTGCCCCATGTCTTCTTCTCATTTTCTGGGCCTTGAATAAGACCTTTTTTTTTAGTGCATTAACAGCTGTTCTTTATTAGAGATGAGGAAGGTGGGGAAACGTATGTAGGCAGGCATTTCATTGGTGGCAGCACTAAAACTCTGCAAAACATGCTTCCTGACAATCTTTTATAAATATCTACTCATTCTACATGCGTATTACTGAAATGTAGGTGTCAGGGAAGGCATTGGAAGATCTCTTAGGTGGTGCTTGATATCCATGAATTTGCCTCTCCGTTTCTGCAGCTCTGCTGAGAAATCTGGGAAAAGGGACACTTTGGTGTTGTCAATCTTCAGAGCAGCTGGCTTAATTCTAGCATTGTGTAGGATAATGAAGGAGCTTAAACATAAAAGGACGTGGACATGCTCCTGGTGGCGGAGGCCTGGCAGACACCCTATGTGCGCGTTCCACAGAAAACATAGGAGAGAACACTTATTTTCCAAAGGCAGCAACCAGCCACTTCTCTATGAACTCCACAGGGTTTTTCCCCTCTATTTTTTCCAGCAATCTGATCGCTCTCACATTATTTCTTCTCATCCTATTTTCTAAATCTTCCAGGTGGAAAGAATGCTGTGTGACTAGGTGATTGTTATATGTGAGGTCTCTCTGCATGGGTCCCGTGTCATCTTCTATGGTGCTCACCCTTTCCTCCAATGCAGATGTCCTTTCCCAAATGTTTTGGGCATCTTGCCTTAGAAAGATGATTTCAGATTTCATCCTCTTTATTTCAGTGGTCAGTTCTCACAGAAGTCCTGTTTGTCCTATCTGTGGGCTCTGACGTGATCCAGTCAAAGACTTTATTCTTTTGCATGTCTGTACTAGCACTTGGTTGCTAGTTTTATATTGACGCAGTTTTTACTTGTATAATGTTGTTTGTGTTTATCTCATCAAATTGCTGCCTTTGATCTTTATTGATGTAATTATTATTGTTTAGCACAGTTTTTTCCTTTTACATTTACAAGGACTGCAATAGACATGTTGCAGGAGGTAACCGCCACGAAAATGTCCCTCAGTGTGGGTTCTCCCTCCATATTAGGACTTGCGGGGGCCTATCAGACACCGGAATAGGAGTACTCACTGTGTCCTAGATTAGACCGGAGCTGATGGTGTCTTCCAGGGGCACTGTATCATCAGCCTCAGACACTCCGCCGGATGAATCCTCTGGTGTACTGGAGGATGCCACTGGATCTTTCATAAGCGGCATGGAGAACAGCTTTTCAGCTGCCTCCCTGTGCTTCTCCTTAGCCGTGCGGCCTAGATATGTGCCATTTTGGGACATGAGGTCCGCGGGCTTGTTTACAAGTTGGCGCTTAGCGGAGGACATCGTGGGGGGAACGATCCGAGAAAGGTATGTACGTGTTCCTGGTAGCTTACGCCACCCTTCTAGGCCTTTTAGGGGTGTTGGTAATCCGTTCCTCAGGATGGGTGATCGGAGTTTCGGCAGAGCTCGCTTCAGTTGCGTCTGGCTACATCCGCTGCCTGGCCACGCCCCAAAAGACAAAATCCACCAAACTAAATAAAGAAATGTATTTATTTCCAGAAAAATATGCTTTTGCTATAAAAAACAAGATTTCAATTTCCTGCCTCAATGTAGTTTAGACTGGTGGTTAAACAATATTGCTATCATAGAATTAAAAAATACTACACTTTAGAAAGTTCTGAGTCATACAGCCAAAACTTAAAGAAAACTATAATAGCATGGATGAAAGCTGAACTCCGGGTAGAAACTAAAATATATTATTTTATCCAGTTGCGTAATCATTAAAAAAGTATTTTGTTTGTGAAGCACAAATGGATTGTGTATCAGGCTAGAAAATGGAAATTCATTATATATTAAACTGCAGAAAATCTGTAATAAATGTCTACAATCAGTCCAAAAAACAGTATATCCTTGTTTTTTTTTTTTTTTTTCTATTCTAAATGGCACAACACTCTTCCACAACCATCAAGTACAACTCCAATAGGATAAAACTCACCAAATGTGGATAACCAGTTAAATCAATAAACTGGTACAGATAGATATGTAGATATATATCTCTGCAAGAAATCATAATGCAGTGTCTTTTATTATGTAAACCATGAAAATAAGATAAACAATTAAAAAAAAATAGGTGATTTCCCAGCACTAATGACTAAATCGCTCAAGTAACTATAGGTGGAATACACAGTTTTTTTTTTCCAGAGCTACCACTTTTTGTAGCCCTCCGCCTTCTCTCCATTTTACCACATAAATCGACTCCGTCCATCATATTTTACCATCAGATATATTTTTCACGTAAGCGCATGCAAGCTATGTGCACTGTGTAACTCCTTCAAGGCTTTGTTACTAGTGTTGCTCACGAATATTCGCATTGCGAATATTCGTTACGAATATTGCATATTCGAGAATTCGCGAATAATTTGAATATCGCGGCGAATATTCGCTATTGCGAATATTCGTATTTTTTCAAATTTATTTTTAAAACAGATCACATCCTAGTGATCTCCATCGACGTCTAAAAGCATTGCTGGTATGATTAGAGACCCTGGGCCGAGTAGCTGAGGCGATCCTTTTATGTTGCCGAATATTCGCAATGCGAATATTCGTATTACGAATATTCGCGAATACTTTCTCTGCCCTTCTTTTGCATCAGACCTGTGTATTGCGATCTTAGAGCTTAGCATTGTGCTTCCTATAGGAAATGATCTCTGTTTTCGCGTGTTGTTCGCGTGCATGCGCAGACGAGAATTTCGCAATCAATTTCGCATTCGCATTAGCGAAATTTCACAAATTTTTTTTTTTATAAAATATCACGAATATTCGATATTAACGAATATTTCACGAATATTCTTCTATATATTCGTGAAATATCGCGAAATCGAATATGGCGTATTCCGCTCAACACTGTTTGTTACCTCTCATGGAGTCCACAGTACTCCCCTGAAAGTGCTTCCATCTGCTGGAATCCGGAAAATGTATTGCATGATCACGACATAAGGATCATGCAATATCCTATTGTATATTCAGAGATTTGGTGGCTATTTTGTGTATGTTAGGTTATGGGAGTATTCCCAAATCCTTATCTGTTACTTTGAAAACTCTTTTTGTATTTAGTTGAATTTCCCTGACTTTTAAAAAGTTACAATGTTGCAGTCTAGTCACTGAAAGGATGGGCACTTAGGTAATGCTTTACCACTTGCTCTGTGGGCACTTTCACCCCCTTCCTGTCCAGGAAAATTTTCAGCTTTCAGCACTGTCGCACTTTGAATGACAATTGCGCAGTCATGCAACACTGTACCCAAACTACATTTTTGACCTTTTTTTTCATACAAATAGATCTTTATTTTGGTGGTATTTAAACAGTGTTCTTTTTTGCTAAATAAACAATTGAAAATTTCCAAACAGGGATTTTATATCCTTCACTGATGTGTGTTGATGAGTCAGCAATAATGGGCACTGATAGGCTGCACTGATGGGTACTGATGAGGAGGAACTGAAAAGGAAAGTAATTGCGCAAAGTGCATAAGACCAAACAAATGTTGGATATTGGTTTGGAGAGTGATGCAAGTGACATGTAAAATCAATAGTGCCAAAATAGTAGAAAGTGCAAACAAAGTCCACAATCTTTGTAAAAAGTGTTCCAGGATGCCCGCTAGTTATGTGAAAGATGTGCACTTCACCACACACACATTCTGGTCTCCCAGAACTCTCACCTCCAAGTGGCTAAACAGGGACCTCAATGAACATATCCACTGCTGGTAATCCCCCTGGTGTTCCTGGTGTCCACAGTATGGATGAGGATGACCTAAGTCTCAGAGGTAGGGCATAAAACAGGAAAGGAGGACCTCCAATAGTGCATTATCGTTGATAAAAAGGAGTTTAATAGATAAAAATGTACTTACAGAAAAATAAGTAAAACGAGCATACACAACAGCGGCACCGCACTGGTATCACGGCAATCCCGGTGTACGTCTCCCTGCACCCTACGCGTTACGACATACGTGTCTTCAACCCCAGATTTACAAGATTGTAGACTTTGTTTGCACTTTCTACTATTTTGGCACTATTGATTTTACATGTCACTTGCATCACTCTGCAAACCAATATCCAACATTTGTTTGGTCTTATGCACTTTGCACAATTACTTTCCTTTTCAGTTTTTCATTTTCAGGTGTTGTGTTTGCACTTTTGTTTTTGCTGCATTGCTTTTTTCTGTGTGTTTAGAGCAACCTTGATTTTAGCGCAGAAGCCCTTTCCTATATATTTATCGATGAGGAGGAACTGATGAGGCGGCATTGATTGGCACTGATAGATTGCACTGATGAGGTGGCACTGGTGGGCACTGACCAGCACTGATAGGCACTGATAGGCAATCACTGATAGGCGGCACTGATGGGCACTGGTAAGCGACACTGATGGGCACTGGTAGGTGGCACTAATAAACACTGGTAGAAGGCACAGATAGGTGACATCGATAAGGAGACACTGGTGGGCACTGTTTTGAAAGCAGGGGTGGGCACTAATTGGCAGCAGTAGTGAGCACTGTATGGCAGCAGTGGTAGGCACTAATTGGCAGCAGGGATGGGCACAGATTGTCAGCAATGGTGGACACAGATTGGTAGGAGCCAATTATCATCTCTTTTCTCCTCTCCTCCACACGCTGACAGCATGAGAAGGAGCGGTGAAAAGAGTCAGTAACTGGCTTCTGTTGACATTGTGATCAGCTGTGATTGGACACAGCTGATCACATGGTAAAAATCCGCTGGCACGATCACAGGAGGCCGTCATATGATGGCCTCCCAGAACTGGACTACCACGCTGTCCTTCGGCTATAGCACGGTCGGCAGGTAAAGCCTAAGCTCAGTGAAAAAAAATGGCAAAATCACCACAGGAAAAATATTTTACAGTCAGCAGAATGTGTTTTTTTCTAGAAGTCCTCCTCCGTCCATTAACCCCGCCCCCCGCCTTTAATAGGAGCCATACTTCAGCTTCTATTGAACGGAACATCATCTAAGAATGGAGAATGGGTGGAAAATTAATAGATCGTCCACTCCAATCATAAATCACTTTCCACTAATAGAAATGTAAATCACAGTCTGTTTATGAATAATAGATTTATTATTCTGATCATATTTCTACAATGTGCATTTGAATAGAAATAATAAGCCCTCAATGTGTCACACTGTTACAGAAAACAAATCTAAATCACTAACAGCATAAGTAAAAAAAAAATAATTGCAACATCGGGTTCAATAAAAAGAAAACTCCCTATGTAAAAGTAATGCTTCCAGTTGATTAAGGAAAGCTAAGTATATCAGGCAGCATTTGAAATGGGTCACAGCAGGCGTATTCGCTTCACGCAGAGTCATCACAAAGACTACGTCAAAATAATGAGGCTGATGTCCCCATGGACTCTTTTTATTGTTTCTGTCATGTTAGGTATAAGAAACATACCTTCATAATCTTTCCTAAAATTACTCCTGGTTTGCTCTGTTGGGAGGCTCCACATGCCTAATTTATTTCCTTATTTCCAGAATTAATAAAGACATTTGCATGAGGAAATGAGCACTTGAAAGGGCCACAGAGTCTGTGGACTCAATAATCCTTATTTTTGTGACTTTACCATCCTATTGCATCAGTCTGCAGGGGAACTGTGACAGATAGTAAACAAAGCTGTGCGTTTTTTTCCACAGCTCTGATATGAAATCTATCAGATTGGATTACACACAGATATTTGTATGGGACTCCATAGGGACAGAATGTGATAGCAAAGCTTTAAACACAGATATGTTTGGAATTAGGCTTGTATTGTAAATACAAACAAGATCACCAGACCAAAAAGGAACCAAGCCTTCTGTTAGACAATATTATGATATTCTTTAGTTTTGCCACAAACATTTTGTAAATGTTATAAACTGATCGTAATATTGACCATGTTATGTGCATAGCAAGAAAAGATAAAGGGCCAGATTCAGGTACACGTACATTTGCGCAGCGTATCCGAGATACGCTACGCAGCCGTATTTTACCAGGCTCTACAACGAATTCTGGTAGATTTTTGCCCGTACGATACAGCGGCGTAGTCTATTTTTCACCGCGTAATCGAAATACGCGATTAGGGGGCGTGAAGCATTTAAATTAGGCGCGTCCCTGCGGCGATCGAACTGCGCATGCTCCGTTCAGAAATTTCCCGCCGTGCATTGCGCAAAATAACGTTGTTACGTCATTTTTTTTTTGAGTAGCGTCGTTTACGGACATTCCTATTCCCGGACGACCTACGTAAAAAATAATAAAAGACGTCGGAAAACGTTGAAATTCGACGCGGGAACGACGGCCATACTTAACATGGGCTGTCTAATATTAGACCAGCTAAAAGCTGGTATAACATTACGCAGCGAAAAGATGACTAAAGATGGCGTAAGAGATTGCGATTGAAGATCGTAATTTCGGGGATCGACGGCAAAAGCTAATTTGCATACCCCAACGCGGAAAACAACGGGAAGTCCACTCAGCGGCCGCAATTTTATTGCAGCGTAGATCCGAAGGCGTACGAACACGTAAGCCAGTCGGATTGAAGCGCAAAGCCGTCTTTTCATGGTTTGAGGATACAAACTAGTGAAAAAATGCGCGTAATTAGAAAGTACTCCGGTCTAACACCAGTTAGACAGGAGTTATGGCTCTGTGAATCTGGCCCAAAATGTTTAACATGCAGCTGTAATTAAAAAGACAAGCAGCAAAAAAAATGGTGTCCTTTTTTCCCCACAAATAGAGCTTTTTTTGGTGGTTTTTGATCACCTCTGCGGTTTTTATTTTTTGCCCTATAAACAAAAATAGAGCAACAATTTTGAAAAAAATGCAATATTTTTTACTTTTTGCTATAATAAATATCCCCAAAAAAGATATAAAATTTTTTTTTTTCCTCAGTTTAGGCCGATACGTATTCTTCTACATATTTTTGGTAAAAAAAACGCAATAAGCGTTTATTGATTGGTTTGCGCAAAATTGATAGAGTCTACCAAATAGGGGATAGTTTTATTGCATTTTTATTAATTTTTTTTTGGTGTTTCTAGTAATATCGTGATTGGCAGACACATCGGATACTTTTTACACTATTTTGGGACCATTGTCATTTTTACAGCGAACTGTGCTATAAAAATGCACTGGCTACTGTAAAATTGACACTGGTAGTGAACGGGTTAACCAGTAGGGGGTGCTGTAGGGGTTAAGTGTGCCATAATGTTCTTACTGTGGAGGGGCGTGGCTGTGCGTGTGATGTCACTGATCGTCGCTCCCTAACACAGGGAACAGACGATCAGTGACAGCCACACTAGGAAGTACGGGGCGAGGTTTGTTTACACCTACCTCTCCTCATTCTTCCTCTCTGTGACCCGATCACGGGACACCGGCGGCGATCGGGTCCACTGTTTCCACATGGATGGTCACAGAGAAGAGGACCGTGCGCTTGCTACCCACGGCTGGGATCTTAAAGGGGATGTACATGTACGCCCTTGTGCCCAGCCGTGCCATTTTGTTGACGTATATCGTCGTGCGGCAGTCTTCAAGCGGTTAAGCAACTACAGTTAACATCAAATATGTTCAAACAGTTATAATGGATACCAGCTCAAACCAAAGATAGACTTGGGGAGCACACCCTAAAAATGCATGTAGCACCCTAATGTTTAGGCAGGGTTGCTCCTAAATTTACCTGCCAGGTGTGTTTGCCCTGGCCAATTGTAAGGGATAAATAGATTTCTGGAATTGCTGCACTTCTCTCTTCTGTTATTAGATGGCCAGGTATTTGGTGATATTAGATAGGACAAGGGCATTGCAAGAACAGATTAGGAATAGATAGGGTATCTCAGCCGATAGGCAAGGATTTTCTTGGGTCCCTTGGCCTGCTGGGAGAGCCTATTTATTTGGGTGAGGTCAGGTGATCTATGTTCTGTGCCACCTGAATGGCTGTCTGGGTGGACATGTGTTGTGCTGCCCGGGCTGCTAGGCGAATCACATCCGATGTCGGACATCGCACCAGTGGGACTTTGATGCTTGGTAACTGCATTTATGATGTGTTTAGAGTGTCAGACAGGAGCATTTAATTGTACTATTTTTAGGTGACACATTTAAAAAAAATAGTAAAATTCAAAAAATTTACTCTGCATGTGGCGTTTGCCCCCCGGTGTGAAAGGGGCCTTAGAGGTGATTTCCTATTGGAAGTATCTCACTAACAATGACATTTTGTTGCAGTGAATGCCTGAAATCTGACTTAAACCTTAGTGTAGACTTCTGAGAAAATCAGTAAGCCAATCACACAAGCAGGGAATTATGTTTCTGGGGGGCGTTCTCTACACATTCTGTGTACAGAAAACCTCCAGGTAACCATATTACATTGCATGTTCAGAACATTACAGAGCTGCAGATGGAAAAGGAAAGGTGATTTTTAATAACACTCAATCACAATATGACTTGTATCGCAATTGTATATGCTATATTGTTTTTTCTTTTCTTTTTTCACCAACTAATACTAATTGTATACTAATACTACATGTCTTTGTTATCTTGGTTGCCTTGTAGTGGGCAGTGCACTTAAGCTTCCTGTGTGATGTATGGCATCCAGCCAGTCCCCCAACGACGTCACTTTCAACGAAACATGTAGGGAGTGGCTACAACATAACATCATCTTGCACACCCACTGACCAGAGCCTGAAGAACATACATTTCTTGTCTGACAGAAGCACCCTAAAATATCTCCTTTCTAATTTCATTGATAATGGTATATCATACTTGCCATAGTTGTAAGGGAGGTTAAGTGGGACATTTTTTCTGGAGCAATTAATGTTTAATTCAGTTAAAATAATGGGGGAACTACATGGTGAAAATATTGAATTTATATGCTAAAGAACGTAATCAGATAACAAACGAGATCATTGATACTGTAGCAGAAATGGCTCAAGTGTGTAAGGTGGTATTGCAAGTCTTTCTTTTGGTAGCTCAGGGTGAAACTGACAAACTGATTTCAGGTTTGTGGGTTTTGCATATTTATTTCAAAGCCAGATGAAACGGACATGTAGATAAAGGGTTGCAATATGTATTTAGTGAGATCGAGTGGAATCAGTTTTCTTGGATGTTGAGTAAAGTGTTGAATTATTTTTTTAAGCCAATAGTCGCTTGTATAGTTTCAATAATCAATAATAATAAAATTGTGAAAAATAATTCATAATGTTAATTGATTCTGCTTGTATGGTATACGGTTGATTCCTAATAGCAACAACAGGGAGGAACGTTGGGAAATTTTGAGCAAGGCTTGAGTTACCGTAGGTTGCAGGCCTAGTAGCCGTGGTCTTGTCCCCTCAGCTATTCCAACCTTGTAGAGAGTAGGGATGAGCCGAACACCCCCGCGTTCCGTTCGCACCAGAACCGTCGAACAGTCCGATCGTTCGCACAAACATTTAGAACCCCATTGAAGTCTATGGGACTCGAACGTTCAAATTCAAAAACGATCATTTTAACCACTTTAGCCCCGGACCATATTGCTGTCCAAAGACCAGAGCACTTTTTGTGATTCGGCACTGCGTCGCTTTAACTGACAATTGCGCGGTCGTGCGACGTGGCTTCCAAACAAAATTGGCGTCCTTTTTTTCCCACAAATAAAGCTTTCTTTTGGTGGTATTTGATCATCTCTGCGGTTTTTATTTTTTGCGCTATTAACAAAAATAGAGCGACTATTTTGAAAAAAATGCAATATTTTTTACATTTTGCTATAATAAATATCCCCAAAAAAGATATAAAATTTTTTTTTTCCTCAGTTTAGGCCGATACGTATTCTTCTACATATTTTTCGTAAAAAAAATCGCAATTAGCGTTATTGATTGGTTTGCGCAAAATTTATAGCGTTTACAAAAAAGGGGGTAGTTTTATGGCATTTTTATTAATATTTTTTTTTTACTAGTAATGGCGGCGATCAGCGTTTTTTTTCGGTACTGCGATATTATGGCGGACACATCGGACACTTTTGACACATTTTTGGGACCATTGGCATTTTTATAGCGATCAATGCTATAAAAATGCATTGGATTACTATAAAAATGCCATTGGCAGTGAAGAGGTTAACACTAGGGGGCGGGGAAGGGGTTAAGTGTGTTCCTATTTGTGTTATAACTGTATGGGGGGGTGGACTCACTAGGCGGAATCACTGATCTTCCATTCATACATTGTATGAACGGAGGATCAGCGTTTCCCCCGCTGACAGGAACGAGAGCTGTGTGTTTACACACACAGCTCTCGTTCCCCGCTCTGTAACGAACGAGTGCGCGTGCCCGGCGGCGATCGCGACCGCCGGGCATGCGCACGGGACTCGGGGGCGAGCGGGGGGTGCGCGCGCGGGCCACAGGCGGCGCGCACGCGGCCCCTAGTGGCCGCGAAAGTCCCGACGTAGAGCTACGGGCTCTCGCCCAGGAGAGCCGACCTGCCGCCGTAGAACGACGGCGGCTGGTCGGCTAGTGGTTAAAGACAAATTTTCAAGTTATTGTTGGAAAACGTCTTTCAGAACACGGGTCTTGCCCCAGGGAACATGTATCAATGGAAACAAGTCTTAAAAACGGTTGTTTTTTCAGGAGCAGGACTCCTGAAAAAACGACAGTTTTTAAAAACTTTTTTTTACATTGATAGTAGTATCAATAGGAAAAAAGTTTTAAAAACGGTCGTTTCGTTTCACTCGAATTTGCCGCGAACGATCGTTTTTGTTCGAAATTCGACGAACGATCGAACGGACGATGTTCGAGTCGAACATACGTTCGTTTCAAACGCAAAGCTCATCCCTAGTAGAGAGTTAATAAACAAGAATGTGTGGGAGACACTGATTGTTCATGGTATTAAGTCTGGGGAATTGGTGGTTGTCCTCTACCCAGTCAACTTCTTATGGGTAAAATATAAGTGTGTTCTGTAAATTTACATAGGATGTATACAGTGACACAAAAATAGACAGAAATTATTGGAGCATGTAGACATTAGTGTGTTCTGGAAACTCACATGGTAGTTATACAGGGGCACAGAAAACGGTAAAAGTTTAATGGAGCTATAGAAATTAGTGGTAATGAAGACAAGGACATAGCAAACAGAAGAAAATATTGGACAGGCAGACAATGGAGGTGAACGAGACCTTTGCAACAGAGAGCAGCAGAAAAGTGATTACAGCAGACATTAGGCAAGGTTCACACATATGTGGTTCTGCAAGATGTGCTTTGTGTGGGAATGGGCAGCCCATTCATTCAAATTAGCCACGGAAAAAGTTCCTGCCACATGGGAACCGCAAGTGCAGTGCGGTTCCAAGTGTGGATGCGATTTCTAGTACATGCAGTGTGCCCATGAGGATTAATGGCACCCTCAAGCATCCAGTATGTTTTTCGATGTGGGTGGTTGTGGCTTTGGGAACAGGTGCGGACCTGCAGCAGGTGAGCTGAAGAAACAAACAGAGAGTATGTAAGAAAGAGATTAGAAAAAATGGACATTGTAGGTCTAGGCTGTGCAGGTAGCAGGTACTAAATGTTGATCTCCATATTCTTTGCCTAGTGGTGAAGCTGTGGTGGGAAAAACCATATGCTTCTTACTTGTTAATCTCCCCCATACCCCCCCCCCCTTACAGTGCAAGAGCATTGCAGGGAGTTTATCTTTTTCAGTAAAGCATTCTTATTTATAAGTGCTGTAAACCAATGAGAATTTGTTTTGCTCAATGCATAATGTCCTCCTAGCCTATTTTAAATTCTAATATGATGATTTTATTTTCAAAAACATGGTCTTGCTCTGTGTGTATCCACCTTTGCTGTAAAAAGACTGTTCTTGGTTAGTAGTAAGCTCTTTGGGCTCAGGAGACCTGCCCTGGACTGAAAGAGCAACACATTGCGTTAAAGCAAATTTTACAGAGGGAGGGTAACTGGGGGCCAGTAATTTTACTGGAAACAGAGTAGTAGGAGTAACCCCTAATATTAGCAGTTTTTAGGGCATAGTTAGATGTATTAAAATTTAAAGATATAATAAAAGTGCATGCTTTTAGGATTAAAAAGTCTTTATTAACAAGGGCCACATGTTTGTGTAAATAGCATAGCTTGTAAAATAAGGTTAATGTGTTTATAATGTACATTTCACCTTCAAATGGCATACATTCTTCAATGCAGGCCCTAGAGTGCATGTTTTGTAATGATTTCATTATATATGTATTAAAACTCATTAACAGGAAGACCATCTGCGCTTCGTGAAGTGACACGACAAAAGGAGGAATGATCACTTAATAACTACCCGCTAAACATGCTTAAATGCTATTTTCTGTGATGGTTTGGTTTTTTAATGTGTTTGTTCATTTTTGCATGACATCTCTAAATAGAAAACAAGTTATAATATAGCATTTTAATTACATGCAGTCTGTGTATGATCAGTCAAATAAAAAGTTTTCTTTTTCTGTTTTACTCAAAGCTCTATGCAATGCAGCTAATTCTCACTTATCTAATATAAACATGTATGACAAATTTATTAAGATGTGCTTTATAAATTACAGAAGCACAGATGAGTTTGACATTCTGCAGAGCCGTTACAAAGTTTTACAGTCAGAAAATGTTCAAAGCAGAAAGGTCTTCTCATTTGACATGCCTTTAATCATTTACTACAGTAGCTGCAAATCAGTTCTATGTGTAGCAATTAGTTTTTATGCATAACAGCTATAGCTAATTGCAGCTAGTTAACACATTGCCTCAGTTACAGTGCACATGTTTATTGCCCTTGAGAAAGCTAACTGTTCAACTCGCTATATAACTTTTTAGAGGAGTGAGTCCCTTACATTGAGAAATGTTAACATATACACACACACAATGGGAATAGATTCAAATACAGTAAATGTATAACATTGCATATATAGGAAGAATAATAATCCTGTGTTTAAATCTGCATGGGGAGGAATTATGTTTGATAATCTGTTATGCCTTCTTTAAAATCAAGCACTTGCATGGGATGTTTACCTGGAGGCTTCATGCAGAACACAGTGGGAAAGGGTGGTTTCCATTGTGCCATGGTGGAAAGGTAGATGGAACAACAGTGCAATTTTTCATTTGTTGGTCCAGTTTGGTATGGGCGTTTTAACACCCATACCAAATCCATTGATTCGTTTTTGAATCAGACCTTCCAATGATGGAAGGATATCGTTTTGATATGTTTAAAATAAAGCTATAATAACAACATAAACAACAGGCTGGAATTTGCAATAGGAAAATCAACACTGAATAAATGCTTTTTGGCAGTGAGTCTACTGTAAAACCTATATAATGGGCAGAATTTAGACAATGTAGGGATCGTGTGTACAGGGCTTAACAATGCTAAATGGGAGTGGATATCTGGGGGCCCGCATAGACCTTCACATCCACTTTGGAAACAGGATATAATGACTACTTACATGCCTGGATAAGAGCCTGTTTGGAAACTCAAGAAATTGCTAGGATGATCGCCTAAGTTAAAAACGTGCATGCAGGACCCTGGTCACAAGGGAGGACTAATTTAACTGAATGTGTTCACTCTTCAAAAAATCGGGAATGGGAATATGATTGAGATAGAGAAATGTATACAAAAAATCCTGGAAATGCTGTTCAAATTGACATCAGAGTCAAGACCAAGATTTTTTTCTATAGCATAATTTAAACTTGTAAGATAAAATAGAACATGTCTGTCCTGTGAGAGTTCACACTTTCTCTTAATGAAGCTTCAAGCCACTACTACCAACGATTTTTTTTTGTCCATCCTCTTCATGTGTATGTTACTAAGACTGTGTGTGATTTTTAAACAGATTGTGACTCAGTTATTGTTCTTACACTATGTTGCATGATATTTTCCTCAACTTGCCTCTCTCTGGTTTCTATATAAAAGACATGACAGAAGAAAAAAAAACATGACAGAAGGCTATAAACAAACAATAGGCATGTGAACCTAGACTGTTTATTTACAGCATTGATAATATTAGGTCTAAACTATAGATTATTCTACAGTGATTTGGTAGCTGTTGCTATGACATAGAACTGTGCAGTGGTCACTGAAAGAATAAGTTTGACTACATGTATAGGATTTAAAGTTGTTGTATACTAAGTGTCTTGTTATAAAAATATACTACATGTTATTGTGTTTTTAATTGGGTTATCAAAGGCCTAATAGGCAGTAAAAGCAGTGTCTAATATGCAGTAAAAAATTACAGCAACGACGTATTGTTTGTATAAAAATTAGCCCAGGTTCACACTGGGTACGATTTGGTACGATTTGAGATGCGATTTCACATGTCAAATCGCATCTCAAATCGGCGGCATTTGCCGGCAATTGTCGGTAATGACACCGTCCTAATCGGTGCGACGCCACATCTGCGGCGCTGCACCGATTTCAAAAAGTTGTTCCTGTACTACTTTTTGTGATTTCGGGCCTCGATTTACATTGACATCTGTGCAGAAACCTGCACAGATGTCTCTTAAATCGCGGCCGAAATCGGGACTACCAGCGGGAGTGAAATTGTGCGAGTTCAGCTGAACTTGCACAGCTTCACTCCCTCAGCCCAGTGTGAACCTGGGCTTAAACACATTTAAGTGGAATGTCCTCCCCCTTCTTCAGACTAGTATACAGAGAAAAAGATATATGGTAAAATGTTTTTACCATGTATCTTTTTCTCTAAATACTGTAATAGCCCTGAAGAAGCGGGAGACAATTTTCCTGAAACATGTTAGCTCTACTTGTTTACTTTTACCTTCGATAAACAACTATAAATTTCATCAAGTAAGAATTTTTTTTTGGACGTCTGGTGCCCCTCTCCAATTACCCATGTGTTCACTGCGGTATTGCAATATGGACTTTGTTGTGAAGCCTGGCAAGTCTAGCAATAGCTTAGTATGTCATTTTCAAACTTGCATAACAATTTCTTTCTATCTGGGAGACAGTTATCACATTTCTAGTCCATCAGTAAGCCTTGTGTTAATAAAATGGCCCATATAGCAAGGATAATTTGCGACACATTTGTGGCAGTATTGAATTGTAAGTCTTGTGAACTTGCTGCACATCTTCCCTGGCAAGCTGTACACTTGCAGAGCACTTGAAGCACAAGTTCTAGTTGACATTTTTCCAATTTGTAGCAAATTTGCATGGCACGTCTCTAGCAAGAGCAAAGTTTTAGTGGTAAGTCAACAGGAAGAGCCCTACAAGTCTCAGCAATAGCTCTGCAAGTCTACAGCACGAGCCCCGCAAGTCTATAGCCAGAGTTATGCAAGTCTCTATTTTTAGCAAGAAAAAAAGAAGCAAGCAGCGCAAATTTATAATCCCTCAATCTGGTGAGTGAACCCACTGCTATTAACCCTTTTTCTTACTGTACATGTTTGAAATACACTCAATTCAAAAAAACATATATAATGATAAAACCTGTGTCATGTCATTGAATAAAATAATTATTCTATCATACAAACATTATTTGTTTCTATAAAACAAACAATTAAAGTGCAAATGCTGTTAAAAAAAGTGCAAAATAAATAATGATGTGCTGACAGAGTGGAAAAAAAGTGCTCACTTAGGATTAGTCAGAGGCGTATATACGCATTTTCTGTGTGTTACCTCTGAGTGGAGCCCCTCACCTGATTTTTGGTGATTGGGGTGACCGCTTTTTTTCAATTGTTTGACCAAATATTTGATGCATGTGTTCTCTGATTAGTAACTATAGCGTATAACATCTTTTTGGACATCTTTGCGTGAATAAGGGGGCTTTCATTTTATATGTGCTTATGATGATTCACTCACCTTTTATTTGCTTTGAAAAGTGTGTATCTTTTTCTTGCTCTTAATAAAAATGTACATGGAAAACAAAAAAAAAAGTGCTCAGTGCAAGAAAATATTTTTCATTAGTAAAGTGCATGCATCAAAAATTCATGTGTGTTCAAAATCATAGGTGTGCGCAGCCTATTGCATTAGGGTGTGCACCCCAAAGCTTAAACACGTATGTACAGACCTCAAATTTTCCACTCGCATTTTGTGAGTAGAAAATGAGGTCTGGCGAGGAGCTGGGCTGCCTGGGAGTGGGGGGCGAGCACCACCGGCGGGCGGGGTTGATCAGGAGCTGTTCTCCCAGTGATCGCCCCGTGGCAGAGAGCATGGAGGCAGAGGCTGAGGATGCCCCCATGTTGATCCTTGCCCGGTGGTTGTGGTGATCTGCAGGCGGGAGGCTTATCGGAATCTCCAATCCCCTTTAACAAAGGGGACCCTCAGATCCTGCCCCCCTATGTGAATTGGTAACGGGTACATTGTACTCCTACCATTTTACAAAAAAAGTGTAAAAATGTTAAAAACCACAGTAGACAGCTTGGAACAAGTCCTTTATTAAAAAGAAAAAAAATCCAGCGATGTAATCCATTCTCAAGTGAGGATACAAGGATATGGAGAAAAATAAACATTGACTCGATCCTGCCTCCATGGGAGGCACCCGCCGTATGACGCTCTTCCACCGTGACAGCTCTTATATAGATAAGGGCTGGGCCACCCGTCAGATGCGTGGGTAACCCGCCCTCATCTGACACAACGGGGAAACGCCGGGGTCACCCAGTAATATGTACGGCGTGACCCCCGATGCAACGCAGATTTCCCGTTTCCCCCTACCCACAGACCCCCCACCACCACCGGGCAAGCATTGTGGGAATGAGGCCCTTGTCCCCCCCAAAAAATCCAGTACAAACACATATGCTCCAAACCAATGCTAACCATAAGACAACATTAGCAGAAGTTGCCTAAAGGGTGGTGCTAAAGAGCTGAAAAAACACGTAGTTTTGTGTTTGTTGTCTGGAAAAAGTTCTCCCGTCTGTATGCAGAACAAGTTCATGGCCAACACCCTTCGCACAAAATTCCACGGATTTGTCCGATCGAAATCTGATCGTGTGTACAAGACTTAATTGTACAATTTTTTTTTTAATTGTTGGTAAATGTTATTTAAATAATAACTACAGGGAGTCCAGAATTATTAGGCAAATGAGTATTTTGACCACATCATCCTCTTTATGCATGTTGTCTTACTCCAAGCTGTATAGGCTCGAAGGCCTACTACCAATTAAGCATATTAGGTGATGTACATCTCTGTAATGAGAAGGTGTGTGGTCTAATGACATCAACACCCTATATCAGGTGTGCATAATTATTAGTCAACTTCCTTTCCTTTGGCAAAATGGTTCAAAAGAAGGACTTGACAGGCTCAGAAAAGTCAAAAATAGTGAGATATCTTGCAGAGGGATGCAGCACTCTTAAAATTGCAAAGCTTCTGAAGCGTGATCATCGAACAATCAAGCATTTCATTCAAAATAGTCAACAGGGTCGCAAGAAGCATGTGGAAAAACCAAGGCGCAAAATAACTGGCCATGAACTGTGAAAAGTCAAGCGTGCAGCTGCCAAGATGCCACTTCCCACCAGTTTGGCCATATTTCAGAGCTGCAACATCACTGGAGTGCCCAAAAGCACAAGGTGTGCAATACTCAGAGACATGGCCAAGGTAAGAAAGGCTGAAAGACGACCACCACTGAACAAGACACACAAGCTGAAACGTCAAGACTGGGCCAACAAATATCTCAAGAATGATTTTTCTAAGGTTTTATGGACTGATGAAATGAGAGTGAGTCTTGATGGGCCAGATGGATGGGCCCGTGGCTGGATTGGTAAAGGGCAGAGAGCTCCAGTCCGACTCAGACGCCAGCAAGGTGGAGGTGGAGTACTGGTTTGGGCTGGTATCATCAAAGATGAGCTTGTTGGGCCTTTTCGGGTTGAGGATGGAGTCAAGCTCAACTCTCAGTCCTACTGCCAGTTTCTGGAAGACACCTTCTTCAAGCAGTGGTACAGGAAGAAGTCTGCATCCTTCATGAAAAACATGATTTTCATGCAGGACAATGCTCCATCACACGCGTCCAAGTAATCCACAGCGTGGCTGGCAAGAAAGGGTATAAAAGAAGAATAACTAATGACATGGCCTCCTTGTTCACCTGATCTGAACCCCATTGAGAACCTGTGGTCCATCATCAAATGTGAGATTTACAAGGAGGGAAAACAGTACACCTCTCTGAACAGTGTCTGGGAGGCTGTGGTTGCTGCTGCACGCAATGTTGATGGTGAACAGATCAAAACACTGACAGAATCCATGGATGGCAGGCTTTTGAGTGTCCTTGCAAAGAAAGGTGGCTATATTGGTCACTGATTTGTTTTTGTTTTGTTTTTGAATGTCAGAAATGTATATTTGTGAATGTTGAGATGTTATATTGGTTTCACTGGTAAAAATTAATAATTGAAATGGGTATATATTTATTTTTTGTTAAGTTGCCTAATAATTATGCACAGTAATAGTCACCTGCACACACAGATATCCCCCTAAAATAGCTAAAACTAAAAACAAACTAAAAACTACTTCCAAAAATATTCAGCTTTGATATTAATGAGTTTTTTGGGTTCATTGAGAACATGGATGTTGTTCAATAATAAAATGAATCCTCAAAAATACAACTTGCCTAATAATTCTGCACTACCTGTAGTTTCTGCCCGATCTTCTTTGCATAGGCTAACAATTGGTTAATAGGCTATCCTAAGGACTCACATTACTATGGGAGCATTGTCACCCTACTTTGAGAACTTCAGCACCCTGCTGGTTTATTGATAGCTGCTTTGACCATTTAGCGACCGTAACTGGGACTTCCTATTTCAGTGGTATCCTTGGTTGTCTCACGCAGCTTCTCCCCTTCCATAGCCCTAGTCTGTGGGGATGGAGTCATTAAGAGGTCACATGACTGCTAATAAAAGCAAGCGAAAAAAGGAATTCCTTTTTTTTACAAAATGTACAGTTTATTTTTCCCATACTGTATAGTTTAAAAATTACACTTTAAAAATACAAAGTAATTTAGTTAAAAGATAGTTCTTGCAAACTCAAAAATCAGTTTAACCCTTGCTAATTTTTTTTTCTTAAATGTCATAAAGTTTAGTATCTCCTAACTTTGTTTCATAGACACTATTCTAACATATTTTTAACTTGAGGCAATGCGCATTACAATATTTTACTACCTAACCTGTGCCAAGCTGATCAAGGCATTTGAAATTTTGTAAAATGGCTTGCACCCAATACTTTATTTTTATCAGACTCATCACAGTAAAATCATCATGACAGCCTTCTCATTTTGCAAGATGACAGGCATGCTCCAAACCTGCCACTTCAAGGATTTTCCTGTGGCAGAGTAGAAAGGTTCATAAACTGAAGTTCCACATTAAAGAGATCAGAGTTTTAACTTATGATTTATAACAAATACATTCTCTTGCTCCAAAAGATGCTTATTTCACATGGTGAATTTCTGAGAGTGGCAGAGAGAAGGCTGGGAACTTACTTTTGAAGAAAGCATTTATCCATAACAGCGACAGTGGTTAATGAGTAATTAGAGTCATGCTGAGCAAAAGGGAGAAGTGCCATCAAGTAGATAAAAGGATCTCAATATCTAACACAGAAGTAGAATGTTAAATAATTAAACACAATATTAATTCATACTATAATATTAATCAAAGTAGCAGAACTGTATTTCTTGTTGTCGGATGCATATGAATCTAGACACAAAGAAAGCAGAATGAACTTTAACCACTTCAGTCCCAGTGTATGCTCAATTGACGGCAGCTTAGGGGATCTGAATATCCAAGCTGCCGTCAATTGACGTCATTGTGTTTTCCGGCCACTGGGGGGTCCTCGGGGGGTCCCCGAGATGCCGATGCGCGTGCCTGGCGTTCGCGATGTCCGCCAGGTACCCGCTGATCGGCAGTTTTAGAGCAGGGACGTGAAGCTCTGTGTGTAAACACAGAGCTCCACGTCCTGTCAGTGAGAGGTGACAGATGCTGTTTCTCTTGTACATAGGGAGACAGCATCGGTCACCTCCCCCAGTCACCCCCTCCCCCCACACAGTTAGAACACACCCAGGACTCACATTTAACCCCTTCCTCACCCCCTAGTGTTAACCCCTTCACTGCCAGTCACATTTATACAGTAATTAGTGCGTTTTTATAGCACTGATCGCTGTATAAATGTAAATGGTCCCAAAAATGTGTCAAAAGTGTCCGATGTGTCCGTCGCAATATCGCAGTCCTGACAAAATTCGCAGGACTAGTAAAAAAAATAAAAAATAAATCGTCAGAATTCTATCCCTTATTTCCTAGCCACTATAACCTTTGTGCAAACCAATTACTATACGCTTATTGTGATTGTTTTTTTTACCAAAAATATGTAGAATACATATCGGCCTAAACTGAGAAAAATATATTTTTTAAAAAAAAAATTGGATTTTTATTATAGCAAAAAGTAAAAAATATTCTCCTTCCTTGGCTCAGTTTGTGAGTTGATAAGTCTGTCATAGGCTTTGTTTTACACTATAGTTTACTGCTAGTATACAGTTGACAAAGTAAATCTGTACTTATGAATCATGATACTGCTAGTTCCTATGCCTTTCTCTTCTTCCCAATCCCTGCTCTCCCTTACTCTTCCCTACTTTTCCCTACTCTATCTTCTTCCTGCCCTTCCCCCTTCCTCCCCCAGTTTTCCCCTGCTATTACACCCAGTTCCTCCTATACCCTTTTTTTTTAAATTGTTGGTGAATGTTATTTAAATTATAACCAGTTTCTGCCCGATCTTCCTTGCATAGGCTAACAATTGGTTAATAGGCTATCCCAAGGACTCACAATACTATGGGAGCATTGTCTATCTTCTTCCTGCCCTTCCCCCTTCCTCTCCCAGTTTTCCCCTGCTTTTACACCCAGATCCTCCTATCCCCTTTTTTTTTAAATTGTTGGTAAATGTTATTTAAATAATAACCAGTTTCTGCCTTTTATTAAATCTCTAATGAATGCACCTAGTAGTGTCCTATATTCTGATATTAGACATTTTGCTGTTCAATTTTGCTCATTAGTATATTGCAATGGTACTTACCCTGTTATACTCACCTCAGATGCTGCAGGAAGTAGTCATTGCGCTTCCCTTCCTGCGTGCCCCTACACTCAGCTGGTCTGTCCTGAGTGTCGGAACGTTCTTTTTGTTGGGCAAGAACACTCTGATTTGATATACAGTCTACTTCCTATGTTGCCTTACAAACTCCTCATGTGTCAATTAAAATTTTATTTCACATTCTTTTTTATCTCATTTCTCTCTACCTTCTCCCTCTTTTGTCAGGTCACCCTCGTGCCAGGTGCTCTGGCGTTACTGTGGTCTATTCCCCTGTACTCTACCAATGGCCCCCTTAAACGTTTTATCTCTCAATTTTAAAGGTCTCAACTCTCCCCATAAGCGTTGAGGCCTTCCAGTCTATTGCTTCTCTAAAAATAGGAATTGTGGCTCTCCAGGAAACCCACTTTGCTGCACAATTGGCCCCTCACTTTTTCAGTTCTCGCTATCCATTATCCAAGTATTTGTGGCCTCTACACATACAAAACATTGTGGGGTTCTGCTGGCCTTCCATCATTCAGTTCCCTTTACTCTCCATGCCAAGATCAATGACCCAGGGGGCCGCTACTTCATCCTAGTTGGCCTACTTCAGGATGTTGCAACCACCCTAGTCTCATACTATGCATCTAATGACAGCCCTAATCGCTTTTTCTTCCACTTGCTCCAGGTTGTCCAGGCAAATCGCAAAGGAACGATGATTCTATGCCGTAACTCTAACCAAGTCCTGCAACCGCATCTAGACAAATCCCTGTATGTTCCCGATTCACACTCTCCCTCTCTCTCTTTTAGTAAAATGTTACAGGCTTCCCTCCTTGACACTTGGAGGGAGTGCAACCCTCTGAAGCATAACTACACCTTCTATTCTCATAAATATTTCTCAAGAATTTACCATATTTTTTTACTGGTGGCCTCTTCCCCCATTCTCATGTAATATCATATTCAGCCAATTACTTGGTCTGACTACTGCGTAGTAATAACCACTATATCAACCTTACTACTAGGGATGAGCCGAACATACCGCTTCGCACCAGAACCGTCGAACAGACCTACCGTTCGCGCAAACATTTAGAACCCCATTGAAGTCTATGGGACTCGTACGTTCGAATTCAAAAACGCTCATTTTAAAGACCAATATTTAAGTTATTCTTGGAAAACGTCTTTGAGAACCCGGGTCTTGCCCCAGGGAACATGTATCAACGGAAAAAAGTTTAAAAAACGGTAGTTTTTTCAGGAGCAGGACTCCTGAAAAAACAACTGTTTTTAAAACTTTTTTCCATTCATACATGTTCCCTCAGGCAAGACCCGGGTTCTCAAAGACGTTTTCACAGGCAAGCTATAGACACACAGCAGGTACAATACTTAAAGGAATTTTATTTAATTCTTTTTAATTTAAGCATCATTAAAATCACTGCTCCTGGAGCAGTGATTTTAATAATGTTTAAATAAAAAAAAAAAAAAAATGAAAGATTCCTTTAAATATTGTACCTGCTGGGTGTCTATATTTTGCCTGTGAAAACGTCTTTAACCTCCCTGGCGGTCTTCCCGTGTGTGGCACGGGGTGAGATTTTTAAGCTAAGATCGGTAACCCCGTGCCACACACGGACTTGCCTCGCTGGATGCAGAAAAAAAGTTTACTTACCTTTTCTCTGCGATCCAGCGATGAATCTCCGCAGTACACGGCGGGCGGATGTCCGCCTGATGCTGTGTGTAGCGCCGATTCCCTTCCCTGCGAGCGTCGCGACGTAGGGGGGGGAACGGCGCCAAATTCAAAAATGTAAACAAACACTATACATACAGTACACTGTAATCTTATAGATTACAGTACTGTATGTAAAAAATACACACCCCCCATGTCCCTAGTGGTCTGCCCTGTACACTACATGTCCTTTTATATAATAAAAACTGTTCTTTCTCCCTGCAAACTGTAGATTGCCCATAGCAACCAAAAGTGTCCCTTTATGGCAAAAATTGTTTTAGAGCAGCTAAAAAACAGCGATAATAAATCAGAATCACTTGCAGAATTTAGCGATAGCGATTTATGGGGAAATTCGTCATAAAAAAAAAAAAATAATGACAGCAAAAATTCTGCAACTGAGCAAATTTCAGTGATTTTGATTTGATTACATTATTGAATAATTTTTACTATAATTATATTATTATTTGTTATAATTTTTTATAATTATTTATTATATTATAATTTTTAATAAAAAAAAAAAAAAAATCATACCCGGGATGCCTATTAGACTCTTGTTTGGATAGATTTCAGTGAGTTATTCCTAAGAATTACAAGCCTACAGTATAAAACGCCAAATTCCCTTGCAAATAATGGTACCGCTTTAAGCACCTAAAATCTGAAAGAATCATACCGCCAGGGAGGTTAAGAACCAGGGTCTTGACCGAGGGAACATGTATCAATGGAAAAAAGTTTTAAAAACGGTTGTTTTTTCAGGACCCGGGTTCTCAAAGACGTTTTCACAGGCAAACTATAGACATCCAGCAGATACAAGTGATTTTAATGATGCTTAAATTAAAAAAATTCAAATAAAATTCCTTTAAATATTGTACCTGCTGGGTGTCTATATGTGTGATAACGTCTTTAAATAGCACAATCACCTGCCTGCCAGTAAATTAGAAAGGACTGATCTATCTAAGCTATACAGTGTATAAATATATGTACAACTCCTAGGGATGTATATATATTCTCTACACACTGTACATTAAGCTAAATTGACTAGCCTGCCTGCCTGCTCTATCAAGCTATATAAAAAGACAATCTCTCTGTCTCTCTGACTGCTTTCATTAACAAGCCGGAACACACTACACGAGGCCGCCCATTAGGCGGCCTTGTATAGTGTTGGGCATGTGTTAAAGCCCTGAGCCATAATTGGCCAAAGCCACCCAGGCTTTGGCCAATTATGGGTCTTCATTTTTTGCGCGCTGTGATTGGCCAAGCATGCGGGACATACAGCATGCTTGGCCAATCATCAGCGCGCAATGCCACAGTGAATTATGGGCCATTTTGCGTCACTCGAATTTGGCGCGAACGAGCGCATTTGTTTGAATTTCGTCGAACGTACGAACAGACAATGTTCGAGTTGAACATACGTTCGTATCGAACGCGAAGCTCATCCCTACTTACTACCACAATTCACAGATACGACATGGTATATGAACAAAGCACTGTTGTCTAATGAATCGTATTGCTTGGATATAAAAATCTCCCTCAAAGACTACATTTGGCATAATGCTATACCTGACATTTTGCCTGTCCTTTTATGGGAAGCACACAAAGCTGTTAGAGGCACCTGTATTTGGGTTTCCTCCCAGATCAACCATGACAAAAAACTCTGCCTACAACAACTTGAGTCAAACTACTATGACCTTTTTCTCCAATTTCAGTCCAAGCCCTCTAACCAAAATAAACTTTTCCTAGAAAAATCTAAAATTGTGCTAGACATATTATTAGCTGAGTCAGCTGAGAAATCCCTTCGTAGAACCTGCCATATCATCTATACCAAAGCTAACAAACCAGATACTTTTTTGGCTTTGACCGGACCAGACTCGCAAATCAATTTGACTCCTAACTTCTAAGGATATATACTCTAGTAATCCTGTGAAAGTCCTTTCCGAATTCCATAAACGGCTATCACACCTATATTAAGCCAAGCCTGCTCCCAAAACTGATCAGATGGATACCCTCTTTCATGATTTGGTCATGCCCAAACATTCAGATACAAACCGAGAATCTTTAGAGCAAACTTTGTCAGTTGAGGACGTTTTAAAGGCTATAAAATCCCTCAAGCTTCACAAGAGTCCTGGTTCAGACGGCTTCCCGGACACTTATTACAAGAAAATCCAATACCTTCGCCCCTTTTGGCAAATAGTTTCGATTCCCTATTACGTCAACATGCATTCGGGAGTGAGACATTGACAGCTATAATTTCTATGATACCCAAGTCTAATACAGACACTATACTTTGGTCAAATTACAGACCTCATGACTTAAAGTGATTTTTTTTTTAAATAACGCATCCAGCATTTGCGATCATAGACACAGAATGCCAGACTCGGCCCCGCTCCCCGGCCTAAATGTCATTGGATTTGATTGAAGGCAGCGAGAGCCAATGGCTGCGCTGCTATCAATCTATCCAATCAAGAGCTGAGAACCCCGGGCAGAGAGGAAAGCACGTCACCACCGAGGAGACAAAGGGTTCAGGTGAGTTAAACGGGGGCTGGGGGGGCCAGTCAGTGTAGGAAGTTGCATAGGATGCGTTAACTTAGATATCAAATTACTAGCTAAGATATTAACATGTAGACTTAATCCTATTATTGGCAAATTGGTCCATAGGGACCAAGTAGGCTTCATCCCCTGTCAACAAGCTGGTGACAATGTCCGAGGGTCATCCTTATGCAACATTTGGCTTGTTCGGATCCCAATGCACTTAATATCACTTGACATCAGAAAAACTTGTGATACTGTCTCTTGGGTATACCTGCTGTTTATACTACAGAAATGATGATTTGGCCCATATTTTCTCCACTGGATACCTTCTTTATATACTCATTCACAAGCATATATTAATACACTGGTTTTTGTTCTGAACGAATTTCAATAGCTCAAGTTATTATATAAGGTTGTCCCCTTGGCTTTGTTGATACGCGCTAATCCAGATATTAAGGGCATCAAAGTGGCCTCTACCCAGGGGAGTCCCCTTAGTCTGCCTGTAAAGTGGCGCATCTGTACAGTGTATAGAAATTACTGCAGCAAAACTGATATAAAGAAAAAAATGTAAAATAAATTGATTTTCCCAGCAAAACTTCTTTATTTGGACATTCTTGGCATGTGGGTGTGAGTGTATTTTTTTTAATGCAGCAGCTGGGGCAGGGAAATTTGCCTGCTATACTCTACAGCTGGTGGTGTGCTTCTGGAAGACAATTTGCAAGGACCTGTGACACCCTTTGCTATACCAGCATCCCTGGCAGTGGAGGCTGCTGAGAGGTCATGATCTATAGAGGGGGTAGACATGAAAGGTGAGGAGTGAGGAGAAGAAGAATTGTGTCCCTTTTGTGTGGCTTTCAGGTGCACTTGCCAACGGGTGAGTGGTGGGAGGTTAAATGCCTTGACAAGCATGTGGTACCCAAATGGCTGGTGTTTTTGCCACGTTTGAGATGCTTGCAGCACAGATTGCAAATTGTAAAAATGCCATTGGCGGTGATCAGGGACCCTAACTTATGTGGCGGTGATCGGGGACAATGTAACTGGTGTGGTGGTGATCAGGGACACTGTAACTGGTGTGGTGGTGATCAGGGACACTGTAACTGGTGTGGAGGTGATCAGGACGGACACTGTAACTGGTGTGATGGTGATCAGAAACAATATGACTGGGGTGGCGGTGATAAAGGACAATATAAAATACGAGTGAATATTTGCAGTAAACCAAAACTAAATATGCAAATAAATTAGTAACAAAACCTCATTGGAATGTAATGCTTTCCGTGATAGCAAACGACTTGGGGTTGATTTACTAAAACTGGAGAGTTTTAGCATAGTAGCCAATCAGCTTCTAATGTCAGCTTGTTCAAAAGAAACCTGGAAGCTGATTTCTATGCAGAGCTGCATCATATTTTGCACTCTCCAGTTTTAGTAAATCAACCCCAGTATCTCTTTTAAAATAAAGCTGATCCTTTATGCAGTCACTGCCACCTCTTTGGAATCTACCTACCCCAAAAGTGAATATTGATATGGGCTATGGCAATAAAGCTCACAAAGGGGCACATAATGTGGTTATAGTGTAGAGTTTGTTTTTTAGCTATATGCAATTAATAGAATCAAATAAATTCCATGGAACAAATGAAACAATAAAAACAGAACTGCTCAACTTACAACTCAGGGTGTTGTAGGCAACCTTGCTTACTACTGTAACTGTGATTGGTCACAGTGATCACATGGTACCAGACCAGTCAACACAGCGGTTACAAATCGCGCCGCTGTGCACACCAAGGGGCACAAACAAGACTTAGTGCTGAGGGGGATGTATTGGGACTAGGGAGCTTTGCCTGGCCATTTTTCTACATTGAGGAAAGTTGTTAAGAGGGATATGATCAACATGGTTAAAAACATAGTTATAAAAAAGAAAGCCCTAAGGCTGATGCAGCGCTAAAGAAATGTGAAATTAATTGTGTATCATAAATATTGAATGAAAAATTGAGTGAAATATAATGAAAAATATATATATAAATGAAGCAGCTAGCACTAAAGTTCAGCACTAAAAAAACTTAAAAGCAATATATAATTCAAAAGAGTGCAGCGCTACAATACCAACTCATATAAGAGAATTAAGGTGAAAAAGTGAAGAAAAAAATGAATAAAAGTAAGACCCCAACAAGGTATATAAATCCGTGGAAAATTCATATCAAATCAAAACAGAAAAAAACGTGTGCGAAGTCCCATCCAAATAATAACAAAAAAAAAAAGGATAGAAAGTTGCACTAAATATAATGATTGAAAACCCTGTGATGGCAAACAAAACACAGGGGCGTGTGTCTCAAGATACAAAAACTCTTGCTGGTATCAGTGATTAGTCTAAGGCCCCGTACACACGAGCAAATAGATTTGTTCAAATCGGTCGGACCGACCGATTTGAACAAATCTGTCTGCTGGCCGTTTTGCTTTGATCTCTGTACACACGATCAAACCAAAATCCCCGCCAGCAGACAGCGCGGTGACGTGGCGGTGACGTTGACGCCGCCACGTCACCGCACCAGGAAGTAAATTACTTCCGCGCATGAAGTAAATTACTTCCGCGCATACGTCGAATCCATTCGACGCATGTGCGAGAAGATATGTCTGCTGGTTCGCGTACTAACCAGCAGACATATCGGGCGGACGGATTCCCAGCCGACAGATTTTAAAGCATGCTTTAAAATTTGTCGGCTGGCCAAATCCGTCTGCTCGCCCATACACACAATCGAATCTGTCTGCTGGGACGGTCGGCCTGACCGTTTCCAGCAGATAGATTTGATCGTGTGTACGCGGCCTAAGTGAATCAGGTGTGATTATTAAACTTGTATAAATAGATTTTGGTATCTGAATAGATCAAATGAAACATATAAACCACACTTAGTGAACATAATGTGAATCCTGGAGGTTCAAAAAACAATCAAAATTGGGAAACAAAAAATAATAATGATATACATAAGTAAGTATGACAACAGTGCAGCAAGTGTGAATTACCAAAAATGAGTCATACACATAAACACATGAGTGCTCCCTAAAAAAATATATATAAAATTGAATACTGTTCAATGGAAATAAGATGTGAAAAAAGTAATGGAAAAAATACTGCGCTCGTTCTAAATTCATAAAGTGAAAGCTGCGACTAAATTTATTTATAGCACATCAAACAAACTGTAAAAGGAAAAAAATCGCTCTAAATATGTCCATTTGGTGCAATGCGCTGAAGCCAGCGCCAAAAATGTGCAGAAAATTAATATAGTGACTGTTAATGAGTACACTGTGAACAACAATATAAATCAAATAAATGGAAAATGCAGAAAATCAGTGCACAATTGTGAATAAAACATAATCCACCATAGAATCCAAAAAATTAGGAAGAGTGTTCATAATAAATAATCTCCCAAGTGTAAATGGTCCCCAAAACTGTCCAAGAAAAAAGTAAAGAGAGAAGCACTTCCACCAAGATCACACACTGCCTCTTACCGAAAATATATGATCTCTAAATTATAGGAGATCATATACAGCGTGCAAGATGGTATCCTTAGAACGTATTACCAGCCTGGGACAATCAGAGTGATAGATGGTCTCAATCAATATGTCAGCAAGGAATATAAATGGGGAGGAAGAAGGAACTCGCATAGTATAAAATCCTTTTAGAGAGAAAGGAGTCACCGCTCCAGGTGGGATCACTAAATGGTTACAGGTGGTGCAGGATACCGAGGGTGCTGGCGGTGCACTAAGCAAAATGAAGACAAAGAAAAATGGATAGCCGCACTCCAAAACCTGATGGGTGGTCTTTTATTCAATAGACAGCATGTACAAAAATAGGGTCACAGCAGTAGAAACAAGGAACAGCCGACGCGTTTCGCACTGGATCAGTGCTTATTCATGGCTGGCCATGAATAAGCACTGATCCAGTGCGAAACGCGTCGGCTGTTCCTTGTTTCTACTGCTGTGACCCTATTTTTGTACATGCTGTCTATTGAATAAAAGACCACCCATCAGGTTTTGGAGTGCGGCTATCCATTTTTCTTTGTCTTCATAAAATCCTTTTAGTTTTAATAAGTATTAGAAAGATGTACACTTACATCAATTCAGTAGACATGAAGCATCTTCAATAAAAAGCAAGCCGGCCGGTGGATTACCAGCCACCTCTCTACCAATCTGCCCTGACATCAGCTAAAGATATCTAAGCTGGCTGCAGCACTTGGACTCAGCCACAAGTTATGGTACAGCTAGCAGTAGTTAGTCACATTCGTCCGGGCTTGTTCTATATTGTTGAAGACACTTTGTAGCTTATCCAAGGCACGAAAATACCTCAGTATTAATAGTCACACAGGTAGCACAGACACCTCAATCTAATCACCATGGAACGTATCAAGGGAAATAGCTGTTAATTGTCTGAGAACAGGATGGGAGGTGTAAAAGTTGGAAATATATCCTGTTCTGGTTTTATAATCCCATCCTGTCAGGAAGTCTGCATATGAGTAGTGTTGCTCAAGAATATTCGCATTGCGAATATTCGTTACGAATATTGCATATTCGAGTATTCACGAATAACTCAAATATCGCGGTGAATATTCACTATTGCGAATATTCGTATTTTTTCAAATTTATTTTTAAAACAGATCACATCCTAGTGATCTCCATCAACGTCTAAAAGCATTGCTGGTATGATTAGAGACCCTGGGCCGAGTAGCTGAGGCGATCCTTTTATGTTGCCGAATATTCGCGAATACTTTCTCTGCCCTTCTTTTGCATCAGAGCCAATCAGAGTTCTCCTACCACAGTTGTCAGAGGTTAGCAACCTCCATAGCAACCAATAGGAACCTGCCTGCACGACCATTATATAAGATCACTCCCAGCAGTATTTCAGTGCAGATTCACAAGGTGGCTAGAGAGAGTGGAGTGTTTCTGTGCGTTTTTCCTGTGTATTGCGATCTTAGAGCTTAGCATTGTGCTTCCTAAAGTGCTTTCAGTTCTGAGTTTCCTGCTTCTAAAACCAAATGCTTTTTTCAAAGCAAAATACCCAACAGCTTTTCTAAAAGCTCAGATTTGTGTTGTTTTGTCCAGGTTAGTGTAGCTTAGTGTTAGATAGATTTCTGTGTAGTTAGTGTAAGTGTACATTTCTTTAAGGTAGCTTAGTTTAGTGTGTGTTTAGTCTCTGTGTTTTGTGTATAAAAAAAAAAAATAGCTTTAGTTTAGTCATATAAGTTTGTGTAAGTAGAGTTAGTGTTTAGTGCATATTAGTTTATTATTTGTAGTCCTCGTCTTTGTCCTTGTCAGTCAGTGTAAAAAAAAACAAAAAAAAAATTAGATTTAGTTTAGTCATATAAGTTTGTGTAAGTAGAGTTAGTGTTTAGTGCATATTAGTTTAGTAATCCAGGAAATGATCTCCGTTTTCGCGTGTTGTTCACGCGCATGCGCATGCGCGGACGAGAATTTCACAATCAATTTCGCATTCGCATTAGCAAAATTTCGCCAAAATTTTTTTTTTTTGATAAAATATCACGAATATTCGATATTAACGAATATTTCACGAATATTCTTCTATATATTCGTGAAATATCGCGAAATCGAATATGGCGTATTCCGCTCAACACTACATATGAGTTAATCATTAAATGTACAAGGTTGTATGTGTGAATCATTGTCAAGCTGCCACAACAGAGATGTTAATGGCATTACATATGGTAGAAAGATGGTGTTGAAAGGCCCACACTGTTCAGGGATGGTTGTTCCAGTTCTACCTAAATGTACTCCTGCACTCTTGCAAATCAGTTGTCCACTCTATCCAAAATTGACATCTCACTTTTCTCAAAAGAATTTCCCTTTTTCTTAAAGTGATTGTAAAGTATGTTTTTTTTTTCTCTAAAAATAACAAACATGTTATACTTACCTGCTCTGTTGCAGTGGATTTGCACAGGACAGCCCAGATCCTCCTCTCCTTGGGTCCCTCTTTGGCTCTCCTGGCCCCTCCCTCCTGTCCCTGTGTCAATTAAGACAAGGAGCCCCAGTTCGACCCCACCCCTTCTCTCTCCTGTTTAGCTAACTGACTTTAATTGACAGCAGCAGGAGCCAATGGCACCGCTGCTGTGTCCATGTCGATATCAATGAGTCCCTCATGGATATCACTGGAGAGAGATGGGGCTCGGGTAAGTTTTAGGGGGTGCTGGGGGCAGGTGCTGCAAACGGAAGGCTTTTTATCTTAACCACTTTAGCCCCGGACCATATTGCTGTCCAAAGACCAGAGCACTTTTTGTGATTTGGCACTGCGTCGTTTTAACTGACAATTGCGCGGTCTTGCGACGTGGCTCCCAAACAAAATTGGCGTCCTTTTTTTCCCACAAATAGAGATTTCTTTTGGTGGTATTTGATCATCTCTGCGGTTTTTATTTTTTGCGCTATAAACAAAAATAGAGCGACTATTTTGAAAAAAATGCAATATTTTTTACATTTTGCTATAATAAATATCCCCAAAAAAGATATAAAAAAACATTTTTTTTCCTCAGTTTAGGCCGATACGTATTCTTCTACATATTTTTCGTAAAAATAAATCGCAATTAGCGTTTATTGATTGGTTTGCTCAAAATGTATAGCGTTTACAAAAAAGGGGGTAGTTTTATGGCATTTTTATTAATATTTTTTTTTTACTAGTAATGGCGGCGATCAGCGTTTTTTTTCGGTACTGCGATATTATGGCGGACACATCGGACACTTTTGACACATTTTTGTGACCATTGGCATTATTATAGCGATCAATGCTATAAAAATGCATTGTATTACCATAAAAATGCCATTGGCAGTGAAGGGGCTAACACTAGGAGGCAGGAAAGGGGTTAAGTGTGTTCCTGTTTGTGTTTTAACTGGACTCACTAGGGGAAATCACTGATCTTCTGTTCATACAAAAGAGAGGACGTAGAGCTACGTGCTCTCGCGAAACAGTGCCACCGTCCCGCAGTAATATGACGACGGGCGGTTGGCAAGTAGTTAATGAATGCATTAAGATAAAAGACCTTCTGCCTTTACAACCACTTAAAGGTGTGCAAAAAATGAGCTGTAGAATTGTCTCTCCTATGTTTAGTTATTCATTTACTGAGAGTTTGCTTTGTGTCCCCCAATTTAAAGGGCTTTGCATTTCTCACTACACTGCACTGCTAATATCACATTACTTTACCTGTGTGGGTCTTTTGGTTGTACAAGACTCTATCTCAATGTTTTTCTGGGCTTAATAGACCCAGTAATGCAATGTTTGCTAAAGATCCTTCTGAGTTATTTTTTTTACACTCAAGCTGTATATGGGATTACTATATTACACCATGTGTTCTGCATCTTCCACTGTTCAATGGTTCTGCATTTCCAATTGACCTTGTGAATGCTTTTGTGAAAACCTAGTTTGGGTAGCCAAAAAACATTGAAAACATTCCTGAAATGTCTGTGCTACTCTCAATCAACAACTGCCTTGACACATTCCATGGCGATTGAATGAATGTGTCTGTGTTACTTGTGTGGCTACAAATGCAATATTTTCTGGCCACTAACTGAAACTGCAGAAGTGGCCTGGCTAAAAAGCATCTTCAACATAAAAGTCCAGTTGAATATGATTAACCACTATTAATTACATTGCTTTCTTTTTTATTAGCCAGTTGAAGTAAAGCCCAACTTTAGCTGCACTGTTTTTTTAAGTTATTTTAACCACTTCAGCCGGGAAGGTTTTACCCCCTTAATCACCAGGCCATTTTTTGCGATACGGCACTGCTTTACTTTAACAATTGCATAGTAGTAGAACACTGTACCCAAACAAAATTGATATCCTTTTTTTCCCCACAAATATAGCTTTTTTTGGTGGTATTTGATCACCTCTGGATTCCCCTAGTGGAATGATTCTCATGGCATGAGGCAAAATTATAAAGTTCACACCATTACACCATGCTGTTGCCGAAGGGCAGGACTGATAGAAAACAGCTTGAACGCATCGGATATCATCTTGGATAGCCAAGACCCCTGCCTAATTGTAGAATGTGCTGGACATCCAGACTCACAGACAAGTACTACAATGAACATTCTTCCAAGGGAATGAGTAATTAAGGCTATGAATTACGATGAATGAGGGGCAGATAAATCGCAAAACAACCAATATTGGTTGGAAAACTGGCCACTGACCGCCTGATGAGCCTGATCCTCCACATGCAGAAAGGTGGTGAAAGACCCAGACCCACCACAAATCCCTTGGAAACTTCTGGCCTTCAGTAAAATCGAAAATGGAAGCACGACTGACTGAAGCCCAGCCACTATATTCAAAAGACTCTGACGGGAGAAGGATGAGAGCCATGTGAAAGCCTACTGAAAATCCAAGATGATTGACATTTGGCACACACAGGGGATATCTGTTTAGCGAAATGCCTGCAGAAAAGTTGCATATCAAAATTTCTCTAAGATGTCACCACCTGGACTTATGGCCAAGTGGCTGCCATCTTTGCAAAACCTATGGTAACCGTGGAAAATGAACCCACCATGCATGTGCACCAAGTCCACCACTTTAGTAAGGGTGGAGTAAGTATGGACCTGTATAGAAAAAGGTAGTCACGATAAATGCGCCCTAATGACTTCCACCGCTGCGCCAAGATGTAACTAAGAACATGGGTTCACAGCTGCTGTTTTAAAAGGATAAATGTGAAAAAGCATATACAGAATATTTAAACAATGTGGTTCAAATAACAAACATATATGAACAGCGCTCATATGTGGGTGATCCTCATATATGAACAAAATTATAAACAATGAAAAAAGAAGCAAATGATATGAACCCGTGAAAAAATAAAGTGATTAAAACAGAAAGTTCATAAGTGCTTGAAGGCTCAAGTCAAACAATCTTCAAAATATTCTTCCACCGCACCCGATGTGTGAAGTGAATCCTCCACCAGTCACAATGGCCACTCACCACAACAAGTTGCCTGACACTCACGTGTTTAGGGACAAAAGCATAAGGTGTATTCCTTAACCATTCAGGTAGATTTCCAAATCCAGTAATGTGATAGATGAAATCCAAAATAAAGAAAACATATGATAGTGTGATAACGTAAAAACAGTTTAATGACACACCACATAAAATCTGCAAAAGTTACACTCACAAACGTGAATGAATCAAAGCCGTGACTCAAACAAAGCAGAATTTCCTCAATATGAGGAAGTTATCTTACGATACACGTTTGGGGGTCAGGAACCACTTCACGTCACTCGCTGTTGTCCCAGATTTTCGTCTGAGCTGTCCATCCCATGGTGTTACATGCCTTTTTTATTTCACCTAAATGTGAGTAACCTGCACGCCCTAACTTTTTAAAATCATCTGGTTTATACGGAAGCTCTTAGATTTCGTTTGTTTCTTTATATATTATCGGTACATGCTTGTTTGGTGGTGCCACTGAGGATATCTACATATCTGCTGGTTCTACGGCTGAATATTATACACTTCTGAGCCATCTGGATTCCTACCATTGACAGAATTCCGCTCAAGCTTGGCTTGCATACACACGGTCACACAAAAGCTCTCTGAACTTTCGAGCGTTAAGAACGCAGTAACATACAACACTATGACGAGGCAAGTTTCCAAGCATACATGTTTTTTTTCCATCCGAATTCCATACATACAAATGGATTTTTCGATAGGAATTTTTTCCGACAGAAAAATTGAGAACATGCTCTCAAATTTTTGCTGACAGAAATTCCGACAGCAAAAGTCTGATAGAGCATGCACACGGTGGACATTTCCAATGAAAAGCTCACATCAAACTTTTTCTGGCGGAATTTCCGTTTGTGTGTATGGGGCATAAAACTCTTTGTTGGGCATTGATGACCAATATGCAAACTTATGTGGATGCGTTGCTTTATAGCTGCTACATACTGTATATGTTAGGTAAGGAAGGAGTCAGGCGGCGTACACACGACCGAGGTTCTCGCTGGAAACCAGCGAGAACCTCGCTGGAAGCTGCATTCCAGCGAGAACCTCGGCCGTGTGTACGCTCTCGGCGAGCATCCCGTCAGGAATGCCGTCGAGCAGAAATAGAGAGCATGTTCTCTATTTGCTCGACGGCCCGCCTGGATGAATGGCTGGTTGCCATTCCCGACGGGCGGGTCACCGAATCTGACGGCCGGCAGAGAACCTCGATGGGCGCAACGATGTGTTCTGCCCGTCGAGGTTCTCTGCCGTGTGTACGCGGCTTAACTTTAACAATATCTAGTTAGTGCATATTTAATTTATACTTTTACAATGTATGACACTTTATGCAATTAATCTAACCATTTTATTATTCATGACTTATTTCTTAGCTAAAACACAGCAAATGTCAGAAATTATTTTTCCTAATAGGTACTTCTGGGCATTGTGTTATGCAGTATATTCAATAATCTCCCAAAACAGATACAGCAGCGAAATTAAATCTTGTTCTGAACATAGCTTGTGAAGAATAGATAAATAGAGGTGCTTGTAATAAATCATGATAACAAAGCAAGAACAATGAAAAGGGCAAATAATTAGACAATAGCAATAAAACAGCCTTATTGTTCTAGCAATAAATACAAACATGGGCATTGTACAAGTGCATTGTAATTATTTTTGCATTCTAAACATTAAGTGCATGATGTTCGGTCTCTAGAGATCAAGACTTTTTAAGTATACCTTAAAAAAATGTGTTCTTGTTACTATGATAGATCTACAAATATGGTTGCTGAAATTTATCAGTGTCTTGGCTTACCTACTTTGATAATATGAGAATGCTCAGAATGGAGCTTTTTCAACTGTTCAGCAAGAGCAGGCGTTACAGAGTGTATGAATAAGGTAGATGAGGGCGCTAGGAGATGTTAACTGATAAGTTAAGTAAAAAACCCAAATGAGGGTGTGAGTGGGTGCATCATATAGATGCCTGATTAGCAACAATTCATGTTGTCAATAGCAATGGTGCAAAGTATCAAACAATCAAACTTCAATAGCTGGGTGAACAAAATAGCTAAGTGAACAAAAAAATAGTAATAAAAATATAAATGATAATGTGCATAAATAATGAGTAATAATGAAACCTTCTAATCTTTGGCCTGCTAGAAAGGTGAATCAACCAATACACTCATATGACAGTAGGAAGTCTGTCTTGCAAAAATAAATACATTGTAATATTTAAATGGTATATAGTCCAATGCAATAGCTGAGATGCAGATAGGTAAGCAGGAATGCAGGGTATCTGGTCACAGATGTGCTTGTTAAACCTTCACCATGGGAATTCTTAATATCACCAAAACGTGCTGGAGAGCTGTATTGCGCTTACCCCAAATAAAGACTTCTTAATTAAAAGCAGGTCATACGAGCTGAACAGGAGAAGTGCCTGTTTCACTGGGGGCATAACCTGGATTCAGACGCAGCAGGATCTTGGAACCGTAGCACTCATAATAAAACAGAGAAAGTATGGGGAAAGCCCATAGTGCATTACTTTTATTAAAAAAAAAAAAAATTCACAAACAAACAGCCGAGTGGCCTCTTACTTTGTGGCGTGCTTGCCTGGCACTGGGACTGACAGCGCATTGATTTATCTCTCACCGGGGACCCGCTTGTTGCACAGTGCAACCCGATGGATGCTGGATTTGGTGTTGTCTCAGACAGGAACAGGGCACTAGAGGATCAGCTGGGTACAGAGAATGCCAGACCTCGCCGCCGACATATGTTTCGTATCTTCGTACGTCATCAGGGGGGCGTGGTGACGTACGAAGATACGAAACATATGTCGGCGGCGAGGTCTGGCATTCTCTGTACCCAGCTGATCCTCTAGTGCCCTGTTCCTGTCTGAGACAACACCAAATCCAGCACCCATCGGGTTGCACTGTGTGCAACAAGCGGGTCCCCGGTGAGAGATAAATCAATACGCTGTCAGTCCCAGTGCCAGGCAGGCACGCCACAAAGTAAGAAGCCACTCGGCTGTTTGTTTGTGAATTTTAAAATGTTTTAATAAAAGTAATGCACTATGGGCTTTCCCCATATTTTCTCTGTTTTATTATGAGTGCTACAGTTCCAAGATCCTGCTGCATCTGAATCCAGGTTATGCCCCCAGTGAAACAGGCACTTATCCTGTTCAGCTCGTATGACCTGCTTTTAATTAAGAGGTCTTTATTTGTGGTAAGCGCAATACAGCTCTCCAGCACGTTTTGGTGATATTAAGAATTCCCATGGTGAAGGTTTAACAAGCACATCTGTGACCAGATACCCTGCATTCCTGCTTACCTATCTGCATCTCAGCTATTGCATTGGACTATATACCATTTAAATATTACAATTTATTTATTTTTGCAAGACAGACTTCCTACTGTCATATGAGTGTATTGGTTGATTCACCTTTCTAGCAGGCCAAAGATTAGAAGGTTTCATTATTACTCATTATTTATGCACATTATCATTTATATTTTTATTACTATTTTTTTGTTCACTTAGCTATTTTGTTCACCCAGCTATTGAAGTTTGATTGTTTGATACTTTGCACCATTGCTATTGACAACATGAATTGTTGCTAATCAGGCATCTATATGATGCACCCACTCACACCCTCATTTGGGTTTTTTACTTAACTTATCAGTTAACATCTCCTAGCGCCCTCATCTACCTTATTTATTCACTATTTACAGCACACCACTGTCTTCACTGAGGAGCAGCTGAACACTACGTTTAACTTGCATATTTGCACCACATAGTATTTCTCTTGCAGAGAGAAATATATATTTTAATAATCTACTATATTATATATCATTGGCGCTGAAAACACCTCACTCTGTTACAGAGTGTATGGTTGTTACTTGTTCTACTATCCAGTTTTCTCTAGAAGATGTATCGTATTTATCGGGGTATTGAGCGCTCCGGCGTATAGCACGTACCCCTGATGTGGACCTGTAAAAAACATTTTAGTACTTTTAGTACTTACTGTTTTGGTGTCTCGCATGGCGTCCATCGTCCGATCCGCCGTCCGTCATCAGCTTATGTGGTGTCCTCCCGGCTTCTCCAGTGCTCCGGTGAGTCCGATCCCTGCTTCCCGCGCACAGTTTGAACGCCTCCGCCGACATATACCGAGTGCAGTACACTCGGGTACATTCGGCCAGGCTCGGCTTCGCTCATGCTCACGCTCTGTGACGTTTATGCGTGAGCACGAGCGAAGCCGAGCCTGGCCGAATGTACCCGAGTGTACTGCATTCGGTATATGTCGGCAGCTAAGTTCAAACTGAGCGCGGGAAGCGGCTATCGGCGTATATCGCTCACCCACGATTTCCCCTTATTTTAAGGGGAAAAAAGTGCGCGGTATACTCCGATAAATACGGTATATATGTGGGTTAGATTAGAAATAGAGACTGTACACTTGGGAAAGTAAACATATGTTTAGTAATAAAGTTGTGTTTCCTTATCCAATTATCCAATGACGTGATATCAAAAAGTCTGTCTTTAAAAAAAAAAATGTTTTTACTTTTCTTTCACGTACTTGCGTATTCATAGTGCACACAGCCTCATGTTATTTACTTCTTCTTTTACAAGATTTCACTTTAAAAAGTGGACATACATTTAGAAATCGGCAAAATATATTCTCAATAAAGTACACTCTCCATAAAATACACATCAAACCCCCACAGTTGTGTGTGTGCAGAGGAGTGGGCTCCTTTAGGCTCCTACTATGCAAACTCTCAAAATGTATAGTTACTGTAGGACTGCAGATAATACTGGGGTTCCTTGACGTGGCTTCTGTAGCTTACACCTGTATTTGCAAATGCGTGCTCACGAAACCCCAGTTTTTAATGCGTACTGTTAGATAGGACAATTTGGTTTGTTGAAGGCTGGCTGGTAAGTTGAGCTGGGAATTTTTGCATGTTTTTTGATATGCATCGCCCTTCCATGTGCTCCTTGCTGTTAAAGGGGTTGTAAAGGATTTTTCTTCCCTAAATAGCTTCCTTTACCTTAGTGCAGTCCTCCTTCACTTACCTCATCCTTCGATTTTGCTTTCAAATGTCCTTATTTCTTCTGAGAAATCCTAACTTCCTGTTCTTCTGTCTATAACTCCACACAGTAATGCAAGGCTTTCTCCCTGGTGTGGAGTGTCGTGCTCGCCCCCTCTCTTGGACTACTGGAGAGTTAGGATGCTCTCTACATTGCAGATAGAGAAAGGAGCTGTGTATTAGTGGGCATCCTGACTCTCCTGTTGTCCAAGGTAGGGGGCGAGCATGACACTCCACACCAGGAAGAAAGCCTTGCATTACTGTGTGGAGTGAGGATTTTTCAGAAGAAAAGGTAAAGGAAGCTATTTAGGAAAAAAAATGTACCTTTACAACCCCTTTAAGGCCAATTATAAGTTGGGGTGGTTGCCGTTTGTTTGTACTGTTAGTTATTTGGTAAGGGGACGCACTGGGCACCTTTCCTGCTATTGTGCTATTTCCTGGGTGTCCAGTGTGCCCCTGTGCCTTTAAGGAGGAGTGGCCTCCCTCCAGGCATGCCGGAACTCAATCTATCCATTATTATATATGTTCTCCTACTATGGAGGTTTTTAAAATGGACTGCAGACAATACTGAGTAAAGATCTAAGGCCCCGTACACACGGCCGAGGTTCTCGGCAGAAACCAGCGAGAAGCTCGCTGGGATCCTCATTCTGCCGAGAACCTCGGCCGTGTGTACACTCTCGGCGAGCATCCTGTCAGGAAAGCCGCTGAGAGAAAATAGAGAGCAGGTTCTCTATTTTCTCGGCGGCCCGTCGGGATTAATAGCTGGTCGCCTTTCCCGACGGGATGGTCGCCGATTCTGCCGGCCAGCCGAGAACCTCGACAGGCGGAACGATGTGTTCTGCCCGCTCGAGGTTCTCGTGCGCGTGTACGCCACCTAATATTCAATCACTGAGGGTTTGTGGCCATTGTCAAAAGAGGCGGCGGGATGTCCTGTAACTCTGTAACTCTAACTTGGTATCCGTAAAAACAATTTAAAGCGCTGCATATGGAGATTTTTAGGTACCGTAGTTTGTCGCAATTTCACGAGTGCGTGCAATTATGAAGCATGACATGTTTGGAATCTATTTACTTGGCGTAACATCATCTTTTACATTATATAAAAAAAATGGGCTAACTGAAGTTCATGAAAGTTAATTTTCCCCCAAAAATTTTGTTTAAAACACCGCTGCACAAATACCTTGTGACATAAAATATTGCAACAATCGCCATTTTATTCTCTAGATTCTCTGCTAAAAAAAATGTATAATGTTTGGGGGTTCTAAGTAATTTTCTAGCAAAAAATACGGATTTTAACTTGTAAACACCAAATGTCAGAAATAGGCTTAAGCCTCGTACACACGTTCGGTTTTCTCGGCAAGAAAGCTCTGCCAACAATAGCACCTCCAGTTCACTTTCCCTTGCTGTATACAGAATATAAATATCATAAAGTCAGTGCTACTACCCATACATCACATGCAAAGCAGAGCCCCCGGGTGCTCGATCCACAGTTGCTGGCTGAGGAGAATAATGAGGACTCTGGTCATTGCTGTTAAACAATTGACATATTTATTGACAAGCCACAGTAGACAAACGCCAAAAGAAAAGGTTGGCTTTAGAAAAAAAAAAAAGAAAAGGTTGGCACGTTTGAGCCTATAAGGCCCTAGTCACAACCACCACTATTTACTGTATCCACCTTCCCTCCTCCCTTTTTATCCCTATACAGACCAGGATCCCCCAGTTTCACTCCAGTACTTCTCTGCCCATCCCCAATCTCATACTCACCCCTGCTTTTTCCCCCTTCCTCCTTCTCCTCTACCCCAAGGTGGAGCATCCTACTACTGCTGCTGCATGTGTGAGAGGGATGTGTACTGTGACAATCCCTGCTGACATTCCTCTCCTATTCATCCCATGTGATTGGCGCAGTACACATCCCACCCACACAAACAGCAGCATTAGTAAGATGCTACCTCAGAGTTCTTTCTTAACCCCTGCTGCAAAGCACCAGAAAAGAGACAGAAACTCTGGAGGGGAAGGTAGAGGGGGAGTTGTCATTCCTGTTGTATTTAGCCCAGTATCAGCCTACCAGAATAGGTAGGATCTGTGACATCAGCTTCCCTGCACAACTCTGCTTGAGGAGGCTATATCTGTATTATACATTACTGCCGCTATACTGTACCCTCCTTCCCCCTGTACTATGTCCACTTACCCTCTCCCTGTACTGTATCCTCCTAACCACTGTACTGTGCCCTCCCGCCCCCCCATACTGTACCTTCCTACCCCCCATACTGTGCCCTCCTGCCTCCCCACCGATGCATACTGTACTTTCCTGTCCCTCTCTTACTGTGCCCCCCTGTACTGTACCCTCCTAAATACTGAATTGTGCCCTCCTGGCCTCCCTGTACTGTACCCCCTGCAACCCCTGTACTGTGCCATACTGCCCCCTCCCCCTATACTGTACCCTTCTGCCCCCCCCCCTGAGTTTGTAAGTTATATTGTGTTTGTGCCTGCTAATAATGATTTTTGTGTATTTTTTGCGAAAATATGGTGAATTGGTTTTCAAAATCAGCTGTTATACATCATTGTTAATGTAAATAAATCCCAGGATTGTTAAGGCCTAACTCCAGGAAAAAATTTCAAAGAGATAAAAATGCATAGATCTTTAAAATATAAAATAATAAAAACAGCTTTTGCTGCCTTTAGATGTCCTCATGGTCATTATAATTCAACCCTCTTCCTCTAAGCCCAAGCCATCCTGAACTTGCACCAGCCTGAGACTGGACAGTGAAAAGAGAATCAGCACCGTGGTAAGCTCATCTCTCTGTCTCACTTAAGTGGATTTTATAACATTGGCATATTGGCAGTTTTTTTTTGTATCAAAGTAAAATTGTTTAATTTTGTTTTGAAAGGAACTGCAGACAGGTAATTGAAATTTAACCCATTATAAGTGTGAATTTCTTAATTTTTAATCTTAATTAACAGTATACTTGGACCTTAGGAGAGTAATGCATGTGGAAACCTTTACACATTATTCAATCAAGTTTCCAGAATTAAAGTTCACACCTATTTAGTTTTAATTTTCCAATTTTATACATTCGATTCGGTAAAACTGTGTATAAAATCGTTTGTTTATGCATTTTGCCTTTAATAAAGGTGTCGTTAGCTATTTACTACTTCAAAACAAAGTCGTATACAAAAGTTAGGCTCATCTTAAAGGGCAATATGCTTATCTGCATATTTTATTGTTTAGAGATTAGCTCAGCAAATTACTAATGTACAGGGTCCCTGGTTGTCAGACCCGGAGCAACCTATTGTTACCTGGGAACTTAAATCGGAGCTCCGGGTTCCTTCAGAAACAAAATAAAAGTCAGCAGCTACAAATACTGTAGCTACTAACTTTTACTATTAGGACACTTACCTGTCCACGAATCCAGCGGGGTCATTGCCCGAGCTGACTTTTCAATCACAGCTAACAAAAACTGTCAGTAAAGCCCTGCGGCTACACAGACGGTTCCCTATTTTGCATGCGAAAAGCTCGCTGCGCTTTGTGCATGGCCTGGCGGTGGAGGAAGGAGGAGGGGGAAAAAACTCCCTGTAGAGTTTGCTGCGGCGAGCTCAGCAGGAGGTGGGACCAGGTACCTGTCAAAACCAGACACCTGCTCCCCCCTGAAAGGTGCCAAATGTGGCAGCAGAGGGGGGGGGAGCAAACATGTGGAGTTTCCCCTTTTGGGTGGAGCTCAGCTTTAACTGTCTATAAATAAAATCCTGGCCACAGATGTTGTGTCTTACCGAACATAGGCTAAATTTTATCAATCAGGTAGTACAGAATTCTCCAAACTGACATACACAGTTCAAAACCATTAAACAAATTAGAGGTTTATAAAGAGCCAAAAACTACCAGACCTTTTTTAGCTAAGCTTGTTAGCCAGCCCCCCAAAAAACTCAGTTCCCGCACTTAAAGTTATGCCGTGTACACATGATAATTTTTCAGCATGAAAAAAAAACTTTGTTTTTCAGCATGTCCAAAAAACGAAATTTTCCCAACTTCATCATTAAAAATGATGTTGTCCACACACCATCGTTTAAAAAAAATGATCTAGCAAAGCGCAGTGACGCTACTATAAAGGGGAAGTCCCATTCGCCTTTGGGCTGCTTTAGCTGATTCAGTGTTAGTAAAAGACGATTCGCGATTTTCGCGATTTTCTGTCTGTTACTCCGTAATGAATGTGCTGACTCCATTATGAAAGGTAGTTTTACCAGAACGAGCGCTCCCATCTCATAACTTGCTTCTGAGCATGCACGGCTTTTTTACGTTGTTTTAGCCCACGATCATTTTTTAGAACCCGAAAAACAACGCTAAAACATGCAGCATGTTCAAATTTTTTTTTGGTCGTTTTTCAGAGCCTGAAAAATTATGTGTAGCCACCACACGATCATTTTAAATTACATTTTTGAAAAACAATGTTTTTTTCATGCTGAAAAATTATCGTGTGTACGCGGCATTAATTATTTAGAAGCTCTCATACATAGGAGAGGACAGAGCCTTCATCAGGAATGGAGCACTTTTTTTGGGGTCGGTGGTGGCGACAAGCATTGTGATTGACAATAGATCTTCACGCTGACCTAGGGTACAGTGTCTGACAGCTCTCCTAAGGATGGCGTGCAGCCGACACGCTGACACAGCGTGGCTGCTCTCACAGCCTCTGGGATATCACTGGGGACCTCTCTGCACACTGAAACCTGTCCACAGAAGCTCACTGGGGACCTCTCTGCACACTGAAACCTGTCCACATATGCTAGGGTAGGGGTGTCAAACTGAATTTCATTGTGGGTCACATCAGCATTATGATTGCTCTCAAAAGGGCCAGTTGTATCTGTAAGATTAGATGTCCAGTGCATTCCCTCCCCATACATTAAATGTCAAGAGCCACACCACCATCAGAAGTTGAGTCCCCCACTCTCCCTTACATCAAAGTGCACCCCCTTTCCTTATGCTGCTGCTGGGAAGAAGCTGGATGCATTGCTTGAAATCAGAAAGTAAGGGTCTAGAGTAGGACCAGAGGAGGGATGGAATTCTGCTGCAGCTGCAGGAGAGGTGCGAGGGCCACCTAAAATGGCCTGGAGGGCCATATTCGGCCCGTGGCCTTGTGTTTGCCACCTATGTGCTAGGGGCTTGATCAAGACTCTATTGCCGGATTTGAAGAACATCCAATTAATCATTGATCGTATTCATAGACTTCCCAAGCTTCTATTCCTGTCTGAATCAGTTCCTAGGGACGTAATCCTGTGCATTATTTTTTTACACAATAAAGAGCAGCTTATGCAAAAACCCAGAGCTATGGGCACCCTGCCAGACCCTTATACACAGCTGCAACTTTTCCTGGATATATCCCAACATACAGTACAATACCTTGCAACATCGCAGACAACTTAACTCGTGTGGTGGAGAGATTAATCTTCATACTTATATATCCTGAATGCAACTATCATGCCCCTGATTGATGTGTATGTATCTGTGTGTATGTATGTATATATATATATATATATATATATATATGTATATATGTATGTATGTGTGTATGCATATGTCTGTATATATCTCGGCATACCATTTCATAGTACCCATTTCTTTCCTGATAGGAGATGTCCCCTCATTGTATTAACAGAATTTCCTGTCTTTTGATGTCTGATTGAAATAAACACATTAGGATAATTAGACAATAATATGTGTTTAAAGAATTTCCGGCCATTCTTCTGTCTGATTGAACAAAAACACATTACTGTGTTAATTAGACAATAGGCTGGCCAGGTGTCATATGCAAGTAGGGGAATACACAGGTGAATGAGTGATCACAAGGAAAGTTGGCAGGGGTCCATTAATGCATGGATATGTAAACTCCTAAACATCCCTTGGCATAGATATGTGACAGCAGGAAATTACCGGTTGGGGGTCCTTATGATCAATTCCTAGGGAACTTGAGTTTTTGGAGGGAAAGATTATAGGCTCAGGGGTATAAAAGATAGAAGTCAGTCCTGATAGAGGGCTCAGCAGTGTAGGAGGTCGTGATGTAGACCACAGCCTGGTAAAGTACCCTCTCTCCCCCTCTGTCTGTCTCTCCCTCCCTCTGTCTGTCTCTCCCTCCCTCTGTCTGTCTCTCCCTCCCTCTGTCTGTCTCTCCCTCCCTCTGTCTCCCTGTCTCTCTCTCTTCCTCCCTCTCTCCCTCTCTTTCTACATTACTTATTGTTGAATCCTTTACAGCCATTATTATTATTACTTGTATCTTATATGTTATAACACTACTTGTATGTTGTATGTGGATCAGCTGTATCCTCTTTGATTTAAAGTAATATCATTTATGTTATGGTTGTAAATATTGGAATAATACAAGTGTCTTCTCTTTATCAATAAATGTAATCCTCTCTCTTTTCCACACCCCTATCGCTTGCTTTAATTTTTATATAGACAAAAAGGTTTTTATAGCTTATATTAATTATTTACGTGTATAGTTAAGATAGCTCTAACAAATGGTGCCCCGTGTGATAGGAGAGTTTGAAGTTTGGATAAATATGATTTTTTGTGTGGTATACAGAGCTGGTTTTTAAGTCTTTTGTTTTAACCGTTTTTTTTTACCTAACAAACTAACTTTTCAGAACTTAACCTTTTACTTTTTGTCTATGTAACCCTTTATGTTGATGAGACTGATTTTGAATAATGTAGATATATAAAATGAAATTGCAGCAGGGTGTCAGTGCGAATAATAAGGATGCTGTTTGGAATCTTGAAAACAGTGGGCCAGATTCTCAGCTAGGTACGACGGTGTATCTCCAGATACACCGTTGTGTCTCTGGGTTCTGGCCCTGGGTATCTATGCGACTGATTCTTAGAATCAGTTACGCATGGATTTTGCCTAGATCCGACTGGCGTAAGTCACTTGCACCGTCGGATCTAAGTTGTAATGTTATGCTGGCCGCTAGGTGGCGTTCCCGTCGATTTCTGCGTTGAATATGCAAATGAGCGTTGTACGCCGATTCCTGAGCGTAATTGCGTGCCATCGTCGTAGTTAGCGTAGTTTGGGTGAGCGTATGGTTACCCCTGCTAGAAGGAGGGGTGACCTTGCGTAGGTCTGGCGTACACCATGTTAGGTATGGACAACGTCTGGTTTTTCCGTTGTGTACGTTGTTTACGTAGCTCATTGTGAATGGGGCTGTACGTTAATTACGTTCACGTTGAAACCAATTGGCAGCGTACGATGGAGCATGCGCAGTGGGCTACGTTTATGGCCAACGCATGCGCAGTTCGTTTGGCGCGGGGGCGCACTTAATTTAGACACAGCACACCCCCCTCCTTCCTACTTTAAAGTACGCACAGTTGCGCCGGCCTATTTGCGCTGCGCCGCCGCAAATTGCGGAGCAGGTGCTTTGAGAATACAGCACTTGCCCGTAAAAGGTGCGGAGGCGTAGCGTAAATGGAATACGCCACGCTACGCCGGGAAACCGCAAATCTACGGGAATCTGGCCCAGTGTGTCTCTGCCAAAAATAAATTTCAGTGAACCCTTTGAATATTAGGCCAATCTTGTGAGTGAAACGCACCTATGCTTTTGGGCTGTGTTTCCCCTAATGCAACTCCAAAGTCGCCTGATACAGGATGCGATTGTGAGATGCAGCTGTAGTGCGACTATGGTGTGGCCTTGCATGCGTTTTTTTTGATCCAGAAGTCGCATCAGAATGCTGCAGGTACCTTAACAGTCGCTGCAGCTTTGAGCCACATAGATTGGAATGGGGGCTATTGAAAACAGTAGGCTGCGATTTGTAATGCGACTTTGGGTCCAAGGTCACATGGCAAATCGCATCAGGGGAAACGGAGACTAAATCACACTGAATTATCTGGATGTATGTGAATCTATCTTTCTGTGTAAACTAACGGTGTAATTAGATCTGCAAACACTGGCTGTATTGTGACTGCTAAAAGATCATTGAGCGTCAGTTAGAATTGCCTCCTACCCTACAAATAATCATAGGGTCTAATCAAGCTTAATGCTTGGGAAGCTCTGTGGTAAGTAAGCATTTCTTTTAAAATACAACGGAAAGTCCACGGGGAGATTAAACTTATTTAGTTTGGAAAATCTCCGGGCTAACTTTTTCGAAGGGCTATAGTCGCTTGATGACAAGTAGTGAAGAAGAGGAGGTAAAGGCGGCAGGGGCGGTACCTGTCGACCCAATTATTGATCAAAGCTCTAGCTAAGCTTTGGGGAATGCGACTGGTAAAAAAGGTCTGCGGGAGCAACTCAAGGTCCTTCGTCCATAAAAGGATGGGAAATGTGGACCTTGGGTTGTGAAATATGCAATATTGGGAATCGCTGGACTGGAAACGGTATTTTAAAGGATGCTTGAAGTACAGAGATGAACAGAACTGATGAGGTGAGTATTTTCTAATACGGACAAGCAGGGTCAGCCACTAAAATGTAGTAGTGAGGAACAGAGGTTATGGATTCAAGTAGGATAAAGAACAGGATGATCTGTGTATGGTCTTGAGGTCATATTTGACCTAGCTAAGTGTGTTGTGCGGAAGTGTGTGAGATCCATGGATCGTGATGTTTTGTGTTTGTTAAAGTTTAAAATTATGAATGGTGTTCTGTAGTTCAACCTATTTCTTTGACACATTGAATGGTGTGTGTGTGACGTGTGTTCTCAGCTGCTGACAGCCCAAATGACCCCCCTTCTTTCCAGGTCTGTGAGAATGTGTGAACAGCTGTATTGTCATGCAAACAATTGAACTGTAAAACAAAAGTAAAAAGCCTCCTAATATTAACTGTAACTTTGCTTCCATAGAAGAAACAGTTTGTTGTTTTGAAGTTTTTCAGTGTGCTCAGTATGGTAAAGTATAACTGTCTTGCCAGACAAAGGGGGCACTTTGTGTTTGTGTTTGTGTTTTGAGCTGCTCATTTTTAACCATGGTGAATACATTTTTCTTTTTTTGGGGGGAACTATTAGTATACTATAAAAAAGGAAAAAAGAAAAACATCTTTTTCTTTTCCTCCTTTTTTATATATATATATAAATGAAGTCCACGTGGCAGTCTATATGTATTAAATAATACATATAAATGAAAAGTTGAGCTCAACAATTTTTTGGTATTTTAAAAAGTGCACAGGGAATGTAATGTAATGAAAATTTGTGTTTCATATGCTAATGTATTGTTACCGGTAAATAACCATTGACTTGTTTCCAGGATAAGAATGTTTTTTTTTTGAATGTTTATTACTAACTTTTATTTTGTGTTTTACAGATTTGATAACTGAGTTTCCAGTCTTTCAGAATAAGACAACTTTAAGTTGGTCAGTCAGTCAGGTTTCACTATGTTTTTAGGTTTTCATGACCACTACCGTCTAGTTGTCAGTCCATCGGACCATGTTTTTTGGACCACCTAACGTGGATGGTATGTTCTGATCCACTGAATAGCAGAACCAACTAACTAAAGTCTACGTATACATTTTTTTAATGAAAAGTTGAGTAAGACGGCAGGGGATAATTGGCACTCTAACACATATATTAGGCTAAGTAGCGTTCAGGGGTACTGTTGTTTTGTAATAAAAGAGTTTTGGGGTGTTCTCCAGAGTTTGAAATGGATCAGCCATAGATCCGTGGCATATCTGTTTTCTTATTACCGAAGATCAGCCATGCTGACACGTGTAGTTCCATAGCTAAAAAAAAAAAAAAGTGAAGGAACTGATGCTACTTTGGCCAGACATGTGTTTAGCACAGCTTAAACTCTGCCCCCCCCCCCGCCGCTGTTAAGCCTGGCTGTACGAGGTTATATTGCCTCAGGCTAAGGTATGCTAATGTCCCTAGCTATCTGTATGTCCCCAAATGGAGTTCACAACGGTTTCCTTCCGTGTCACCGTGCAACACTATTTTTCTCCTAGAATTTCTTTTTGTCAGTTGTGGTGGCTAATTGTTACCAATTGCCTAATGAATAGCGGTGTGTGTCCAGGTACACTGATCGCCTTGTGTACCCCCTACTGTTCAGTACTGCAAGGGATTTTTTATTTTATTTTTATTTTTTTCCTTAGGATATTGGTCAGTTGTGTTGGGTAGCACCAGTCCCTTGAGCTGGATACACATTATGCAATTTGTGTTTTACAATTTCTTTTAGATTTACCTGCAGACATGTGGTATGAGGGCCTGCCTGATTGCATACAAGTTGAAAGTGTATAGGTCTGACTTTGTATTGTATAGTTTTGATTGAGTCTGGAGAAAAGGTGTGTAGGAAGATCGTATGAAAAGATACCAGCTCTTGGCTATTCCAAGGGCCCTCGCTTCCGATATATATGTGGGCATGCAGTATTCTCCTTAGTTAATAGCAAAAGGTGTCCTTCCTGTCCTAGATTACTTGTGTACTTTAATGGGTGGTCTGTGACCTGCATGCCAAGAAGATCAGTACCCCAGGGTGGCACTAGACTCCTGTCTTCCATGTGGGTCCTGTCTGAATAATGGAGGCAGTTTGTTTTGTAGTGGTGAAGGATAACATAGTCTAATTACTGATAGAGCGGGGGAGAAGGTGTGCAGCCTCTAGGAGGTAGTGGGTGCACCTGGTGGCAGGTGGTTTTCAATCTGGGTATCCAGACTATTTCCCATACTTAGGAAAAAGAGAGGCTCAAGGGCAACTGTCTTTGGAGTGGGAGGTGGGTCATTGGGTACCGTAATTACTATAGAGCTGGAGATAATCAGGAACACATTGGGAGACCCTGGGATACATATCCGGGAGGGGTTAGGTAATCCAACTCGTTCTATTCCCATCCCTAGGGGCAGAGACGGAACTTTGTGCATATGTCACGGTCGACTTGGGTACTAAGCTATCAGACCCTATTGGGTTAAACCCTGGAGTCCATCCTGTTCTGAGGGTTTTGAATCCAGGCAGGAATTGAAAGAAGGAAATGTTTGAATGGGTGACTACGATAACCTAAATGTATGTGGGGCAGGTACCCAGGAGACTGGCACCTTTGCATAATAAGGTGTCTGTTGGCCAAACTAGAGGATGCCAGGTGATACATCAAGGGGGTGAAAACTTCCTCGCAGAGGTAGTGTCTCAAGCTTAGCAGTCCTACAGAGAAGCTCTTGTTTACTGGACATGTGAGGTACCCCTAGTTGATGTCTCACCTGAGAGGTTGAATCCCGACACGAGTAAGGTGAGTAACTACATACAGGAACATGCCCTGTTAAAAGAAGTGAATAAACGCTGGCTAACAGGGTACAGTAGGCCGGTAACACGTCGCTTCAGCATCTCACAGTGGTTGATAAGAAACCTATTACCCTGTATGTGCTGAGTATACACTAACTCAAGTGACCAGTGGCTTGCTCCCAGAAACGTGCAGACACAGACTGAGGTTCACGCAGGACGCTTATCTCTGAGGAGTAACCCAACAGAGCAGGGGTGTATTCAGCACTATATAGGGGGAATAGGAGCCAGGATGGGTGTTAGTAACAGGATGGAAGGTGGTCTCCTGAGGAACAAACTCGCAGCCATGGCTTCAGACAATAAGCACGGCTTTGTTGCTCAGAGAGATTGGTGACATTCGTGACAACATGCAACAAAGTTACATAAATACCCAGTTTAATATGGCTCGAGATTTCGTTGACCATGTTAAGAGATTGGAAGAGGGTATGATAGAGTATAGGACAAAAACATGTCATTGGCTCTGGCGTACCTGCAGGGGCAGGTGGAGTTATCGACCAGTATCAAGCTGATTATACAAATAAGGGCAGTAGCCTAAGGAGTTGGCGTCACCACTCAGTAAGACTTTAACACAACTCATCGCTTATACGAATCCAAAGTAGTGGTCAAATGCCTGGATGGGCTGTACTGGTTTGGATTGTGAAAGGTGAGGTGCTATATGATCCCATGGATGGAAGTGCGGACTCAGTCTATAGATCCGTGGACATCAATGGCCTTACTGACTGGGGATTCCATGTTGTTGCATCTGTGGCTAAGTGACCCACATGTAATCAGAAGGTATGGAAGCTGGGGGCAGGTTGATATTTCCCTCTGTCAGAAGCATGACCACAATGTCTTTTACATTTCAGGTCAATACACGGTGGTGAATGAGGAATGTTGGGAAGGTATTTCACTCTGTATTCTGAATGGGGAGATCATTGTGAGGGAGAAAACACCTAGGTATTATGTAGGACATAGGCAAGTTTTGTTTCTTTGTCCTGGAAGGATACCGATGGGGTGTTAGTCATGGAACTAGGGTGATTCTTGAACTGTTGGACTCAATACCGAATGCTGGGGTACAGGTGCTGGTATCACATGTCTAGTGATGCACTGTTGTCAGCATTAGGTTGAATTGTACTCAACTGGGTACACTACCTCGGGGAGTCTATTGTACCTATTCTCTTGTCCTTTGGATGGATATAGAAGGAATCCCAGGTTACACCCCGAGTCGCCCGGAGGAAAGGTTTTATGGCAAACCCGAAATCCTCTTTACACTTACTGAAACTTCCTCTGGGATTTGGGGCTGAATTAAAGGCTTGGCTGTTAGATTTTGGGCAACAGGATGAAATATTAAATGTGCTAAGAGATGCCGAGAAACAAGCCACCATATGACTCACCCATGATCAAAATAAGTTGATCCAAGTATCCCACGCTTTAGAGGCAAATGCTAAGATCTCCTGGTGGGAAGGGGTATTTGGGTATAGTCCTAAAGCTACAGCTTTCCTAAACATTTTGCTCCACCCTGTTGTTGTCCTAATCTATGTAGCTTTATTGCTCTCCCTGATGCAAGTAATAATGTGCATTATTATCAGGAGAATGAATGCCAAAACTATGAGAATGTGCACCTCGAGGTATCTTCTCTCAAGAAACAGAAAAGCCACTAACTGAGAAACAAATTTCTGAGGAAACCTGTTCTAATCCTGACCAGTATCATGTTCAAACAAAATTTTTAATTTTTATTTCACTTTTTATACATTTTTTTTCTCAATGAGAATTTTTTTTTTTTTTTTTTTTTTTGCTTTTCATTGTTATACCTTTTTTAATTTTTTAAAAGTTATTTTTCTTTATTCATTTGTTATTTTTTACTCTATTTTTATTTATTTATTTTTAATCAAATTTTTCATTTTTCTTATTAATTTTTTATTTTATCAGTTTTTATTATTTTTGTTGTTCTCCCTGTAGTGTTATGGTTATAATTTTTACTTTTAATTTTTTGAAGTTTTTTCTCTTTCTCATTTCATTCAGGTGAGAAAAGTTCCAAAAGGTTTGAACTTTGTCCACCTGAAGGAGGGGAATAGTGCATAGACCTGAAAATACTAATAATGCAGTGTTTGGTTTGGGGAAAAGCCTCTAAATTTTTTTAGTAATAAGTACAGTCAGGTTTGACTAAAGTCTAAGAGTTTTTTTTGGCAACCATTGTTTAGCCTCTCCTTTTAAAGTTTTTATTTTTGTGTTTTTAACCCGACTTGAATTGTTGAGTGACCATGATCATGTTCACCTGTTGATCACTAATAAGGGAAAGGAGTCTATTTTAAATTTTTATTTTATTTTTATTTTTATTTTTATTTTTTATCTTTATTTTTTTTATTTTATTTTTTATTTTTTGTTCCTCTTTTAAGAGAGGACTCTAGAACTATATTTTATTTTTTTTCTTGTTGTTCTAGGGATAAGCCTCTTCAATTTGTAATAATAAAGTGCGTCAGGTTTACCTAAATTCTACAAATTTTAATCATCTCTCTCTCGTTATTATCGGTGTACCTGACCGGCAAAAATACCACCAATTACTAGTATGAGAGAGGTGTAGTTTTTAACGAAAATATTTTTTCTCACTATCAGCTAAAGTTGGTAGGAAAACTAGGTATTGTTATTTTTTTGGATACCGATTCAATGCTCTTTAACAATCTAAAGTGGAATGTAAACTTAAGATATTGGTTGGAGCAGCATTAAATCGGTAGGTTTTTACTTTTAGGTGTATTATTTTTTTTTTTCTTCTCCTCTATTTTCCTTATTCTTTTTCATTACTCACCTCTCGTCCTTTCCTTCTGTAATAGTATACTCTCTAAGTTGTTATTTTGGTTTCTTTCATCCATCTTCTCAGGATAATGTAACTAGGATATCAGTCATATAATTTTGTTTTTTTTATAAGAGGCGTGAGCATTCCCGCCCGCCAGTGCCATATTGTACACCTAGAGAAACCAAACTACCCCTGGGCATTTCTGTTTTTTTACCTCCCAAATGTAATTCTACCTCCCCTAGTCTACCTACAGCTTTATAGCCACCCCACTGCTCCTATCTGACATTCCTCCAGAAACTGTACACTGACGTTCTCCTTTTGTGTATTGATACATGACTGTCCGGAGGCCCACCCAACCACCACCTGAAGAAGCAACGAAAACCAAGTCATTATTTTGTTGAGACAACAAACGTGCCATGGAGAAGACTCTCCTGAACTTTCCTTCATCACGCCGAAAAAGTGCTGTCTCGCGGTCCGATCCAATTGTGACAATTATAAACACCATATTTCCAGGATACAGGACTAAATATGTAAGGATCCCGCCATCAATGTTGGAGTTCCACTCCTCCAATGCAGAGGGGTGATGAAACATTGCAGTACAGACACTCATGGTTTGGATCTGAAGCCTCAAAGGCACCAGGACTGTCTCAAGTCTACATGGATGAGTTACGGCGAGTTCAAGAAAGGAAGAGGCCACAGTGGTGGTGGGGGGAAGGGTCGGGGGTTCTGGGCCGTTGTGAGTGGATACTGGATCATTGAAGGAGGACATAAGTTCCAGAAGGAACTTCAGGGGGGACTGTGGTGGAGAGATTAATCTTCATACTTATATATCCTGAATGCAACTATCATGCCCCTGATTGATGTGTATGTGTCTGTGTGTATGTATGTATATATGTATATATGTATGTATGTATGTATGTGTGTATACATATGTCTGTATATATCTCTGCATACCATTTCATATAACCCATTTCTTTCCTGATAGGAGATGTCCCCTCATTGTATTAACAGAATTTCCTGTCTTTTGATGTCTGATTGAAATAAACACATTAGGATAATTAGACAATAATATGTGTTTAAAGAATTTCCGGCCATTCTTCTGTCTGATTGAACAAAAACACATTACTGTGTTAATTAGACAATAGGCTGGCCAGGTGTCATATGCAAGTAGGGGAATACACAGGTAAATGAGTGATCACAAGGAAAGTTGGCAGGGGTCCATTAATGCATGGATATGTAAACTCCTAAACATCCCTTGGCATAGATATGTGACAGCAGGAAATTACCGGTTGGGGGTCCTTATGATCAATTCCTAGGGAACTTGAGTTTTTGGAGGGAAAGATTATAGGCTCAGGGGTATAAAAGATAGAAGTCAGTCCTGATAGAGGGCTCAGCAGTGTAGGAGGTCGTGATGTAGACCACAGCCTGGTAAAGTACCCTCTCTCTCCCCTCTGTCTGTCTCTCCCTCCCTCTGTCTGTCTCTCCCTCCCTCTGTCTGTCTCTCCCTCCCTCTGTCTGTCTCTCCCTCCCTCTGTCTCCCTGTCTCTCTCTCTTCCTCCCTCTCTCCCTCTCTTTCTACATTACTTATTGTTGAATCCTTTACAGCCATTATTATTATTACTTGTATCTTATATGTTATAACACTACTTGTATGTTGTATGTGGATCAGCTGTATCCTCTTTGATTTAAAGTAATATCATTTATGTTATGGTTGTAAATATTGGAATAATACAAGTGTCTTCTCTTTATCAATAAATGTAATCCTCTCTCTTTTCCACACCCCTATCGCTTGCTTTAATTTTTATATAGACAAAAAGGTTTTTATAGCTTATATTAATTATTTACGTGTATAGTTAAGATAGCTCTAACACTCGATAACAAAGGTCTTACTCAACCACCACATTCAATATCACCAATCAAAACGAATCACCCTTTTCTATAATTTACTTTAGGAAACTGCCCCCTATGTCCAAATGGGAAAAAGATATAGGCCAAACTTTCAGCGATTCCCAATGGTTAGCTGTCCTTAAAATCAGCCTCAATGCATTCCGATCTTTCAACTTAGATGAACTGGTCCATAAATTCACACTCCGTTGCTTTATCACCCCATCCATAATTCATGGATTTGTCCCAACTACCCCGCCACTCTGTTGGAGAGGCTGTGGGGAAGTATTCTATGGGAGTGCACTAATGTGTCTACTTTTTGGAAATACATATTTCACCTACTATCTGTAGTTATTAAAGCAGATATCAAGCCATTTCCCAAACTTGCATTACTGGGTATAGGTCTAAATAACTTACACCACCATCTTCATTGCATCAAGGTTGGCAATTGTTCACCACTGGAAATCCCAGATACTGTAATTAGAAGCAAAGTGGTCACCTTGGTGCACACCCATTGCTCTTATGAGCGTATGTTTGCTGCCTGTAAAGGACACTTGTCTTCTGCTCAAGAAAACTGCACCCAATGGCTTATCTGGCATCAGAAAACATCTCATACCTTGTATTAATATATTATCTGTCTTAAATAGCTCGAACCCAATACTACTATATGTGATATGCAGTAGCTTTTTTTACTCTGGTTATTTGTCTTCTTTTTCCCCATTAATGTACTCCACTTATGGCAACCATTTTCTCACATTACTTTGTACGTTACATGATTTAAACAAAAAAGATTATGGGGTTTATTTACTAAAGGCATACAGTATATACTTTGCACTGCAAGCGCAAAAATACTCAATCACATGCAAGGAAAATAAAAAACAGCATTTATGCTTCCGCATGATTGAATGATAGAAATCAGCAGAGCTTCCTCTTATTTCAGAGCTTCCCCTCAGATCTGGAGCAAGTGCACTTCCAAGTGCACATGCAGTGCAATTGCAGTACACAGTATATTTTCTTTAGTAAATCAACCTCCCCATATTGCTGAAACCAATCCTGTCTTCAGCCTGTTGCCATATGCCATTTGTTTAATTCCGAATTAATTTTTCAACAAAATTTGACAGATTCAGAAATTCTAAATATTGATATCCAATATAGGTATTTGCTTCCACTTCCAGCAAAAGAACGGCGCAGTATCCGCAGCGATCTACGCCATGTTCGGCCCCTTCTTCATCCCCCTCGCTGTCTTCTGGGACCACTCAGTATGTATATTGAATGCAAATTTATCTGAAGTTACGAATTATCCAAAAAAACGAATGCCACATCTAAACGAATGGAACATAATGAATTATTAATAATATATAATAATAATGATAAAAACGTATTATTATTTATTATTATTAATTTGTTACATTCCATTCATGAGATGTGGTATTCATTATTTTGGATAATTCGTAACTATGGATACATTTGTATTCGTTACATTCACTAACAGCCAAATTTGAAAGAAAATTCCAATACCTATAATTTAATAGTTATTATTAGTTAGTTGGTTATTATTTCGGATTTTCTAATTTTCTGATTTTTTAATTCTCGTCCTTATTTTCGGATTTTTGTTCTTTCCAATTTTTTGATTTTCTTATTTTCAACGTTTTCACATTTTTGGATTTCTGCATTTTTGGAATTTTAAAGATTTTGGATTCCTGAATTTTCCGAATATTCAAACTTTTCGGAATTTACAAATTTATCCTAAACAAATTCACTAAAATAAACAAAATGAAACTGCATTTTTGGCAGTGAACATGTCTAGTTGTCTCTGTGGACGCTGCTGTATTATTACATACATTTGTCACTAATATCTCTGCTCCTGCTGTAACAGTAATTGCCTGTGGCATGCCGCAGCTTGTTCTTGGGCTTGCTATTGGCTCAAGACACTGAAACTGTTCTTGTGCATCTTGATAACTAAGCTTTTTTTTTTGTAAAGCTTGCTGCAATTGTTAATTTGCCATTTTTGCTCAACAATTTCCTACTGTTGATTGGCATTTGCCCAAAGGACCTGTCTCAGCAACTATTCCATGCTGACCATAACAATATCAGCTTACACAAATGTGCTCTGCTTCCAACGTGTTTGAGGCTTTAGCTCAGCAGCACTGGGATGAGTTTATATAGAGCCCAAAACTTCCAGACCTGCTTCAGCTGGGCCCCTTGCCTTACCAGCTAGCCCAAAAAACAGCCTAAACAAACAAGTAAAATATTGAACAAAACAAAGTTTGCTTTTGAATCCTTTTTGAAATTTGACAAACTCGAATTTAGTAGTGAAAACCACTGTCTATGGAGGTAGAGGTGAATCTTGCCAGTAAATTCTGGCCATTTTCAAGGCTAAAGGGCATGCTATTGCCAAAAAAGGATATGAGGAGCCGAGAACTTCCATGAAGGACATTTAAAAAATAAAAAAAATAAAAAAAATTAAAAAAAGATGAAAACAATATCATACGGCAGGAAGAGGGTTATTTTAGTTGGACTTTAAGAGTGACTCAAGAGGGAATAATTAATTACCTGTCAGGAATTAGCAGCAAGGATATGCAGATTTGCGTGGCTACACTTAGGCCGCATACACACGATCGAATCTATCTGCTGAAAACGGTCCGACGGACCGTTTCAGCAGACAAATTCGATCGTGTGTACGAGCGGACAGACAGATTTTTCCAGCAGACAGATTTTAAAGCATGCTGTTAAATCTGACTGCTGGGAACCCGTCCGTCCGACATGTCTGCTGGTTAGTGTAAAACCAATCTATCCCAGCAGACAAATCTGATCAAATCGGTCTGTCAGACCGATTTGATCGGATTTATTTCATGGTGTGTACGCGGCCTAAGAATACTGGGACCAGACTGTGTATGCTTCAAGTGAGATGTATTTACAGTGAAAAAAAATCCATACAAAAGCAATCATAAAAAATATACAGTAAGTGAACCAAAAACCCAGTGACAGAATACCTAGTTAATCAACCAAAAGTAAGCCTAACTAACAACTAACTATATACAATGGGCCAGATTCAGGTAGATGGGCGCATCTTTAATCTGGAGTAACGTTTCTCATTTACGTTACTCTGGCGAAATTTTAGGAGCAAGTGCTGTTATTCATGAAGCACTTGCTCCTAAAGTTGCGGCACCGTATCGAAAATGAGCCGGCGTTATTCAAATTGGGCGGGTACGGGGCGTGTATTATTAAAACTAGGCGCGATCCCGCGGCGAACGTACTGCGCATGCGTCGACTGTCAATGCATCCCAGTGCGCATGCTCACAACTTCCGTCGGCACCACTTCCTTGGAAACGACAGCGCAATGTGTTCCGTTGGACGTTTAAATGCGCCCGTAGATGCGCCATTCCGGCACTAAAGTATATCCTGTTCCCCCTCCCCGCAGTGAAGTTACTTTTGTTCTGAGATGGCTGCTCCCGTTCCCCGCAAACACAGGAGAAAGCTGAACTTTAAAGGGCCAGGAGCTGTCAGCCGTCATCTCGGCTATGGAGACCTATGATGTCTTCCTCCATGGCTGTAAAAGTTGACAGACAAGCAGGGACAGAGGTGTTGTCCTGCAAGTGGGGGTGCTCAGCTAGCTCTTATCGTCGGTAACGCTGCTGTAGCTGCTCTCCTGCTGACCTGTGGCCGTCTGGAGTAAAGATAAAGCAGCTATTTGTAGAAATAACTTTGCGACGGACGGACGACATATGCGCGGCGCATGTAGCCAGCGTATGGTGCTAATCCGTTCGAGAATTGGGAAATCTCCCTCATTTGCATATTTGCAGGGGAAATCAATTGGCGCGACTGATGCGCCAAGCGAAACTATGCGCTGACGGAAAGTTAAGCCGGTCGGGGAAAGCCCGTTTTCTGTCTCATCTAGTTTGGTGGGTACGGCCGCGGAGATACAACGGCGCATCTTGACAGTTACACGGCGCATATCGAAATACTCCAGCGCAACTCTACCTGAATCTGGCCCAATATATCCAAAATGGTGAACACAGAAAAGCAGGGAAAACTGGAGGTTTAGGGAGCAGATGGGAAGGGGGAACCAAAACTGTGATCAAGAACAAGGGGGAGCAGGTACAAGGCAACATGGTACAGGTTAGGAGCAAGATCAGGATAATTGGCAAACAGCCTGAGAACCGTATCACTACTGCAGTGTACAAGGCATTAGAGGAATGGATGGTGCTATTAGCCCTGATTGGGACAAGTATTGCTTGGCACCTGTTTACCCCAAACCTTGACCTCTAGGCTTGGATACCTGAAAGCTATTCATAGGGTGATTGCAGTATGTATGCATGTGTGGGTTACGTCCTGTCTGTTTTGATCAAGTGACAACATTGCCCCTTTTTAACCAGTTTTTAATGGTGTTTGGAGGAGTGGGCCATTGTGCCTCCGTATCATTTGCTATATACATTTTTGTACAATAAAGGTTATACCATTTACTACATATGCCGTAGTTGGTCCTCTTTCACAACTCTTGCTTGGGTGGGGTGACCACTGTGCCCCCCCCCTCTTTTCCCTACCCCTCCCTTTTCCCTTGTATTTAGACATTAATAAATAGTTGTAGAGTGACCCCATGCCACGAGACGAATCGGCCAAATAATGATGGTTACTATTCATCTGAGATCCATCTTTTACATTTTTATACGTCAATGAATGGCAAACAGAATCTGGACACTGAAACTACAACCTTTTACTATGGAAATCACAGTTCCACCAGCAGGTGATCCAGGTCTTGACATTACCAGTCCTTTAGATCAGCCCTCAAATTTTCCACTCGCCTACTAGCATTTTGCGAGTGAAAAATGAGGGCTGGCGAGGAGCTGGGCTGCCTGGGACAGGAGGGGGGCGAGCACCGTCGGCAGGTGGGGTTGATCGGGAGATGTTCTTCCAGCGTGATGTAGAAGAGGAGTTATTAGCTGCAGTGTTCGGAGAGAGCTCTCTCACAGCGTGTGGTCCCAGTTCCCCCCTCCCACCTCCCTTCTCTCTGCACAGGACGTGAGGACGGGAGACCAGTGAGAGAGCTGGTCAGTTTCTCTTCCTGTGTAGTGAACTTGTGACCCCAGTGCACATGGAAGGTAGAGCCGTAGGATCGTGGCTTCAGCAGCAGACACAACTACTGTGTACATACAGTCTTCTTGCCCCTCCACCCAAGTCAGATATAAATATGATCCTCACTGTGTCTCCTTCCTTGCAAACCTCATGCTATGGCTTATCTACGCTCCAGCTTTCCCACTTTGTTTCTCCTATCTCTTTGTTATCTGATATAGACTCTTTAGTAATTAACCCTCTGTGTCCTTGCTAGGAGAGAACTGTGCTTTTCTTCTCTGCTTCAGCGAAGGTTCACACCAGTGCGATTAGAGACGTTGCATGCGATTTTCACCCGCACCTGTGGTGCCAATCGCATGCGATGTCTGTGAGATGCAAGTTCAGCCATACAGTTGTAGTTGGATTGGTACATTAAAAAATCGCAGGGACTTGTTTTTCCTGCACTAGAATCAGATCACATGAGTGTTCTCACCTATGCAATCTGATTCCTGTGCGAGTTAACAGTTCACACTGTGATCTGTGAACTAAACTGGGGGTGTCATTAACAATTTATTGACACCCACAGCGGTTCGCAGAGTGCAGTGTGAACTGCCCACAGAAGAGATACAATGCGGCAACCGGCGCTGGAATCGCACTGGTTCCCGCATCGCATCAGTGTGAACCTGGGTTTAATTAACACTGCTGCTTACCTAAATGGTTAAAGCTGCACTCACACCTGAGCGTATTTTTTTTCAGACAGAACGTCACGTGTTTTTACCACAATTTTAGCTGCGTTATTTGCCCAGATTTTTGTACAGGTCAAAAGGTCACCAATGTAAAAAGCAGAAAAACGCCTCTAATATGCCTATAAAGAAGTTCATGTACTTTTTTGAGCTTAGGCTCTGTTCACACCTAGGCCTTTTTTGGCATTTTTCTGCTCTCAGCCATAGGGCTAAAAAAAAATCCCATTAAAGGAACACTAAAGGCAAAAATGTTTTTGTTTAAAAATAACAAACATGTTATACTTACCTCCACTGTGCAGCTCGTTTTGCACAGAGTGTCCCCGAATCCTGTCTTCTGGGGTCCCTCGTCAGCTCAGCTCTTCCTGGCAAAAGCTTTCTACCATCATGCGAGTGAGCTCAATGGCTGCGCTGCTATCAATCCACCCAGCCTAGCCAATCAACGGTCAGGCTGGGAACCGAACAGGACGACAAGCACGCGCACCGGACTTTCAAAGGGGTGAGGTAAGTAAATCGGGGGCTCGGGGGGCGGTGCTTAAGGTAAAAAAATGTTTACTTTTACAACCCCTTTAATGTTAAAGGCCCCTGTTCACATCTGAGCGTTCTGTCATCTAACGCAAAATGTCCGTTGCTCAAAAAAGTACAGGAGCTTCTTTTTTGGCAGATTACAGTCAGTGTGAACTTAGTGGTTTTATCAGCTGCAAAGTGGGTTTCCTTACTCCAATAGGATGTCGGCTTTTTGGCTATTGGCTTCCTTAAGTAACGCAGATCTCTTTTGAGAGGAGTTCAGACCCCTGGCATTTATAGAGACTACTTTGAATGTCATTGTAGGATTTGAGTCTCAATAAGGGATCGGCAAAGATCAGGCGTAGGTGTGCCCTGTGATAGAAAATAGAGCTGAATCAGTGTTCAGTTGTCCAGTACCGGAGGGGTCAGGAACCAAGTGGGTTAAAGGGAGGTTGAAGGGTTTGCTGGTATGGGATTCAGAGGAAAAGTTCTATACGTAAAAAGGGGAGCCCGGAACAAAACACAGGCTCAATGTGCAGAAACTTCTGCTATCAAACAATGGGGGAGATGGTCCACTGACTAGCAGGTATAGCAGGGACCACTTGTAAGGTAGGCGGGGTATAGTGAATGATGCTGCAGGCACCCAGCTATACAGCAGGATACGTGAAGGAAAGGTTATCTGTTGTTCCATCAGGCGTTTTGATATGCTCCTCCTGTTTCCATGCGAGTCGCAAGGTGGTCAGAAGGGATCGACTCTTCTTCCGGTATGATGTGCCAGGTCCTCAGGAGTTTAAGGCCAGCCGTTAGTGTTCTTATAGCATGTGTTTTATTCTGATGAGTTATCAGGAGTTTAGTGGGAAAGCCCCATTTTTATGGTATCTTGTGATTTTGTAGAGCTTTGGTTATTGTCGCCAGCTGCCTGCGGTTCTCCATTGTTGCCTTGGAAAGGTCAGCATAGAGAGCAATTGTAGAGTAAGGATCGGGAAGTATCGCCATGCGTTTAGCGGCGTACATGACCTTTTCCTTGACTGTAAAAAAATGAATGCGGGCTAGTACATCCCTAGAAGCAGAGGCAGGAAGGTGAGGAGGTTTGGGAAGTCTATGCGCTCTGTCAATCTCCAGTTCACGGTCGGTCAGGTCTGGCAATAGTGTGCGCATAAAAGATTGTAGGAATTGCGTCAAATCAGAATTTTGAACCGTTTCTGGGACATTGCGGAAATTAATATTGTTTCGCCTGGATCGATCTTCGAGATCCGCGAGTTTAAGGTTGATCGACTGAAGCTCATCCCATTTCCCATTTTCTCCCATTTTCTTTTCTATAAAAGTAATGCTTTGTTCATGCTGCTGCACAGTAGTAGAAAGGGATGACACTGCAGTGGAAAGATCGTTATAGAGAGTCAGCCTCAGTGAGAGCAGCATATTTTTCATTGTGCATTCAGATAATGGCTGATCTGTGGCAGGGAAAGCATCCAGCGCTGATGCTTGTTGTGGAGGGGGGAGGGAAACACACAGGGAGCAGCGACAGTCTGTGTGTGTTCAGGCTCTTCTGTCCTGAGTCTGGATTTAGCAGGGCTGGACATGGTGGGTGAGTTAGGAGGAGAAAACTCACCAGTGTCGTTAGGTGTTTGAGGGGTTCCCATGCGCTGTGCCAGGATCTGTCCGGAGGCAGGAGAGGAGAACTGTGTCAGGCATTCTCGATCGCCGCCGGCGCCATCTTGGCCGCTCGCCATGCCTGACAAGGGATAGAAGTCAGTAAGCTTCTTAGGCAGTTTGCTGTCCTTCCTCCGCTTTGACATTGTCCTTGGTGGTTGCTGCTATGACCGGGCTATGAAGTGTGCGGGTAACACTTTCCTTTCGTCGCTGTGGAGCCGCTAAAGCCGGGGTTTCTGTGGAGCTGAGGGATTATTCAGCCATTCACTCGAGCCGCCGAGCCACGCCCCCCTGGCAGATTACAGTCATTTTTTATTCTTGTACATTGATGACTTTTTGACCTGTACAAAATCGTGTAAAAAATAGTGTGACTTTCTGCCTAAAAACTATACGCTCAGGTGTGAATGCAGCCTCAGGCGTTTTACTACAGGCGACAAACCGCTCCGATGTGAACAGGGACATTTAAGTGTGTTTTCATGATATAATTTATGAGGGCGTGATTAGGAGCGGTGGCAGGGTAAGGGTTGGGTGGGGCAACTGGTGGCGAGTAACCCTTGAGGCCTGGCTAGTAGCTCAGGACTTGAAATTTTGAGCCTTGCATTAGATTACATTCTTAGGAGATACCTTTAACCTCCCTGGCGGTCTTCACGTGTGTGGCACGGGGTGAGATTTTTAAGCTAATATCGGTAACCCCGTGCCACACACGCGCTTACCTCGCTGGATGCAGAAAAAGTTTACTTACCTTTTCTCTGCGATCCAGCGATGAATCCCCGCAGTACTCGGCGGGCGGATGTCCGCCTGATGCTGTGTGTTCTGCCGATTCCCTTCCCTGCGAGCGTCGCGACGTAGGGGGGGGAACGGCGCCAAATTTAAAAAAGTAAACAAACACTATACATACAGTACACTGTAATCTTATAGATTACAGTACTGTATGTAAAAAATACACACCCCCCATGTCCCTAGTGGTCTGCCCTGTACACTACATGTCATTTTATATAATAAAAACTGTTCTTTCTCCCTGCAAACTGTAGATTGCCCATAGCAACCAAAAGTGTCCCTTTATGGCAAAAATTGTTTTAGAGCAGCTAAAAAACAGCGATAATAAATCAGAATCACTTGCAGAATTTAGCGATAGCGATTTGTGGGGAAATTCGTCATAAAAAAAAAAAAATAATGACAGCAAAAATTCTGCAACTGAGCAAATTTCAGTGATTTTGATTTGATTACATTATTGAATAATTTTTACTATAATTATATTATCATTTGTGATCATTTTTTATAATTATTTATTATATTATAATTTTTAATTAAAAAAAAAAAAAAATCATACCCGGGATGCCTATTAGACTCTTGTTTGAATAGATTTAAGTGAGTTATTCCTAAGAATTACAAGCCTACAGTATAAAACGCCAAATTCCCTTGCAAATAATGGTACCGCTTTTAGCACCTAAAATCTTAAAGAATCATACCGCCAGGGAGGTTAAGCTGTGGGCAATGATAAAATTTGTGACACTGTATTTTGACATCACATAATTTGGATGTGTAATTTATTTTTTAACTGTTACGTATTTACTTAAATACAGTAGCAGCACATGAATCTGATTAAATAAAAAAAATGCCTTTTAGGCAGTTTTGAATGCAACACCTCATCTTTTTAAAAGGTCAACTGGGAATAAATTAACCAACATTCAACATATAGACTTCAGGTATGTGTTTGATAGAAATTGACTAGTGTCAGTATAGTACTTGAGCACATGAATAGACAAGTTTTTAGCTTGCAATGAAAGGAGAGTGTATTAGCTAAGTGACAATAACCACAAATATTGTTCAGTGGGTGGATTGTATGCAAGTGACATTTTTAGGTCACAAAATACTGTAGGAAAGAAGGCAAATTTTATCTTAAAATATAAATTGGAGTGGATGATTGAGACAAGGTAGCCACAAATATTTGCAGTCAGGTATTGTGCTATAGTTTGATGATCTTAGGATGGTGCTGTGTTGCTTCCTCAAACTGGCAGAAATTCATTGGGAACTCTGTTATGCTGCCATATAGTTATGCTGGGGCAATAAATGTGTTACACTTTTAATGCACAAGTATGTGATAAAGTACTACAGTGGACCCCCAAAAAAAGACCCTAAAAAAAAAAAAAAAAAAAATATACACCCCCTCAAAAAATCCCTATTTTCTATAGAATAAAAGTTTATTGGTTTTTCAAGAGTAAATAAACAAATAGAAATATTTTGCATGCTACGTATTTTTTTTAAAAAATGTGAGAAAGTATACCATACAGTGGCACATAAATCATACAATCGCAGTCTGTATTAGACAGATACCATATAGTGAGATCTTGGGGTGAAACTTATGTAAAGTTGAATTGTACAAGACACAGTTGGCATGTTTTTTTTTTTCAGCAGGCTGTTGGCTATGTGGAAGTCATACAGTTGCAGGTAGTGATATTGCATGTTCAAGCTGAGTTATTGTTGGTATAGTATAGGTGAGAATTCATCACTCTACTCGCTCTGGTATGGACAGAGGTAGACTTACAGAAAGTGTGCAGAATAGCCTGCCGCAGAGGTAGATTTCCAGTGTCTATGAAATACATTCTTAGCCACCAGCAGAAAGCTGAGAGGGGTCCTGGAAGTATAGAATGTAGAGATATGACCGGGGATATGTTTTCATAACAGTACTAAAGGTCTAAGAAAAAATGGGAGGGCGCACCAACCTAGTGCATTACCAAATTTAAGAGTTTTATTAAAAGTAGAATAAAATTAAATAAATGCAATAGTCCTACTCACAAACAAGCTTAGTTACAGAATTTTCTGACTAGCTAAAAAGAAAAAAGAAAACAATTCGAGGGTGCACCAACCTAGTGCATTACCAAATTTAAGAGTTTTATTAAAAGTAGAATAAAAGCAAACGAGCTTAGTTACAGGCTTTTCTGACAGTCAAGCTGAATCACTTGGCGCCTGCAAACAGGGCTTGATGACAAGAGGATCGGACGGTACCTCAAACGGCTGATGCTTTTCTGGGGCGCACCCACGGACGCCTAGGACCACCTACGCTCTGAAGAAAGGGGTGCGCCCCATAAAAGCTTAAGCCGTTTGGGGTACTGTCCGATCCTCTTGTCATAAAGGCCTGCTTAAGGCACCAAGTGATTCAGCTTGACTGTCAGAAAAGCCTGTAACTAAGCTCGTTTGCTTTTATTCTACTTTTAATAAAACTCTTAAATTTGGTAATGCACTAGGTTGGTGCACCCTCGAATTGTTTTCTTTTTTCTTTTTAGCTAAACGAACACCCATTGTTTTGAGGAGGGCTGCAAGACTCTAGACTTCACCTTAAACTAAAGTATAGACTATACCACCCGTGAATATGGAAACACCGGAGCGCAGAAGATTTTTTCTTCTGTTGCCTTAGTATTAAAGGTCTGAAAGACCCTGGATCTTATTTTTGAATGAACATACAATATAAAAAACGAATAAAAACAAATAAACATTAAGAAAAAAAAATATTACAAGGGGGCCCAGCAGTTTACACAGAAACAGTTATTGTTACCATCACATACGAAAAAGGAGGTCATAAAAAGCACCATTGGGTCTGTGATCTGTGAATATGCAAAAATATGGAAAAAATGGAAATCCTGCCAATTATAGATAAAGTAGCACTCACCGGATCAATTACGGGGGAGGTACTATGACAAAAAATAAAAATAACAAACAAAATAATCGAAACATACCCTAAGAGTCAGTTCACACTGGGGCGACTTGGGATCCGACTTGAAGTCGTCTCAAGTCGTCCCAAGTCGCGCTGTCCAGAAAAGCAATGTAAGTGAATGGGAGCGGTGTTAATACACACTACTCATGTCGCTCCGACTTCAGAAGAGGTTCCTGTACTACTTCAATCAGACTTCTAGGTGATTTGTACCCATTGATTTCAATGGAAGTCGCTTCCAAGTCTGATAACTGTTTTAATTGAAGCTACTTTCCAGCAAGATAACATACATTTCTCAGGCAAACCCCTCCCTCTCCTTCCCTCTCCCAGAGCTGATTGTTGTTTTATTGACCACTGGAATGTCTCCTGACCTGAAAAGGACTTCAAGTCGTGTTGTAAATCGCCCCAGATCGCCCTGTGGTTCATGCTCAAGTTGTGTTGAAGTTGCTTCTGAAAGTCGTGCTGGAAGTCGTGTCGTCCCAGTGTGAACCGACTCTAAAAAGTTGAATTACTATAAATTTTAATAGCTGTATATAAACAAAATACAAAAAAGGCAAACAAATATATCCCCTGATCCCCTATATATAGATCAGAGGTGAAATCCCTAAAGGGAGAGGGTAAAATTTCACCAGTGATCTATAACCTCCCCAGTTTCATAAAACTGAATAAACCATATAATTGATTATCTCCTCTCATAGAGAGAAAAATGAATCTGTGAATATGCAGCTTGCTACTCTGCAGTCCATGATCATTTAACACAATATAACAGAGTATGGCATCGTAAAGCAACTAACTATTCCTACACAGACTGTTATCTCTTTGTAAACTACTCCAACCCTTCTTGTTTGTAGTGAGAAGGCCGGCACAAAACAAAGCCCCCCTTATTGATCATTGTAAACCTGCAATGGTGCTTTGGCAAATTTCCACATTAGTTCACCAGTTTAGTAAGTTTTGAAGCCACTGGATCCACTGAAAACTGAAGGTAATGACAAACTTCAACCTCAACCCTAGGAGTGACTTATCACAATGACTTCGGATGGTCGGTCAGAAGTTGCAATCAAACAGTGCCTCAACACAAGAAGCTTTTGCTGTGCTCAGTCATTTGATAACTCATAGTTCTCTAGGAATTCTATGTCATATATTAATTGTTTATTTGTACAAAAAATGTTGTACATTTACAGTAAAAAAACAAAACAATAATTGAAAAGCATATACACATTAAAAGACAGCTATTAGAAAAGTTTAACCCAAAATCAACATAGCTGTCCTTTAACACTTGGTATAGACATGTGCTACTGCATGCATATAATTGTTTATTGTTTTACAAACACACATTCCCATACTTTCCCTTCTGTACCTGTGCTCAGTCCCATAGGCATCTTTCCAAATGAGAGGTAGTTAAACTTTTGCCAACACATCAGTTTAACTTTTTGTAATAAAAGTAAAAGATAATACAAATGTTACACCTCATTGTCTACAGTTGTATGCTACTAGCGTCAAATGATAGAAAATAGCAGGGAAGAGTGTGGAAGGCAGTGTTCTCAAGCTGGAGTTTGTTATACTGTAGACACAAAAGAAATTAAAGTTAATGAGAAAATGTACAATTAAATCCAAATCCAATAGTTTACATGCATGGAGCAGCAACAACTGGATTTCAGTTTATTTTCCATTTGTTTAAAAAAAGGTTAAAGATAAACTTCAGCTCAAAGCAAAAAATATAATTTACTGTGTACAGTACAAATAGTATCCTGTATACCAGTGGTCTCCAAACCATGACCCCGGGCCGGATGCGGTCCTTTGCTTGCCTTTACCTGGCCCATGAGGCATGTTTTCTGCCACTGACACCAACAATGGGGCATAATTCCTGCCACTGACATTAACGGTGAAGTATAATCCTGGCCCTTCTAAAGTCTGCAGGACAGTAAACTGGTCCTTTCTTTAGAAAGTTTAGAGGCCCCTGCTGTATATGATCACTGATGTTAGATTTAAACTGTATTCTATTTAAGCAAAATTTTGCTGTTGAAAAAGGTAAGAAAGATAATAACTGAGATGGATGACATGAACCTTATCTAATGCCTCTCTCTTTGCAGAGAGGACAGTGACATATTACAAAAAAAAATGGTGCATATGGTCAGACAACACACAAAAAGATAAGCAGAATTTAGACTCGTTTTAGAAAAAAAATACTGTACATAAAATTAAGTCAGTTCTCCAAAGATTGGTCATATAAAAAATGTAATTGGAGTATATGCCTAATGTCTTGTACACACGATAGGAATTTCCGGTGGGTTAAAATCCGATGGAATTTTCAGTCGGAATTCTGTTCAAGCTGTCTTGCATACACACTGTCAGACCAAATTCCGACCGTCCAAAACGTGGTGACGTACAACACTGCAACGAGCCGAGAAAAATGAAGTTCAATGCTTCTGAACATGCGTCGACTTCTACACGGACAATCAGAATTTTGTCCATCAGAAAAAAATAAAACATGTTCTATTTTTAATCTCGGATGGAAAAAAGTCAGATAGGGCCCACACACGGCCGGAATATCTGATGAAAAAATTCAGTCTGACTTTTTTCATCGGAAATTCCAATCGCGTGTACAAGGCATAAGCAGGTGCAAACTATATTAGATATACAAATCATTCGTGACCGCCGGGTCTAGAACATCCAGCGCATCATGCATTGCGGTAAATTGCCGCTGATATCGGCCGTTTACCACGTGATCACTCTGTCCAATGACGGAGCGATCACTTGTAAACAAACCGGCATCATGTGATGGCGCCGATTCCTCCCTCCCCTCTTTGTACTGATCGGTACAGTACAGTGTGAGAGGAGAGGGGAGAGAGCGGAGACAGCAGCAGCACTGTGGGCTGGATCTGTGACAATTGCAGTCACTCACAGATCCAGCCATCCATCCCTACGCAATACTCTGCAATACCGTGTGCAATACTCGGCAGTACCCTGCAATACTCTGCAACTCCATGTGCAATTCCCTGTGCAATACTCTGCAATTCCTTGCGCAATACTCTGCAATTCCCTGCGCAATACTCTGCAATTCCCTGCACAATACCCTGCGCAATACTCTGCAATACCCTGCGCAATACTCTGCAATACCTTGCAATACTTCGCAATACCCCAATACTCCACAATACCCCAATACTCCGCAATACCCCAATACTCCGCATTACTCCGCAATACCCTGCAATACCCTGCAATACTCTGCAATACTCCGCAATACTCCGCAATGCTCCAATACCCTGCAATACTCCGCAATACCTTGCAATACTCCAATACCTTGCCAATACTCTGCAATACCCTGCAATAGGACCCCCCTCCCGCCACCCTCCCGTGCTTCTACCGACTCACCACTACGATCAAAGCCAGGATCATTTTTTTTTAACAGGCTTCCCAGCCTAGATGTGAGATGTGGGGTCTTATTTTTTATTTTTTACATAATTCTTAGTCTTTCTTCTTTTATAGCGCAAAAAATAAAAAACACAGAAGTGATCAAATACCACCAAAAGGAGCTGTGGTGGCTCAACGCGATTGGCACTGCGCTGACAAGCCTTTCACCTCTGCAGCCAAGGGTTCGGATCCCGGCCTCGGCTACATGTGAATTGAGTTTGGTGGTTTTAGCCCGGCTCCCGGTGGGTATGCTATGCAAGGTATGCCTGTGCTTAGTACGCCCACCCCCCCCCCCACAAAAACCACCACCACACTTGCACGCACACGAAATTGGTTTAACTGGTACGCACTTTGGCCATGCAGTCTCCTAAAAAAAAGAGAGGCGAAGGACCTACGGGGCTGGCTGGGTGGGCTAGACCTCCTAACTCCCTCATAGGGGGAGTCCCTCTGCCCAGTTGGGCTCCCAAGTGGAACAGGTAGGGCGGGGTGAGTGGGAGGCCCCCCTCACACCCGCCATTACCTCCCGGGGCATGGAGAAGGATGGCAGATTGCCTCTGGGGGGAGGGTCTGCCTACTCCTCCAGTCCGGCTCCTCTCTCTGGAGTTCACGTACACAAAAAAATACACTTAAAAAAAAAAAAAATTACCACCAAAAGAATGCTCTATTTGTGTGAAAAAATTTCATATGGGTACAATGTTGTATGACTGAGTAATTGTCATTCAAATTGTGAGAGCACCGAAAGCTGAAAATTGATCTGGTTAGGAAGGGGGTTTAAGTGCCCAGTGGTCAAGTGGTTAATCAAAGGTGCTCGTTACACCAGTCAGCTAAGAGGTACTTGGTAAAAAAAAACTGTAAAAGTATTTGACGTACTATGATAAATTATGATTAGACAACCCTATGATAAATAGCAGGCAATATATTAGGATGTGGGGTTTAAGGCGAAGGGCCTCTGCAAAATAATACTATAGAATCTGCCTTCTTTTAAATCTAATATAGTTAGTACAGTGTAATGAGTGAATCCACTTGGATGTGCTCCATTGGCAAACAAAACATTATCTAAGTCTGAATATTGCGCCTCTGCAAAGGCAAATTGCCAGCGGTATTACCACGGTGTCCCATTGTTTTCAATGGGAAGGAGCGGTGAAGGACCGGTATACACACTGATCCAAAGATGCTGCTTGCAGGAGATTTTTTTTCTCCCGCCAGCGCATCGCCTCAGTGTGAAAGCCCTTGGGAAGGAGTATTTCAGATGTTATTTATGCGCTATGTTTAGCGCTAAAACGCCTGAAATACGCCTCAGTGTGAAAGGGGCCTTATAGATGCATTGAAAATAGGAATAGGAAACAAAAATAAAGTTCTAATCAATTGTTGTATGGTTGCTGAAAATATCTTAGGAATGTAGTCAATAAAACTGGGAAGAGTTGAAAGATTGTTAAATGTGCAATTAAAAATTCCTGATCATGCAATTTCATACACAAGTGATAAGCAATTTTCCGGAAAAAAAAATATGCAACATTTCAAGGTCTGTGCTTCTTGACTTTAGTTTATTTTTGGGAGCTGTTTGAGCCCATTCACACAGGTGCGGCTTTGGATCCAACTTGAAGTCGCCCCAAGTCGCCTCAAGTCGTGCGATGTGACAAAATCAATGGAAGTGAATGAGAGCCGTCTTAATGCACACTACTGAAGTCGCTCCGACTTCAGAAAAGGTTCTTGTACTACTTCAATCCGACTTCTAAGCGACTTGTACCCATTGATTTCAATGGAACTCACCTTATTGTTATTTGGCTTTTATTTATCACTTGAACTTCTTGATAAATGTTTTACTGTCATCGCACAATATTTTCTACTGTATGACAAGATAATTTGTCTTACAGTAGATGAACTTTTGCTTGTGTAAAGTCAATTTTTTTAAATGTATTGTAAAGGAAAATTCATGCTGTCATCGCTGTTAGTGTTATGGAAGGCTGTAAACAAAATAATCGCACTCAAAAAAAGAAAATCACATATCACTTGATTATTTTACAACTAGCTAGTAATTTGTCCTCCTATTGAAGTCAATGAGCCAAAAAATTGCATTAAAATTTGCAATTGCATTGCTCGTAATGAAACTGATTTGGAGCACGTGCTGTTGCCCTGTGATCAATTGCTTGAGCTTTCTCCTGTTGGCTGTTGTATTCCAGCTGAAACGATTAATGGCACAACCATGTGGGCTCAATGCCTGCTATTTTCACCCGCGGGCTCAGAGCCTGCTATTTTTCTAGTTTCTTTCAAAAAGGTACATAAAAAGGGAAACAATTATTAATAAAAATATTTTGTTTCCAAATGTTTTTGGTTAATTTAGCATTCCCCTTTAAAAACCAAGTTGTGAGCATGTATATTAGATTTATTTATCTGTTTGGGTTCATGCTCATCTCTTTCATGCACCTTTGTGGAGTTTCTACTGGGCTGTTTTTTTCTGGTCCACAACTCTATTGAGTCACCATCTACAGGATACAGAGGTCAGATGCCATGACTAATAAAAGGTAGGCAAATTATATTTTAATTAATTAGGTATGAAATATGGACTGCAAAACATACTTAATCTTCTGAAATTAAATAAAGACTATGGGCTAGATTCAGGATGGAGAGCGGATCTTTGTGCGGGCGTAACGTATGTCATTTAAGTTACGCCGCGGCAACTTTTCCAGGCAAGTGCTTTATTCACAAAGCACTTGCCTGTAAAGTTGCGGCGGCGTAGCGTAAATGGCTCGTCGGTAATTCAAATTGGGTGGATAGGGGGCATGTAGTATTTAAATTAAGCGTGATCCCGCGCCGAACGTACTGCGCATGCGCCGGCCGTGAATGTATCCCAGTGCGCATTCTCCAAATCACGTCGCAAATTGTCAATGAAAACGACGTGAATGTAACTTACGCCCAGGCCTATTCTGAATCGACTTACGCAAACGACATAAACGACGTCTGTCCCGACGTCCATACTTAACATTGGCTGGGCCTCACTATAGCAGGGGTAACTTTACGCCAGGCGTAAGCCTAACTTAAAAGATGCAAGTAGATACGCCGGCCGGGCGTATGTTCGGGAATCGGCGTATAGGCTCATTTGCATATTTTAGACGGGAACGCCACCTAGCGGCCAGCGTATATATGAACCTAAGATACGACGGCGTAAGTGACTTACGCAGGTCGTATCTTAGCAACATTTAAGCGTATCTCATTTAGAGCATACGCTTATAGTTGCACTGGCTCAGATTAGGACTTACGACGGTCGTATCTATTGATACGCCCGTCGTAAGTGTTCCTGAATCTAGCCCTATGTTTTTTGGAAATGCAGACAATAAAGCAGTAGTTTCAAAAAGTAGTAATAGCTGTAAAAAAATAAATAAGCCCCAGGCAGCTATAAAAGACAAAAATGTATACAGCATTAACCCAACTTAAAGTAATACATTATCTTAATACATATGTATTTCTAAAATACAAGCTGTGGTATACCTGAATCTGTCCTTGCCTCAGTCTCTAGCAGACGCCTGTTCAGAACTCATTTCCCAGATGGACCATTTAGCGTGAAATTTAGCACGAATACCATCTTTGTAAGCCATCAGTAGTTCGTATTCATAATTTCCTCAACTAACTGTCCATTTATATATTTAAGCATGCATTTAATTGCCTACAGTTTGGTTTTAAGTAATAACAATAATAATCTTAATAATAATATAACAATATTGTAACAAGCAAATATATTAGTAATAATTTCAACTCTGATGAAATTGGGTCGCCTCAAATTTTTCCTTTACCCATTGTTTAAATATATGCAACTTTGTTTTTGCAAGCAATGTTATCCCTATTAAAGTATTATGCAGAGGGATTTATAAGCTTTTCTTTTCCATTTTACCTTGTTTTGTTTTTTTTGTTTTGCAATATAAGAACAATAACCCCTTTTCCATCCAGCCCTGGTGCCCCTTGAATTGGGTCTTTACACCCAGGGTGGTCGGGGCAGACTGCCCAATTTCATGACCACTGTGATTGGCTGTCACAGTGGTTACATGATTAGCAGCCTGTCTTTATGGCTCCAAAGTGCACGTTGTATTACTAGAGACTAAGGACAGTCTTTAACAACTCGCAGTGAGTGCACTCTCAGAAAATAAATCTTATGCCGCGTACGGACGTGAAAAATGCTATATTTTTTTAATTGGTCATTAAAAACAATTGTGTGTAGGCTCCAGAGCATTTTCTCAACATGAAAAATGGCCATTAAAAATGTAGAACATTTTTCACGTTGTCACTTTTCACATCGTGAAAAACGGTCATGTGTAGGCTTTAATGACAAGAAAAAAAACATGCATGCTCAGAAGCAAGTTATTAGACGGGGGCACTCGTTCTGGTAAAACTAGCATTTGTAATGTAGATAGCACATTCGTCACGCTGTGACTGAAAAGCATGAAGACTGAAAAGCGTGAATCGTCTCTCACCAAACTTTTTAGTAGCACAAAATCAGCAAAAGCAGCCCAAAGGGTGGCGCCATCTGAATGGAACTTCCCCTTTATAGTGCTGTCGTACATGTTGTACGTCACCGCACTTTGCTCGAGTATTTTTTTTTTTTCACGATCGTGTGTATGTAAGGCAGGCTTGACAAGAATCACGTTGAGAAAAACTTAGTTTTTTCCATGACATTAAAAACGGTTGTGTGTGTGCGGCATTAACCTTCCATTGGCACAAATGTTCAAGGTATGGGCATTAAAGCCCAACCTCTTTGCTGTTGCAGATATGCGTTACATGGGCAGCAAGTGATCAAAAGGCTTGAATTTGAAAACAGGCAATATTATGATGTGTATGCATGATCAGGAAGGATTGTTCAAACGCATTTACATTGGCAGAACTGATTTCAGGATATTTTCCTTTAATAAAGAATGCATACAAGTGGATAGACTGTGTCTAGTTTCCAAGTACAATGTAAACCGTTCAATATCCTTTCTTAGCGTAGTGATTCTTTTATGAGAAATGATGACTTGCTTTACAGGACAGAGGGTTGAAGATACTAATAATGTTTATGAAGGTTTGTGCCGCAGAGTATTGTTACTGCACCCTTGTTTTTTCTGCTGTGTATTTATAGCCTCAGCATAAGTGTATCACTTTGCTGCACATATCACAGTCATTTATCATTGTGACTTGGAAAGCATAAAGATCAAATCATAATAAAAATGAAAGAGAACTAATAAGAAGTCCAGACTGAAAGTCTCAATGCTGCATAACTTTATCACTTTAATTTTATTTTAGGAATACAACAAACGGAGATATCTTAAAGCAGGGTGAGATGCATGAGAAAACATAGAAATGCTTGATGAAACATTGACGCCAGCGTTGTAAAAGTTGAGATTTCACGCTTACTTGAAATTGACTGTAAGAAAATATAGTAAATTGGTGCTTTTTTTTTCCATCTTACTCTCGTCAGTTTGCTTTGACTCTCAATTACCTTTTGCTCTGTGTTTGAAAATTCTGGCTTAGAACTCCAGTGTAATTATATATAAGAATTGGAAATTCAGTATCTGGGGGCATGTTTTGCAAGCTGCTGAACCTGTGCCAGCTACTTTTATATTCTAGATCTGCTCATCCATAAACTCGGTATAAAATATTATATCATTAAAGCACACTACTCCAAGTTTTAAAGGTAAAATACCCTGACAGGATGAAAACACATCAGTGTGAAACATTGGAAGATGTGGGATAGGCATTAAACGCCATTTACAATAATGGAGCCCAAATAAAGTAATGGGCCCAGATTCACAGAGCGATTACGCGTGCGCAACTGCTGTTGCGCGTGCGTAAGTCTAAATGTGCGCGTGCGTATAGTTGGACGCGATTCACAAAACAATATACGCCAGAAATCTACGTTTTTTGGTCCGGCGTAATTGAGTTAGACATTCGCTTCCCTTCGCGCAAAACTGCGCTAGACACACCATTGATTTGCTAGTCAAATATGCTAATGAGGGAGTTACGGGGATCCACAAAAAAACGCAGTTGCTGCGCAGGCTACGCGATGTGCGCAACTGCAAAATGTCCTGTCTAAAGTTAGAGCACATAAAAGCTGATCTAACTTTTGAAAAAAAGTCTAATTGTCAGATAAAGCAACACCGTTATTGAGGAGCAGACCACACACACGTGTTGCACTACAATTTGACTGCCAACATGCTAGGGGCATCGTCGCTCATAGCTGCACTAGTGAATATAGATGACCAAAGAAGGAGGAGGGCACGGAGGATGGCACGGGAGAGGGTATACCGCACCCGCATACACCTGTTTGGCATGAATGATTCAGAGGTCTTTCGCATCTTCAGATTCCCCCCTCATGCCATCCTGGAATTAACCACAACCTTGCAGGAGGACATCACCAGCCCAACACAACGCTCACATGCAGTGCAGCCACTGGTGAAGGTCCTGGCAACACTCCATGTCCTTGCCAGTGGCTCTTTTCAGCGTACAAGTGGAGTGGTGGCTGGGATGTCACAATCCTCCATGAGCAGATGTGTGCACCAGGTTATCCCAGCAATCCTCACACGCTTGGCCAACCAAATCATCAAACCCACCACTGAGGAGCTTCGAATCAAGGCAATGGCAGATTTCTACCGAATTGCCAGATTCCCACGCACCATCGGGGCCATAGATTGCACACATGTGGCACTCCAGCCCCCCCATGAGACCGAGCACATGTACCGCAATCGGAAGAATTGGCACTCCATCAACGTACAGGTGATAGTTGATGCCCAAGGCCTCATATGGCACGTCCGTGCCAAACACCCAGGGTCCAGCCATGACAGCTACATCTACAATCAAAGCCACATCCGAACAGAATTCGAACAGAACGTGTATGGGAACACCTGGCTGGTTGGTGAGTGACATGGGAGTCAGGCATGACTATCCCCTCCCGTGATGCACAACAGAAGTGGCACATGCATGACTAACATTCTCCTGTCTTTTCCTTTACAGGTGACTCTGCATTTGCACTGGGACCCCATCTCATGACTCCTATCCGGAACCCCCAAACCCCAGGAGAGGAACGATACAATGAAGCACACATCAAAACCCGTGCAGTGGTGGAGCGCACCTTTGGCCTCCTGAAGTCACGTTTCCGATGCCTGGATAAGTCTGGGGGTACACTGTTGTATTCCCCAAACTTCGTGTGCCATATCATCGCTGCATGTTGCATGCTACACAATCTCGCAGTGAGGAAGGGCCTGCAGGTTGAGCTACGTGATGATCTGACCCCCCAACCAGAAAATCAACCCCTAACCGAGGATACCCCGTCTTCTGAGGGAAGAGCAGTCAGGAGGCAGCTCATATTGGGCATCTTTGCACGTTAAACACACACATTAATCATGGCACAATGAGAATGCATGCATGCACACCACTATGGTCCCTAGCACACACACCCCACATCCTCATCAAATTGGATTGGCACCAGTCCACCATGCAAGACTGGTGAGCAGTTACGCCACGTCAAGGCTCCAATTATGTCACTGTACATTCATACACCATTCACACGGACCTGGGAATCACTTCTCCCTGGTCCTGGGGAACCCTTCTCCACCAAAATTGAGGGTGACACCCCTTTTCCAGCAGGAATGTCACCCCCACATTCAAACATCATTCACAACCCAAAATATGCCAAAAAAGTCAAACAAACAAAAATGCATAGAAACAAAAAATGCATAGGAAAAAAAAAATGCTTAGAAAAAACAAAAAAAAGCAGAGAACAAAAATAAAAAAGCTTTCAAAACAAACAAAAGGGGGAAAAAAAAATTATTGCCCTCTGCCTGAGCCACGCCTGGGGCGCCCCCGGCCACGGCCCCGGACCCTCAGGGGAGACGCATGGGGGAGGGGAAAAGCCGGGGAAGGAGGAGCAGCCCCTGAGATCTGCCCACCTGGCGGCCTGCCCTCCAAGGCCACGGCTATTCTGTCCAGGGCAGCACCAAGTGTTGCCGTGTTGCCCTGGATAGCCTGGGTAAGGGCCCTCACATCCTGCCCAACGCCTGCTGCTGTAGTTTGCAGGTCATTTAGGCAGGTTGTGGAGGCCCGGGAGTGGGAGTCCAGGTTACCCAGGCTATCATTAATGGAGGACAGGCTCTGATCCACCCGCCCCATAGTCTGGCAGAGCTGTCTCAGAAGGCGGGTCTGGGTGGCCAGGTTCCTTCTCAGACAGGCGGGCATGAGATTGGGCGCCCCCCTGGTGCTTGGGGATGACCTCCTGGCTCCAGCTGATGGTTGTGGCCGGGGAGAAGGGGAGGCCCTTGTGAGGGGAGCCATGTTGGGGGAGGAGGGGGGGGGGCTGACCCTTAGGGAGGGCAGGCTTCTTGCAGCCAGAGGGGAAGAGTCCGCAGAAACCAAAGGGCCAGTGCCTTCCATGGACTCCTCCTCCTCATGATTCTGCTCCTCCTCATGATCGTCCTCCGCATGATCCTCCCCCTCCTCTTGTTCCTCCTCTGCGGACTCTGGCCTTGTTGGGGGGGCCTCATTAGGCTGCTGTCCTGGGGTTGGAGCGGTCAGTCCAGATGGCCCTGCACCCTCCTGCACAGCTGTGGATGACACAAAACATTCACAGGTTGGAGGATCCACACACTTGCCACATATTCCCTTTCACCCCCTCCCCCACACATGCTACACACCTGAGAGAAATAAAAACCTTACCTGGCACCGCGGGGACCGGACTTGTGTCAAAGCCTGGCAGGCCCTCCACTTCATGCCGGTGAAAGGTCAGGGCCACCACACGCTCCGTCTCTGAAAATCTAACCCGGCATGGTGGGCCCCCTCCTGTGCCCCTGGCATGGGCATTTATTGCGGCCAGTTTTTTTTTCACCTCACGCCGGAGGTCATTTATTTTCTTTTCAATCCCAGACCGGGTCCGTGTCTCCCCCTCCCCCGATGAATTGACCTGCTCCGTGATCATATCCAATATCTCCCTCCTCCTGGCCGGGGTGGTGGTGGCACTCTGCGGGCCGTGGAGAAAACGCCCATAGTCGGTAATGGCCCGGGCAAGAATTCTTTTTTCCCCCACAGTAAAATTGAGCTTTCTTTTTCTCTCAGTCATACTTCCAAACAAACTCACTAGCAGTCACCAAAAATCTGTCACAAATACAAGCACAACCAATCAGACAAGAACACACACAAAGAGAAAAAGAACAGCCAAAAATCACACTAGCACTCAGCAAGAAACACACACAAAAAAATCAGATGAAAAAAAAAAGCAAGAAAACAAACGCTCAGAAATCTATCAATCAAACAAACAGTCTCAAACACTTATCAAAATACACTTTCACAAAACTACCAACAAGCACAAGATCACACAGAACACTAATCTCACAACTACAAAACACACTCTAACGAACAACAGAGCAAAAGCACTTGATTCAATGGGAAGGGACACAAAGGGATGTACTTTTGCAATGGAAGGGCGTTTGTGTGTGTCTATTTATGCTGTCTGCGTAGTTCACAACATTGCCCTAGTCCATTTCCAATTTCAATGATTGCGCCGCTCCCGAGTTGTGAGCATGCGCACAACGGAGCTGACATGGTTTCCTTCACGCGCGCATGCGCGAGTCGGCCGGCCCTTCATTTGCATGGGGTCACGGCTCATTTCAATGTAACACGCCCACGTCCCTCCCAATTTGTATTACTCCTCCTTACGCCTACGGAAAAAACCTTACGTTTGCGCAAGCTCTTGCGTAAAAGCTACGTGAATCGCCGGATTACGCGGCTAGATTGCGCAAGTCTAACGGAAAAGTGGTGCGCTACGCCGGAATGATAATGCGCCGATCTACGTGAATCTGCCCCATGGTCATTGTGCAGATATTGTCAACTTTAGCACTCCAGGCAATGTTTTACATGCAAAGGGAAACTAATATTGTATATAAACTGCATTGTGCTGAGATGGCAGCTTCCGCTGGGTACATAAGATTTGTGAGATTGTCATCTTAAAATATATATGAGGCCGAAAGCTGGAATAGTTTGGAAGAAAGAAGTACGGCTATGTCCAAACACAGGAATACATCTTTATTATTGGTAATAATAAATATTGTGGACACGCTTCTCGCTACAAGGCCAAAACAGTGCACAAAACATGGACCATAGGCCTGAATGAACAAGTATGTCTTTAAAGGGAAACTGCAATGATTTTAGGTCAGTTTTATTGAAATATTTAAAATGTCATCCTAAAAATGCATGCAGAAGCCACATACTGGACTTAAAGCTGACCTGTATCCCTTTTGCTAAAATTTACATCAGCATGCATCTCTAAGGCCACGTACACACGATCGAATATATCTGCTGAAACTGGTCCGCAAACCAGTTTCAGCTGACAGATTCGATCGTGTGTACGGGCTAGCAGACAGGTTTCCAGCAGACAAAAGTTTTAAAGCATGCTTTAAAACTTAGAAAGAAAAAAACCCACAAGGGAAACACTGCGCTTAATAAAAAATTACAAAATAATATATGATAGATTGACATGTACAAAAGTGAAAGTTTGTAAAAGCAGCCAGTATCAAAAATTTGTGATACAAAAATTAAACCATAGAAAAAAGAAAAAGATACGGCGCTGGATGAAAATGAAGACTGGATGGACAAACATATAGCTACAGCTTATTGAAACTGGATAACGCCATAGGAAACCAACCAAAATGTATGAACAAAAACATATGAACAAGAATATTCACACACTGTAATAATATACACTAAACTGTGCAATAAAATAAAAAGAATAACCAAAATATATGAATAAAAATATATATGAATAAAAATATTCACACACTGTGATCATATACACCAAACTGTGCAAAAAATAAAAAGAGTTCTTATTGCGTTTAAATTTCCACAGAAAAGATGATCGTTATTTAATTGATAAACATGCGAGAGGGAGTCCCAGAAATTGAGTCCTGCGGGTCATCAAAGGAGGTGGAAAGTGAAAAGTGTAAGTAGGCTTAATTCACCAGTAGAGACACCCAAAGTGAAGATGTAGTCTCCTTACCGAATATACTGACCAATATGCTGGTCACTCTGAGCACGGGGGTTTAAGGTCTCCCTCCTGACCATCTGTATGATCTCAAGTTGGCTCTAAAGTAACTCTCTCCATAAAAAGAAAGCATAAAAAGAAAAGAGGACCATAGCGTGATACCAGAGAATAAAAAAGATTTAATGTACTAAAACTGGTTGCACTCACATTTGAGAAGTGAACAAACAGCGGTATGTATTGTTAAGAAGCCGCTTTCACTTTCCACCTCCTTTGATGACCCGTAGGACTCAATTTCTGGGACTCCCTCTCGCATGTTTATCAATTAAATAACGATCATCTTTTCTGTGGAAATTTAAACGCAATAAGAACTCTTTTAATTTTTTGCACAGTTTGGTGTATATGATCACAGTGTGTGAATGCTTTAAAACTTGTCTGCTGGGAAGCCGTCTGTCGGATATGTCCGCTGGTTAGTACGCCTAACCGGCAGACCGAAATCTCCCGCATGCGTCGAATCCAGTGGAAGTATTTTACTTCCTGGTTCGGTTACGTGCCGGCATCAACGTCTGTCCACGGGGATTTTGGTTTGATCGTGTGTACACAGATCAAACCAAAATCTACCAGGAGACATGTCCGTCGGACCGTTTTCATCGGATATATCTCCTTGTGTGTACGGGGCCTAAGAAATCATCCAAAACTGTTTTTTTTTTTTTTTTTTTAAGTTTATTGATTTACTTACCTCTCTTGTATCTTTATTTGTTTCCCTGAACACATGGATGATGTAACCCCAGCACCACTGATGCCCCCTGGGAGATAATGCCGTCAGTGCCTTTAGTGAGATCTTGTACATAATCTGTGAGATCTTGCAAGATCTGTCAAGATCTCACAGTGTTGTTGTACTACACTTGCACGGGATGGAACACATGATGTCATACAGCTCATCTTGTGCATATGTCATGCAACATTACATTCTTCTGTTTAAAAAGCCTCTTCCAAAGATCTAGCAAGAAGGCTTTTCTTTTAAAAAGACAGAGATAGAGATGAGCTGCATGATGTTTTGTGCTTCGTCTTGCGCGTGGTCACAAGGATTATATCTCCAAATAGACTCTCCATAAAAAGATTGAAAGCAGAATGAGAGGCAGCAGAATGAGAGGCACCATGGAGGTAGGTTAGTGTTTTTATTTAGGTTAAAGGTTGTCTTCATGTCTGTTCCTACAAAGGGGAGGGAGATGTTCTCTTAACCTCCCTGGCGGTATGATTCTTTCTGATTTTAGGTGCTGAAAGCAGTACCATTATTTGCAAGGAAATTTGGCATTTTATACTGTAGGCTTGTAATTCTTAGGAATAACTCACTCAAATCTGACCAAACAAGAGTCTAATAGGCATCCCGGGTATGACATTTTTTTAAAAACAAAATTATAAATTATAATATAATAAATAATTATAACAAATAATAGTATAATTATAATAAAAATTATTCAATAATGTAATCAACTCAAAAACACAAAAATTCTCTCAGTTGCAGAATTGTCGCTGTCATTATTTATTTATTTTATAACGAATTTCCCCACAAATCGATATATCGCTCAATTCTACAAGTGATTATAATTTATTATCGCTGTTTTCTAGCTGATCTAAAACCATTTTTAAAATAAAGGGACACTTTTGGTTGCTATGGACAATCTACAGTTTGCAGGGAAACAGTTTTTATTATATAAAAGAACATGTAGGGCACTGGGCAGACCACTAGGGACAAGGGGGTGTGTATTTTTTACATACAGTACTGTAATCTATAAGATTACAGTGTACTGTATATATAGTGTTTGTTTACTTTTTTGAATTTGGCGCCGTTCTCCGTCCCGTGCGTCGTAACATCGTAGGGAACGGAGATCAGCGGCACATGGGGACACTGTGTGAATCGAGCGAGGACCCACTCGCTCACACAGCGCGGATGCATCGCTGGATCCAGGAACAAGGTAAGCCAGCGCGCGCTGCAGGCTATGCATAGCTACCCCGAGTGTGACTCGGGGATACCAATTTTAACACAAAAAATCCACCCCGAGTCACGCTCGGGAATACCGCCAGGGGGTTAAAAATGTATAACTGCAGATCAATCAATCTGAGGATGTATGATGAAGAATGCCTAAAAAGGTATACTACTATATCTGTAAAATATATAGAATATACCAAGCATTACTAAATGGCGGACCAGTGTCTGGAACGAGTCCCAGTCCCATCTGGAACATCACGGAGAGCCGGAGGCATAACCATTTTGCCAACAGAGCGGAAGGCACAACAGCACGGGTGGTGAGAGTGGGAGCTGCCAAAATGAACTTTTCATGTTAACAAGCTGTCAAAAGCTGCAGGCTGTTATGTAATGAAGAGCCAGAGTTGGGTTCCCTGATGTAAAGGGGGCCAGAGCTGCAGGGGGCAGTGATGTAATGAAGAGCCAGAGCTAGGGGTCTCTGATGTAAAGGGGGGATCAGAGCTGCAGGGGGCTGCGATGGGAAGGAGGAGGAGTCAGAGCTGCAGGGGGCTGTGATGCAAAGGGGGGATAAATATGCAATGAAAATGATCAATCCCTGTGGCATATGTATACCCCTGCATAACTGCTTTTGCAGCTTAGGGAGGAGTGTTAGATGGTGGTAAAACAGCTCAGCCACCTGTTTTTACCACCTCCTAATTGCAATTGTAAACTAAGCTTTAGAGAGTTTTCACAGAAACAGGTATTTCCCTTACAGCTTTTTCTTAATTTTGGGATTTTCCCTCACTTTATATCAAAATTATCACCAGAGCAAATAGAGTATTGAATCTCCCCAGTACAGTCTCACACAGCAATAAAAACAAAGGGCCAGATTCAGGTACAATTGCCCTGGCGCAGAGTATCAGAGATACACTACGCCGCCGTATTTTACCTGGCTCTAAGACGAATTCAGGTAGATTTCGCCCGTAAGGAAAGGCGACGTAGTGTATTTCTCGCGGCGGAATCGAAATACGTGATTAGGGGGCGTGAAGCATTTAAATTAGGCGCGTCCCCGCGGCGATCAAAATGCGCACGCTCTGTTCTGAAATTTCCCGCCGTGCATTGCGCGAAATAACGTCGTTACGTAATTTTTTTTTGAGTAGCGTCGTTTACGTACATTCCTATTCCCGAACGACTTACGCCCAAAAAATTTAAAAAAATGAAATTCGACGCGGGAACGACGGCCATACTTAACATGGGCCGTCTAACTATAGACCAGCTAATAGCTGGTATAACTTTACGCAGCAAAAAGATGACTACAGATGTGTAAGAGATTGAGAAGGATGATCGTAACTTCGTGGATCACCGGAAAAAGCTAATTTGCATACCCCGACGCGGAAAACGACCCGAACTCCACCCAGCGGCCGCAAAAAGATTGCAGCGTAGATCCGAAGGCGTACGAAGACGTAAGCCTGTCAGATCGAAGCCCGAAGCTGTCGTATCATGGTTTGAGGATTCAAACTAATGATACGACGCGGGTAATTTGAAAGTACTCCGGTCTAACAGGAGATAGACCAGAGTAAGGGCTCTGTGAATCGGGCCCAAAGGGTCTATTCCTTCCCCACTGTTTTTAAAACTAAGACTACAATTTCCTTTACATACATTTCAAATGTATATGCTGTATAACTGACATGAAGAAGTGGAAATACAGTTTAAAAGACACTGACATATTTACTATTTGACAGACTATGCTGATGCAAGAATATTTTTTCAAGAAATGTGTTACTGTGTTAATTTCCAATCTACTCATACAGAGAAAAACAGTCTAAAAGCTTTCCAATGTATCTAATTCTAAAAAGCTTTTATGGTATTTTATAAACTATCAACAAGATGGAAACAGATCTAGGATGAAACCCCTATGTAGTCTAAAAGAAATTGATTGAAATGTTTAATTCACCTCTGAGTCTATTTACTGTCTAAAAAATTAGTTATCAGTAAAATACATTTCCTACATTGTTTTATGAGAATGTTGTACTCTACAAATTCTGTAAATTTGCATCCGTAAAGCCAGCAAAATTAACTTGGCTCTTAAAACTCAAACTTGGCTTTCCTGAAATTACCTGGAGAATAATTGGCTCATTATCTATAGCTCTGCTAGCACAACAGAAAGTTGTGAATCTTGTGGTTTTATTTAAAAGCAAAAGTTTTATATCATATACCACCCAGTAAAGCTTTTAGTAATTAAAGGGACTCTGTCACAAAAACGAAAACCTAAATTTAAGAGCTCCTTACAAACAAGTTGATGTGTGTAGTAGTAATAAGAGATTTGAACACATTCCAGAAACCAAAACTTCCAGGTGCGTCAGATTTTTGGTGTTTTATTTTCTGCCCCCTATGTCCCTACTGTATCCTATGGCAACATAGAAGTTGGTGGAATGAACCAAATCAAAATATGGTACGTATGTACGTTGGGTTATCTGTATACATAGTTCATAAGGTATGGGTACAGGGGTTATCATTTCACATAGACAATAGCTATTAGGATTAATGAAGAATAAGATAACAATGCGGAACCTATAGTTAAATCTAAACTAAGTTCAAATGAAAGTTAGAGCTAGCAGGTAAACAGATTTGATCTATCATGCTGAAATTCTAAGTACTCGTTGCTGAGATATGTGTGTTACCAGCAGAGTTTTGACTGATGAAATGGAGAAAAAGGCAACGAGTGCTATATGACATCAGAGTCTGAGGGGTCAGTCCAGCTTTGTCCTTCTGGGGTCATTGACCTATATGTCCCAGGCAATGTAGAATGCCTCAGTTGTGAGTTTGGCTTTAGAGATGAAGTACTCCATTTTAAAATGGTCATTAAAGGGATTGTAAAGGTACAATTTTTTTTTCCTAAATAGCTTCCTTTACCTTAGTGCAGTCCTCCTTCACTTACCTCATCCTTCAATTTTGCTTTTAAATGTCCTTATTTCTTCTGAGAAATCCTCGCTTCCTGTTCTTCTGTCTGTAACTCCACACAGTAATGAAAGGCTTTCTCCCTGATGTGCTCGTCCCCTCCCTTGGACTACAGGAGAGTCAGGACGCTCTCTACGTTGCAGATAGAGAAAGGAGCTGTGTGTTAGTGGGCATCCTGACTCTCCAGTAGTCCAAGGGAGGGGGCGAGCATGACACTCCACATCAGGGGAAAAGCCTTGCATTACTGTGTGTAGTTACAGACAGAAAAACAGGAAGTGAGGATTTCTCAGAAGAAATAAGGACATTTAAAAGCAAAATTGAAGGATGAGGTAAGTGAAGGAGGACTGCACTAAGGTAAAGGAAGCTAATTAGGAAAAAAAAATGTACCTTTAAGGATTGCGATCACTGTTTTGATGTTCGGTGGGTATAGAAATTTCCATTTCCTTACTAAAACTTGGCGTACAGCAATAAGTATGTGTGTAGCTATATATCTCAAGTGAAGATCATTTTGATACTTGCTAAATTGATTACTTTTTTTTTCTTTTGTACTTTGTATATTTGATTTCTTTAACATTTTGTAAGAAAGATTCATTAAAAATTAATATAGGGTCCCCCCTAGGTGATAGTGACCCTCAATATAAGGCACAAGGGCTCATCCATGACTGGAAGAGCCCAATCATATGGTATGTATCCCTCCTAAAAAAAAATGTAATTAATCATCTCCAGTAGCATGTGTGAGTAGTATGGGATAAATTAAGCAATTTATGAATAAAAATAGAGAACTGGGGGGCGGGGGAGTAGTTTTTCTCTACTTAACTCCACCATTTGTCCGCTCCTTGAAACAGCGAATAAGTCTAATTCCAGTGTAACCTTAAACCTGAATCACTTATCTGTATTCATTATTTGCTCTCCGGTATCTGCAAATTTATCTTAATAATATTTTGTGGTTAATTATTTTCCATGTGGATCTTAACATGGCTTGGCTGGCTGATTAAATTTCAAAATGCATTTTACTCTCTACTTCCCTCTGGAACAATCATTCTTCAGTGCCACTGTTACAACTGGAATGGAATAATTAAATTACAATCATGTGATGTTTATTTAGATGAGATTATGGTGTCAGTGAGAGGAACAAGAAGTGTGAATCTAAGTACTGAACTGAAAGAAATTTGTAACCTATGCTTTTAATAACCCCTGTCTCCTGGCAACAACCCCCATCCCCAACATTTGTATACTCTACTGTCCATGCTTGAGTGAGACACATGTTGTGCGGTGTTGGTGTAATCAGGTCCTACTAAATGTGTGTACTTGTTAATGCATTTTGCAGTGCTTGAAAATCAAATAAAAAATTTCTAGCAGAGGAGTTTCAGACTTCATCTTCAGTCCAACTGAAAGCCACAGGGGTATTCTAGTCTCAAGTACTTTAAAATGTCTGTAAACCTCAGGCATTAAATATGAACAAAGCATATCCCTGTATAGTGTGTACTTGTCTCAATTAAGAGCACAAAGTGTAATTTCTGCCTGCTGCTTCGTTCCTCTATCAGCATAAATCACAATTTTTCCTGACACCAAGAGAAAAATGGTTGATTGACAGCCTCAACTCTGTTCCTGTGTGCTATGTTAAGAGGAGGTGACCCTTCCCTTCCCTCCAATCAGCTCTCAGAGATCTCTTTACTGAGCCCTGCAGCTTTCAGACCATTTTCTCTGACAGTTATGACAAGCTTTGTAAATTATGGACTTTGAGCGTATATAGAGAAGAGAATAGCGCAGATACACAGGTACACCTTCCCTAAGAAGATTGGTTTTGTATCTGTGTATCACATTGGGCCAGTTACTTCATTTGGTATATGTAAAGGTTTACAATCATGTTAACATGGAGACATTTATTACCATTGTCCCCTAATTGTAGTAATGCTTCAAAATTATCCAATGTACTGTACTTTCTCAAATGTTAAACTGTTATGATTCAGTTATTATAAGCAGGAATATCCCCTAAACTCTCAAGAAGAGTTGGGACGCATGTGCCAATGCTTGAGAACCACTACTTTAAGGGATCCTAACCCACAGCTGTTTTCAGACATGTCCCATTGCCCCATCACTGGCCACAGTGCTAAAGCACATTGCTTGCATGCCGTTCTGCAGCACGCTTTGCTACTGCTCACTACACAGATTCTTCCCTCACCCTTTTAGCCAGGGCTCAAGTCCTGCGGGAACGCGTGGGAACGGAGTCCCTGCACTTTTTTTTCACAGCAGGAAAGCAGTTCCCTTTGCAGGACTAGAGCAGCTGAGCCACCCGAGCCAATCCTTCACTAAGCGGCGATGCCCAGCTCGAGTCACTGTCAGAGGCGTTATCGCGGGATTTAGAAAGAACTTGCTTAACCACTTGTCATCTGCCCGCCGTCAATTGACGGCGGGCAGACGACTCCATTGTTCTGACATCACGTCATATGACGTGATGTCCCTTTAAAGCCGCGGGCGGGCGCGCGCGCGTCGCCGGCGGCGCGCGCGCGCACCCGCCGCTCCGCGGGGATCCCGTGCGAGTGCCCGGCGGCAACGATCGCCGCCGGGCACACGCGATTGCTCTGTAAGTGAGCTGGGACGTGCAGCTCTGTATGTAAACACAGAGCTGCACGTCCCTGTCAGGGAGAGAGGTGACAGATTGTGTTCCTTGTACATAGGGACACAATCGGTCACCTCCCCCAGTCACCCCCCCCTCCCCCTACAGTTAGAACACTCATAGGACACACATTTAACCCCTTCCCCGCCCCCTAGTGGTTAACCCCTTCACTGCCAGTCACATTTATACAGTAATCAATGCATATTTATAGCATTTTTCACTGTATAAATGTAAATGGTCCCAAAAATGTCAGAAAAGTGTCCGAAATGTCCGCCATAACGTCGCAGTCCCAATAAAAAAATCGCAGATCGCCGCCATTAATAGTAAAAAAAAAAAAAAAAAAAATGCCATAAACTATCCCCTATTTTGTAAACGCTATAAATTTTGCGCAAACCAACCGATAAACGCTTATTGCATTTTTTTTTTACCAAAAATATGTAGAAGAATACGTATCGGCCTAAACTGAGGGAAAAAATATTTTTTTTATATATTTTTTGGGGTTATTTATTATAGCAAAAAGGAAAAAATATTGCATTTTTTTAAAAATTGACGCTCTATTTTTGTTTATAGCGCAAAAAATAAAAACCGCAGAGGTAATCAAATACCACCAAAAGAAAGCTCTATTTGTGGGAAAAAAAGGACGCCAATTTTGTTTGGGAGCCACGTCGCACGACCGCGCAATTGTCAGTTAAAGCGACGCAGTGCGGGAAGCTTATATTTTGTCTGGGCAGGAAGGGGGTGTAGGTGCACAGTAGGTAAGTGGTTAACTTGCAGACCTCCGCAATGTCTCCTGGGGACAATGACAAAAGCTCCCAGAAGACATTGTGGCATCGAGGAAGTGACAGAATACCCGCACACTACCCAATGAATTCATATACAGGAAGCGGTTTAGTAATTATGCATATGAGCATTTTTGGTGGGGGAGTTGATCTTGAGTGGGAGTTCCCACACTTTTTTCCCCAGGACTTGACCCCTGCTTTTAGCACTTGGTGACCGATTGTGTTGCACTAGCCTATTTACAGCAGACCTGAAAGACCAGACTGGATAGTGGGGTGAATCATTTGGATCTCCACAAGACAAAAAGTAGAGTATTTTTTTTTTATTGTGCCACAGTCTCTGGAATGAGAATCAACAGCTTTCCAAATGACAAATATACAGTATCACTAAAATGTATACATTTAAAAAAAGACAGCGCAGTTATAAAGTGTCCAAAAATAGTGCAAAAATACCAACAGTGCAAACATGAAGTGCAAAGTGTAAAGTGAAAAAAATATAGTGCAAAATTCATGAACACATAGGGCCAGATTCAGTAAAGAGATAAGAAGGCTTATCTCCAGATAAGCCGTCTTATCTCTGCGTTTGAGTCCTCCTATCTATGCGACTGATTCATAGAATCAGTTACGCATTGATTTCCATTAGATCCGACTTGCGTAAATCTCTTACGCCGTCGAATCTTATTTTCAAATTTAGGCTGGACGCTAGGTGGCGTTCCCGTCTAAAATATGCAAATTAACCTATACGCCGATTCCCGAACGTACGCCCGGCCCAATTTTTACGTAGTTTGCGTTAGTGTAGGTCCGTCGTAATGTTAACCCTGCTGTATGAGGCGCAGCCAATGTTAAGTATGGATGGCGTGCCGGCGTTTTTTTTTCACGTCGTTTACGTCGTTTACGTAAAACGTTCGGGAATAGGGCTTTGCGTTAGTGACGTTCACGTCGTTTACATTGCGTATTGACGTTGTGATTTGGAGCATGCGCACTGGGATCAATTCACGGCTGGCGCATGCGCAGTACGTTTGTCGCGGGATCGCGCGTTATTTAAATAATACACTCCCCCTACCCGCCCAATTTGACTTAAGACGGGCCATTTATGCTACGCCACCTCAACTTTACAGGCACTTTACGGCGGCGTAGTGTAAATACCATATGCTACGCATGTTTAGAATTACCCGGCTCCTACCTGAATCTAGCCCATAATGTTCAAAAACATTTTTTATCAATAAATGTCTGTTCACAATTCAATGGGTCAATAGTGAAAAGTCAATATGCATTAAGTATCCCATGAAATCCACTGTCAGCATATACTTCTTATAATCAAAAAGTGCTCTCCCCCACCATGAGTACTGGATAACTCACCAGAGCCCAATGCTAGTAAAGCTATAAACCAGCAGCAAATGCACACCTGACTAGAAGTAGCAGTCCATGGCTTCATAAGGAGGGAAATAGAAAATAAGCTCTCATGACATGACTCCGTCTAAAATATTTTGTTTAAAATATTGTAAAAAAAAATTATATTTTCCAGTGTCTCCACTGACACAATCATATCAGCGTATAAGAAACTGTATCTTGCCTCTGGCTCGGAAACCAGAGCGGCAAGCCTCGAGGGCGATTGCAACTTACTTGGTGACATCAACTCTAACCCCACCCTACATGTTTGAGTGAGTGAGTAACTTGTATAGGAAGGGGGGGGGGGGTGTTTTCCTCGCCAATATCAAATAAACAATAGTGAAATTGAAAATCAAAAATAGCTATTAGTTAAATAAGCTGCTCCTCAGAAATACAGTGATAACTGTGAAATTGGTTGAAGAAAGAGTGAAAGAGGGCGCTAGTGTGCACACACCTATTGAAATTAGGATGTGTGAGGTCAATAGAATAGAAAATAGTAAAAAATCAAACAAACAGCATAATGATGAGTAAATTGATTACTTAGAATGTGCCCTCCCGGCACTGGATCTGCTTGTGTATCTCTCAGTGTGGGGATTCGCTCCGCTGCACAGTGGAGACGATCTGTGTCCTGGGCTGGGTAAAGCTAAGTGTGGCGCTGGTTGAAAACGATAGCCAGATCTCGCCGCCGACATATGTTTCGTGAGGTGTCACGTCATCAGGGGGCGTTGTATGGAGCTGACAAATGCAAACTGAATCGCCTCAAGGCGCTTTGTATCCAGAGTCGCGCTAATACTTCAGAAGAGGTGGGTCTTCATTTTTTTCCTAAAAGCCCAATGGTTTTCTTCCATGCGAATGGTCGTGGGTAGAGCATTCCAAAGCCGAGGTCCTTGGACTGAAAATTTACGTTCTCCCTTAGATTTGTAGCAGGCTGTGTGGATTTCAAGAAGGTTTTGGTTAGTTGATCGGAGCACCCGATTGGTGACGTAGGATGTAATTTTCTCACTAAGTATTGCGGAGCGCTTCCTTGTGCAAATTTGTGAGTGAGGCAGAGTGTCTTAAATGTGATCCGATCCTTTACTGCTAGCCAGTGGAGGGACCTCAAGACCGGGGAGATCGATTCCCACGCTTTTTTACCTGTTACCAGTCTGGCTGTCGTGTTCTGGATGACTTGTAGACGTCGAGTCGGGAATTGATGATTGTACCAACCACTACTGCTTTATCCTCTTCCAGGATGAAGTGGATGAGTCTACATAGCATGCGGAGAAAGAGGTGAAAACCACTGACTACTGCTCCTATTTGTGTGTCCATAGTCATGTCTGAGTCAAAGATGACTCCAAGGTTTTTGACTTTGTTGCTTGGGTTGATGGTTTGTCCAAGGATGGTGGGTGGTGTCCATGTGGTCCTGGAATTAGATTTCTGATTTGCGGCGTGTCCAGGATGGCGACGTGAGCGGTCGCATCCTCCGTGAGCTCCGCTGGCTTCTCCCTATTGATCCGTTCCACTGGTCTGCAGCCCCTAACCTTTCCTTCTGCTGCCACCTGGATGAGGCGGGGGACTCCCCGGGCGCAGTCCGGTAAGGGAAAGAAGCTCCGATTCCCTCTGCTAACGGAGGTATCTCACCCTCCTCCGGCCTACCTCGTGGAGCCGCGTGCCACGCGCTCCTCTCGCATGGCGTCTCAGCCGCCTGGGGATCCCACGGACCCCAGACCATCCTGGCTCCCGGAGGTGATGGCCGCCATAGCGACCTGCCAGTCCACCCTGACGGCCAAGATAGAGGAGGTGCAACTCGATGTGGGACTTATCAGTCAGGACATGGATAAGCTCCGCTCCCGCGTCACGGAGACGGAGCAGCACATCGGGTTGCTGGAAGATGACTCCATGGAACACTCGGCTTCCCTCCGCACGCTCCACACTAAAGTGAAGGCCTTGGAATTTAGGGCGGAGGACGCCGAGAACCGAAACCGGAGGAACAACCTTCGTATCATCGGCCTCCCCGAGGGGGTTGAGGGAAAAGGTCCGACAGCCTATGTGGAGGGCTTACTCCGCTCCGTTCTCCCTGATGCAAACTTCTCTCCCCATTACACCGCAGAGAGGGCGCACAGGGTCCCCCCTAAGCAGGGACCCCCGGGAGCCCCCCCGAGGACATTCATCCTGCGGCTGCTGAATTTCAGGGATAGAGATGAAGTCCTCCGGGCTGCCAGGCAGCAAGGGGAGATCCGGTTTCAAAACACCAGGCTGATGATCTTCCCGGATTATTCAGTGGAGACCCAGAGGCAACGCAAGTCTTTTGACCAGGTCAAGGGAGCCCTGAGATCCCGCAACATTAAGTACAGCGTCCTCTTCCCAGCCAGACTCAAGGTTCAAGATGGCGAATCCCTCCGGTTTTTTAACACCCCGAGAGAGGCCTCTGACTGGCTTGATACCCTGCCACCGCACCGCTGAGCAAGCACCCGTGAGTAACTTCCATGTTCTCCCCTCTTTTAGTTTGATGTACTGATCCCTGCCTCTCGGGTGGGGACCCTGGCCCTCATGACAGTGACTTGTTACCCCTCCTGTTTGGAGCTCCCCCCTTTCACGGCCTCCCTTCCCCCGGACGTTACCCTGGCTCTGGAGGGCCTGTGAGGGGGTCACTGGTGAGAGGACTGCCCATCCCCCCTTAACGGCCACTTTGTTGGAGGGTCCTACCGAGAGGCCACTGTTTCTGACTGATGTTGCAACACAAGTTTTGTGCCCCTGAGTACCTCAGGAGAACATTGAGAGAGGCCCTTTATCTTCTTTTTCATCTTACAATGCGTGGTCTGCTACCCCCGCCTGACGTTCCTTTTATTTTATTTTTTGTTTTTGTCCACTTTCTGTTTCCCTGGGGCGTAGCATGACTGTTGGAGATCACTATCCTGGCAGGGGGATGGGGAGGGCTCATATGTCTATTGCTGTTTATCCCCCCTTTTTTCGATGTGCTGCCCCACCACCCTCCTATACTCATTGGAGGGGCCAGGAGCGGAGAGGCGTCGTGCTCAAGAGGACACCCCCCGGACTACCGGTGGGCCCCGGCTCGCCGCTTGCACACCTACCCCTTTTTGCAGCCGGCGTGCTGATGTGGGACTGGGGAATGGAAGCTCTTCCCAGTTTTGAGGGACTGAGCAGGGTGGGGGGGGGTTATGTTGCCCGGTCTGGGCTGGTTATGATATGTGTTTTTCTTTCCCTTTTTTCACTTTGGTTTTTGTTTTGTTTTTTTAAGTTTATGTTCAGATGTTTTATTGAGTATGCACGGTACTGTACAATGTCTGGTTTTATGCGGCAGGAACCGCCTCGGGTCCTGGCGCCAGTCTCCCTGGAGCTTTATTGTTCTCATCCGGCCCACTCACCTACCACTGATTGTCATGTCGGCACTTAACATTATGTCCTGGAACACCAGGGGCCTCAATTCTCCGGTTAAGAGGTCACTGGTGTTCCAATTTATCAGAACCCATAACCCTCACATTTGTATCCTTCAGGAGACCCACCTGGTGGGTAGTAGAACCCTGGCTCTTAAAAAACCCTGGGTGGCCGCCCACTATCACTCTACATACTCCACCTTTGCCAGAGGGGTGAGCATATTAGTTAACAAATCCCTCCCCTTCAAGCTCCTGGACCTGGCGCTGGACCCCGACGGTAGATATGTGGTTATCAATGCTAAAATCCTGTCTCAGACCTGGTCTATTGTGGGTCTCTATCTGCCCCCCCCAGCCTCCTTGGTTCTATTAAACAAGATAACTGCCATTCTAGCTGACTTTGCTTCGGATCACATGATAGTGCTGGGTGACTTTAATATGGCCCCTGACCCGAGCGTGGACAGGATGGCGGGTGTGGGTCCCTCTTCCCCGGGACTGGCTTCCTGGGCTGAGGCCTATGGCTTGACGGATATCTGGCGGTGGAAACATCCTCAGGAGCGGGCCTACACCTGCCACTCTGCCTCATACGCCTCCTTTTCCGGCATAGACCTGGCCTTCGCGAGTCGGTCGGTTTTGTCTAGGGTCAGAGAGGTTAAGATACTCCCCAGGGGTATCTCGAACCATGCTCCCCTGTTGGTGAATTTGGGTGGCCCGGGGACCCAGACCGGACTGTGGCGGCTGTCGCGGTTTTGGATTTCAGACCAGGATGTGGAGTCCCAATTTGCGGGGGTGCTTGACAACTTTTGGGCCACTAACTCAGACACGGCCTCTTCGACTGTTGTTTGGGATACTTTTAAGGCCTTCACTAGGGGTCAATATCAGACCATTATAGCTCGAGTTAGGCGGGGGAGGCGTTCTGCGCTAGATGCGGCTGAGGCGGCCGCCTCAGCACAGGAGGCACTGTATGTTCGTTCCCGGGATCCCCATCACTACACTAGACTGCAGTCCCTTACTGGGGAGGTTATGTCCCTCCGCACCTCCTTGACTCAGAAGAAGCTGCTGGCCCAATCCCAACGTATATTTGAGCAGGGCGAAAGATCGGGCAGGCTCCTCACTTGGCTCTCCAGGGAACACTCGGGGGGCATGGCTGTCCCCCAGATAGCCGGTCTGGACGGAGGTCTCCTGTACACCCCGGAGGAGATTAACCGTACTTTTGCCATCTACTACCAGCGCCTCTATACATCACAGGTGACCTTTAGGGATGACGATCTGGCCCTTTACCTTGACGAGGTTGACGTCCCTGTCCTGACTGATAAATTTAGAACCACCCTTGACAGACCCATTTCCCTAGACGAAATACTTAAGGCACTTAAGACCATGCAACTCTACAAACAATACAAACTCTACAAACAATACCCTGACGTGTTAGCGGCCAGATTCCGGGAGATGCTGGTGTCTGCTGAACGCCTGCACTCTCTTCCCACCTCCATGGGCGAAGCGGTGATTGTGGTCATTCCAAAGCCGGGTAAGGATCCTTCCCTTTGCCCCTCCTACAGACCCATATCATTACTGAATGTTGATGCCAAACTGCTAGCCAAGGTCCTGGCTATTCGGTTGAATACGGTTATCACAGCCTTGGTGCACCCCGATCAAACGGGTTTTATGCCAGGTAGGGGTACCGACATCAACCTTAGGAGGCTCTTTACTCATATAGCTAGGGCGGACGACGTGGGTCAGACCCTGGTGGCCTCTCTTGACGCCGAGAAGGCCTTTGACTCTGTTGAGTGGAGGTTCCTCTGGGCGGTTCTCGCCAAGTTTGGCTTTGGTCCCAAATTTATATCCTGGGTTAGGCTTCTCTATGACGCCCCCCGGGCCAGGGTCTGTACAAATGCGTGCCTGTCGGACCCATTCCCGTTGGGGCGGGGCACGAGACAGGGCTGTCCCCTCTCTCCGGGTCTGTTCGCACTGGCCATAGAGCCCCTAGCGGCTCTTATCAGGGCGGACGGAGAGATTCAGGGGATACGGGTTGGCCCCTTGCATGAAAAAATCTCCCTTTATGCCGACGATACCCTGCTGTACTTAGCCGACTCGTCCGGATCCCTTGACAAGGCCCTGGCTTAATTTAACCGCTTCGCTGGCTTCTCTGGAGTCCGTATCAACTGGGACAAATCGGAACTCTTCTCGCTCCATCCCTCCCCCACTAAGTCTACTCCTCAGTTGCAGCTCCACTGGGTTGGGGAAATCAAATACCTGGGGGTCAGGGTCACTGCGACACTGGACGACTTCGTGGCGCGCAATATTCACCCTTTGATGAGACAGGTCACCGTTAAATTTGCAGCGTGGCGTTCGCTCCCTCTGACTCCGGTGGGTAGGATTAACCTCCTGAAGATGGTACTCCTCCCCAAATTTTTGTATTACTTTCGGAATACTCCGATCCACCTCCCGAGGGAGTTCTTTAAGAAGCTCGAGAGTCAGCTGGGGGCCTTTGTTTGGGCGGGGAAAACCCCTAGGATAGCTAAAAAAACGTTATACCTGCCCCTATCGGGCGGAGGCCTGTCGCTTCCAAACTTTCAACTATACTACTGGGCGGCTGTATTGGTTACTGTCCGGTGGTGGTTCGCCCAACCTAAGCAGAATCCGGCGGTTACGTTGGAGGCAGCTATTTTGGGCTCATACGCCGCCCTGAGTAACCTCGCATTCCGTGGTTGCCGTTCGTCCCCTTCGGTCACGATCCCCATGACAACTATCATCAAGGCCTGGAAGGACGCTAGGGAAATATATGCAAAACCCTCCCATGTCTCTCCTCATACCCCTCTTTGGGGTAACCCCCTACTGCCCCATTTCTACTCCCTTCCTGACCCCTCTGTATGGGCAGGTAAGGGGATAACTACCCTTAAACATATTGTTTCTGACGGCACTCTCATAACTTTTCAGGAACTAAGGGACCGGTACTCGGTCCCTCTGCAGTGGACGTTTCGGTACTGGCAGCTCAGACACGCGTACGGGGCACAATTCCCGGACAGACTCACACTCCAATCAGACTCGGTCGAGAGACTCCTGACATCACGTACTATGGGGCGACCACTATCTACCCTTTATCTTTATCTGACGGTGGCATATGACTCTGGGTTGACCCGCACATTTGATAAGTGGAAGGCTGATATACCTGACCTGGATGACGAAAAGTGGGAGGAATGCGTCTCTCTGTTCATCCCGTCACTTATAGCAGCTAGGGATAGGTTTATCCAAATCAAATTCCTACATAGAGCATACTATACCCCTCAAAGGCTGGCCCGTATCTTCCCACAACGAGACCCCCTCTGCCCGCGCTGTAGGGTGCAGGAGGGCTCGTTCTGGCACATGGTCTGGTCTTGTCCCAAAATCCAACCCTACTGGGGCCGGGTGGCCGAGGTCTTGAGCGAGGTGTCTCAGCTGCGGATCCCGTTGGAGCCCCTGGTTTTTCTCCTGAGCCATTTGGAGGAGATCCAGGGAGACAGATACTCCAAGCTGTTTCTTACCTTCTCCCTCTTCTATGCCAGGAGGGAAATCCTCCTTAAGTGGAAGGCGGCGGATCCACCGACGGTGGAATCGTGGACCCTATCTATCAATAAAGTGCTCCCGCTGTACAGGATCACGTATGAGAGTAGACAATGCCCGGCAAAATTTGACAAGGTGTGGTCTGCGTGGATTGATGCCAGGGGCTAGCTGTGGTCTCTGGTTTGGTTGATGCTTTACATCCTAATAGTCCATCCTGATATTTGTATTGTGCTGTGCTTTTGTGTACATGTGATGCTGTAACCCTGTTTTTTTCTCTCAATAAAACATCTCTGTTAAAAAAAAAAAAGATTTCTGATTTGCGTGAAGGATAAGGAGTAATGTTTTCGATCCATTGAGTTTGAGTGAGCTTTTAGTCATCCAATTATCGATCAGTGTGAGGCATTTTCCTAGTTCCTGATATTGGTGTTTTGTGTTGGTGATTCGAAAGTAAAGTTGTAGTACAACAACTACAATGTACTGTCATTAGATGTCTTCCAGGGCCATTGCCCCTTTTCTAAGACAACCTTTGTTTTCTCCCTGCAGTCTTGGCCAAATTGGCTGATCAACCATGCAAATCATACAACCTTTCAGCAGCTGAATATCTGTCATGTGTCTTCCATTGTCACTGAAAGCAGATGTTATATTGTGCTTTACAAGGCAGTACACATGGTCTCTGCACCTCCAGGTGGATTAAGGAACTCCTGCTCTCAAGACTTTAAATACTAGGATTAGGAGATGTGCCAGCATCTGACACACACTGACACACAGTGTAACTTTTGTACCTGCTACAGGGACTGGTATTTTGAAAACCTATTACAACTATTCCAGCGGGGATAAAGAGGGGCTATTTGTGGGGGGCATGTCCAAGCCCCTGGGCTCTAGTTCTCCCCACCACACCGGGTCTCCAACACAGTCGCAGCACACTAGATGCCTGCTAACAGCCCCAAATGGGGACACAGACATAGAGGAACAGCCATACTATGAGCCATAGAAGAAATCAGGCACAAGGACTAGATATGTGCATTCCCGTTCGTACGAATGTTATTTTCGTACGAAAATGTTCATTTTCGTACCCGCAGGATAATGTGTACATACGAAAAAATTAAAGCACCAAAATACGAAAACTACGAGATTACGAATGAGCCGCATAACGAACAACCGCAAATACGAACGAATGATCCGACGAAAAAAACGACAAAACTAAAACGGCAAAAGAACAAAAATGACATCTATAACAAAATATTTACATTCTGTATTTTGTTTGAATCCTTTTTCTGTTTGTTTTCAGTCCTATGTTCATTGTTCATATGACATCTATAACAAAAGATTTGCATGCTGTATTTTGTTTCAATACTTTTTCTGTTTGTTTTCAGTCCTATGTTCATTGTTCATATGACATCTATAACAAAAGATTTGCATGCTGTATTTTGTTTCATTACTTTTTCTGTTTGTTTTCAGTCCTATGTTCATTGTTCATATGACATCTATAACAAAAGATTTGCATTCTGTATTTTGTTTCAATCCTTTTTCTGTTTGTTTTCAGTCCTATGTTCATTGTTCATATGACATCTATAACAAAAGATTTGCATGCTGTATTTTGTTTCTATACTTTTTCTGTTTGTTTTCAGTCCTATGTTCATTGTTCATATGACATCTATAACAAAAGATTAGCATGCTGTATTTTGAATCCAAAATACGAACAGAAAAAAGGAATTTAAAATACAGATTGCAAATCTTTTGTTATAGATGTCATATGAACATACGACTGAAAATAGAAAAAGAAAAGGGTTTCAAGATACTGCAAATCATTGACGAAAATTCACGAAAATTATTGTCTAACAAGTAACGAACATGAATTAAACAGAATAACGAACCATCCCGCATGTACGAAAATAAAACAGTAACGAAAATACGAAACGATCGGAATACGAAAAAATTGCGTCATACGAAAAACGAACGGGAACAAACAGGAAAACGGGCGTCTTACGAAAAACGAACGAAAAAACGGAACGATACGAAACAGAACAAAAAAAAACGAATTTTTTTTCTGTGCACATGTCTAACAAGGACCTCGCTGCCTGACAGATTACTTCATGCAGTCAGTGAGCAAACAAACTCGCTGGCTACTCTCCTCCTCCACCTCATACACTGCCATTACCTGCCACAGCCCCTGACCATCTCTTTGGCATGGAGGACTCCTCGCAGCAGCATAACCTCTCTCCAGCTTCTGACAGAGGTAAGAGAGCTGCAGAATCCCCTGCACAGTCTCCACAGAAACTCCCCTCAACAAAGAAAAAATCACTGGGCAGACAAGCCTGAGTCATCAGCAGACTCACCAGCAGAGCACAATAGCAGAGCTATGTTATTGTCCCTTCAAGTTAGTCTGCATTCTGAGCTACGCTCCTCATTGTCCCACCTTACTCACAGAATAGATGGCATTGAAGATTGCACAGATCACCTAGAATCCCAACTAGGAGTGATCATAAAAACACATTATGAAATGGTGGATGCTCATGAGGAACAGGGGGATACAATCCGTAAACTACAACTAGAGAATCGCCCCACTGCATTCATTTAAACATAAGAGGTATTGCTGAAGCTGTTAAGCCACAAGATCTCGTACCGTATTAGCAGCTATTCCTAAAGTTTATCCCAGATCTCAGGCCTAGAGATTTACTGATGGATAGAGCACACAGGATCCCCAAACACAAACAACAGCACCTGCCTGACACAGTCCCTAGAGATGTGCTACTGTGGATCCTCACGCGCTCTATCCACTCCATATGTAGGGATAGGCCTATACCAAGATATCTGTGCAGCAACATCAACAATTATAAAAAATAATATACCCCCCATTACTGTGATTCTAAGGGACCACAATATTTTTTACATCTGGGGCTTTCCCACCAAACTGCTGGTCACATATCAGAGCCAACAAATTACCATCACATCTCCTAAAGATGATTACAAGATGCTCTACAACCAGGGCTTAACACCTTTAGCACATTCAGGTAATACTAAGTTGAGGTAGGACCAATGGACTCGGTCAAACGCCTTCTCTGCGTCCAAACATAGGAGCAGAGAAGGTCCAAGATTCTCCTAGTGCCATCAGACATTTGTTTTTTTGGGATAAAGCTGACCTGGTCTGCATGTATTAGCAAGGGAATATGTGAAGAGATATGGGAGGCTAGTATCTTGACAGAAATGTTATGGTTGGTGTTTAGGAGTGAGCTAGGCCTGTAATTGGCTGGGTTGCCGTGAGGTTTACTGGGTTTTGGAATTGTGACTATGAGGGTCTCTATGGATTCCTTTGGGTTATTGCCTGTCTGCATAATATGATTAATGGCATTTCAGAGCTGTGGTGTCAGAATATCTGCGTATGTTTTAAAGCAGTGGTCTTCAAACGATGGCCCTGGGGCCAGATGTGGCCGTTTGTCTGCCTTTATCTAGCCCTTGGAGCACTATTCCTCTTACTGTAATGAGGCACTTTTCGTCCAACTGACACCCAACAACGAGGCATCATTTCTTCCCCCGACACCAATAATAAGGCATTATTCCTCCCCATGATACCAACGATGGGGCACTATTCCTTCCCCTAATACCAAATATGGTGATGTTCATGCCCACTGATGCCTGGAAAATTTCCACTATCACTGGCCTTTGTCCGGCCCCCCTAAAGTCTGAAGAACAATAAACTGGCCCTTGGTTTATAAAGTTTGGAGACCCCTGTTTTAAAGTATTCATTACAAAAGCCAATTAGGTACCGGGCCTTATGTGCAGGTAGTGAGTGGATCATTTTTAGAATTTCTGCCCCCTGCCAACCGACATCACTTTCTTATTTTGCTAAATGCACAGTACCGATCTCTTGTTGAACCTAATGATACTTACCTTACTTTAAGAACACAGCCTTCTTTCTGCCTCATTGCTCTAGAAGTATAAAGCTGACCACTTCCTCGCCATACCACTCCCTCCCCCTTCCTCTCCTATCCCCATATACCTGAATCGGAAATGTAATGCACATTGTTACACATTGTTACATAATTTTGTTTTTATGCGCTGGTATTACCCAACATTTTCTAGATTGTCATGTTGTATATTGCATCACTAATGCCTCACGATGCACATACATGCAAAAGTTTGTAAAAAATAATAATCTGAAAGTTCAATAAAAAAAGAGGAGCTATTAGATACTTCTGAATTTGTAAGCATTCTCTTCATAGTGCAGTTGTACCCTTTGTGGAAACCCAAACTTTAGGTGAATGAGGTAATTAGGCGCACCCCCAGTCATGCAACTTAAATTGGTGACAAATCAACAGACTAGAGCACCACCAAATATGGAACAGTGTCATGTCCCGGGGTGTATTCGAACCTGGGTCTTCCTGGTCCCTTAAACATAGCATTACCTGCTATGCCACAGAGGAGATCTAGACCTTGGGAATGTCCTTATTGTGTTCAACACTACCTCGGACTCACTAGCTCCACCTGCTGCCAGCTGTGGACAATTCTCAATCTGGACAGCCTTTAAATAGGTAGTGAGGTCATCACTCAGCGCCCATTTATTTGGATTCATTTCCTGGGTGTTTTGTCTTCTGTGATCTTCCTTGTATTGAACTCCTGACTGATATCCCGACTATTCTACAGCCTGCTGATTTTGTACCTTACCGCCTGATCGTGTATGACCTCTGCCTGCCTGACCCTTCTCCAGATTTCGATTGTGAACTATTTGCCTGATGAGTTGCCGACCGTATCTGCCTGACGATGCTTTGCCTGAATCTTCAGCATATTACTTCCACTTCGGACACTACCCTTTACAGGTACCTTACAAACAGTGAGTTGCGAGGGGCCTTCATTAAACCAATGCAAAACTTTCTGTCGGAAAAACCTTGGATGATTTTTCCGACGGAATTCCGCTCAAGCTTGGCTTGCTTACGGAAAAAATCGCCTGTAGCAATTCAGACGTGCAAAATTCCGACACATGCTTGGAAACAATTTGATGCATGCTCAGAAGCATTGAACTTCATTTTCTCGGGCTAGTCATAGTGTTGTACGTCACCGCGTTCTTGACGGTCGAAAAGTTCACACAAAATTTCTCTGAACTTTCGACCGTCAAGAACGCGGTGACGTACAACACTATGACGAGCCGAGAAAATGAAGTTCAATGCTTCTGAGCATGCATCAAATTGTTTCCAAGCATGTGTCGGAATTTTGCACGTCGGAATTGCTACAGACAATTTTTTCCGTCAGAAAATTTGAGAACCAGCTCTCAAATTTTTGCTGGCGGAATTTCCAACAGCAAAAGTCCAATGGAGCATACACACGGTCGAAATTTCTGTTCAAAAGCTCACATCTGACTTTTGCTGGTAGAATTTCCAATCGTGTGTACGGGGTATTACTCTGAGAAAGTCAGCATTTGCATACCAACTTCTCCAGGCCTAGCAGTGCTATGAAGATAATCCCGATGCGTATTCATCACACCATGTGACTTCATCAGGGGCTTCCCCTGATGAAGTCATGTGGTGTGACGAATACACGTCGGGATTGGAGCGCTGGACCCTTCACAGCACCTGACGGACGGTATACGAGCTTGTGGCTGTACGATCGCCGCAGACTGCTCAATGTGAGTTTTTAATCGATGTTTTAGCGCATTAAACGTTTGCTGTATTACGCTATGTGCCCTCCTTTTCTTCTCCCCATTCATGATACCACTTTTTGAGCCACTGGCGGGATCAGTGTCAATACTAAGTGTTGCCCCTGATGAAGTCACGTGGTGTGACGAATACGCGTCGGGATTGGAGCACTGGACCCTTCACAGCACCTGATGGACGGTATACGAGCTCGTAGCTCATGGATGTACGATCGCCGCAGACTGCTCAATGTGAGTTTTTAATCGATGTTTTAGCGCATTAAACGTTTGCTGTATTACGCTATGTGCCCTCCTTTTCTTCTCCCCATTCATGATACCACTTTTTGAGCCACTGGCAGGATCGGTGTTAATACTAAGTGTTACAAGAGAAGAACCAGGAACTTGACGAGCTCGCCGCTCGTGGACATAGGCACCCCCTTCTTTTAGTCTGTGTAAGTGCACACTTATTCACTTTAACGGAGGTTCCCCAGCAGTGAGAGGACTACTCTATGGTTTTCCATTTTGTCTCCCACATGCACTATTGGGCACTGGGACCTACCAGGTTTATCACCTCACCCTTCAGGAAGATACCTATTTATTAGGAGACTGTCGCCCCTGCTGTTTGGCTATATGTGATAGCCTTGAAGTAAGCTGATAAGATCACAAGAGGTGTGGGCTGCACGTTTGGATTGGCTGGCTGCGTCTTCACTTACCTGGCTGCTGGAACTTTCACTTGAGACTTTCCATTTGTTTATTTATTTTTTCAATTTTTCACCAAGTTCTCATGCTGCACTTAGATCACCTCTCCCTCTGACCATGGGACTGGGACTGTCACATGTTATACATATTTATTTTATATTACATATTATTTATTGGTTTATTTTGATATTGCCATTGATGCTCACATTGCTATCACTGTTTATTGTCTGTTCAATTTTGTCACATGAGGTACCACTCATCCTTTTCACCTCACTATTCCTTGGGGTTTGCCCCCTCCATTTGCACTCCACTTAGGTAGTGTCCATCACAGCGCAGACAACCTCAAGTGTTACATTTACTTTGTTTGTCTATTTGGATAGACTTTTCTTTTGTTTGCTGCAGTGTAATTTCCCCCCCCCTTTCCCTCTCCCTTTTCCCTGCCCCCACCCACCTATCCATTCCAGCGCAGGAGTTTCACTTATTACTACTTACCATAGAGCTGACCAAGGACCACATGGTCCACAGGCCATCTCTATGACCCTAGGAGGCCGGAAGCAATGTCAGATGTAAACACTGCAGTTTTTTTTTCTGTTGGAAAGCCTGCGATGGATTTGTTTTCTTTGTTTTTCTTTTTTTATCTCAGCCTTTCCTGCCTAGAGAAGAGATGTGGGGACTTATAGACCGAGATCTCTCCATAAAGAAGACCCATCATGCCCTATTCCTTTTACAATGTATGTTTACATTCCTTGTAATAGGAATAAAAGTGATCAAAAAGTAAAAAATGAAAGGGAAAAACTAAATAAATGAAATCACCCGTTTCCCCGCGTGCTCGCATATGTAGGTCGTGCCCACATTTGTAAACAACATTCCAACCACACATGTGAGGTATCACTGTGAGCGTTATGCAGACGATCATTTTTCGGGTTGTAAAAAATTACGTTTTTCAGGCTCTAGAAAAAACAATGTTTTTTTCAACTTCATCATTAAAACGACATAGAACTTTGTTGCTGCTGTATTAGCCTTCTGCAGTGTGGACAGGGTCAAACTGAATATTCATTAATGGAGAAGTGCAGAAGCCATCTTGGATAGCAGAACATTTTGCAATGCTTGTCTATGGAGTGCCTCCAGTGCAGGTGGGCTGCTGGCAAATTGGAACCCTGCCATAGCTGACCACAATCAGGAGAGAACCTTCTACCTGGGAGGGTGGAAGGTGTAATTTGAGAGCACTAGAGAGCACTCCTACTGCCTGTGTGGAAGGAAAAGAGAAACTGCCTAAGCGGGATTGAAAAAAAATAACAGCAGCTCCTTTTCTGTCTGAGGTCTTTAACTCAATCAGAGCAGATAATCTGCTGTCTGTGGGAACTGTTGTGTTTTCTTTAAGGGCCCCAACTTGGCTGGTCAATGTTTTTTTTCCTCAATCACTGGCCAGTGAGATAAAATGGGGACTGTATATAGCAAGTTAGGAAATGCAATTAATTTCTGTTAATAATTGTCTGTATCAGAAAGATTCCTCGCTGACAGCATATGAGTCATGGTTGACGAGAAAGCACCTTAACATCAAGCTATTCACTGGATGTTAAGGACTAGTGTTGAGCGGAATACACCATATTCGATTTCGCGATATTGCGCGAATATATAGAAGAATATTCGCGAATATTCGCTAATATCGAAAATTTGTGATATTTTATCCAAAAAAAAATTAGCGACATTTCGCTAATGCGAAAATGATTGCGAAATTCTCATAAACGGAGATCATTTCCTGTATTACTAAACTAATATGCACTAAACATAACTCTACAATAACTCTACTTAAAAGAAAGGAGAAAAGGGGGGAAAAGAAGGGCGGAGAAGATAATCGCGCAATATTCCTATTGCGCGATTATCTTCTCCGCCCTTCTTTTGCATCAGAGCCAATCAGAATAACTCGAATATTCGGCAAAAGGAATATCGCGCAATATTCCTTTTGCCGAATATTCGAGTTATTCTGATTGGCTCTGATGCAAAAGAAGGGCGGAGAAGATAATCGCGCAATATTCCGTTTGCCGAATATTCGAGTTATTCTGATTGGCTCTGATGCAAAAGAAGGGCGCATCAGAGCCAATCAGAATAACTCGAATATTCGGCAAAAGGAATATTGCGCGATTATCTTCTCCGCCCTTCTTTTGCATCAGAGCCAATCAGAATAACTCGAATATTCGGCAAAAGGAATATCGCGCAATATTTCTTTTGCCGAATATTCGAGTTATTCTGATTGGCTCTGATGCAAAAGAAGGGCCGAGTAGCTGATGCGATTCTTTTATGTTGCCGCAATGCAAATTTTCGGCAACATAAAAGAATCGCATCAGCTACTCTGCCCAGGGTCTCTCTCTCTAATCATACCAGCAATGCTTGTAGACGTCGATGGAGATCACTAGGATGTGATCTGTTTTAAAAATAAATTTGAAAAAATACGAATATTCGCCATAGCGAATATTCGCTGCAATATTTGAGTTATTCGCGAATACTCGAATATGCAATATTCGTAGCGAATATTCGCAATGCGAATATTCATGAGCAACACTATTAAGGACACTGGCAGATGCCAACTTCTAAACAACCAGCTATTCAGTTCTTAACAACCAGCTGAAAGTTCATACATTTCTCAAATTTTGCATGGCTGGACCATTACTGATTTAACGCATGCATTTTATTATGTATTGCCTTTGAATTCACTTTAATGCTGTTTATGTGGTATTTACCGAGTGTTTTTTCTTTTTGAGATGAATACCATATAAATGGATAGTTAATCGACATTTTCAGTCTAACATGGGATATTTAGGAAAAACGTGTCATGTGACCCAAGTCTTGCATGCAATATGCTTTAGTGAATTGAGCCTAATGTTATGTTCCAGTATATACATTGCATGTTTAAACCACTTAAAGATGAGCCTCTTTTTCAGACTGGGGGCCAGATTCTCAAAGAGGATACGACGGGGTATCTCCAGATACTCCGCCGTATCTCTGTTTTTGTGGCATCGGATCTGTGCGCCTGATTCTTAGAATCAGTTCCGCATAGATTTGCCTTAGATCTGACTGGCGTAAAGTTACCCCTGCTATATGGTGGGTTAACTTTGCGTCGGTCCGGCCTATGCAATGTTAAGTATGGACGTCGGGACATCGTCGTTTTTTTTCAGCCGTTTACGTCGTTTGCGTAACTCGTTCACGAATAGGCCTTTGCGTATATATTACGTTCACGTCGAAAGCAATGCATTTGCGGCATAATTTGGAGCATGCGCACTGGGATACGTCCACGGACGGCACATGCGCAGTTCAAAAAACGTCCACTTACACTACGCCGCCGCAAATTACGGAGTAAGTGCTTGGAGAATGCGTCTCTAAGTTGCAGCGGCGAAGTGTAAATAGGATACGACAGTACCGAATTACACACAAAGCTGTATGAGTTAGACTACATTTACATTGGTATTGCAGCAGTAGGAATCTTCTGAGAGGGTAAGTGTGGATACCAGCCCTATTCACTATGACAGCCGTGAATACCTGCAAATTTAGCTTTTTATAAGGCTGCACTAATTACACATCCTAATAAATTACCATATTGCGTGTCAATATACTATCGATCAATATACAATCTTATAACAAAATTCCAAAAAGATAAACAAAGCACCTGCGGCCACCGGTGACCTGTCATTATAGTGAACTTGGCCAGTAGCCGCACATAGCCACACAGAGCCACAGCAGGAATCAAAAGATTTATGTTGCTACAGTTAGTATTGGCCTTAATCGCCAGTGTGAAAGTAGCTTCATGCCACATACACACGATCGGAAATTCTGACAAGAAAACTGTGGATTTTTTTACGACTGAATTTTGGCTCAAACTTGTGTTGCATACACACGGTCACACAAAATTCCGACCATCAAAAACGCTGTGATGTACAACACTACAACGAGCCGTGAAAAATGAAATTCAATGATTCCAAGCATGCATCAAATTGATTCCGAGCATGCATTTTTTTTGCGTGTTGGAATTGCATACAAACGATCGGAAATTCCAACAAGAACTTTTTCTGCTGGAAAATTTGAGAACCATCTTTCAAATTTTTGCTGTCGGAAATTTCGACAGAAAAGGTCCGATGGAACCTACACACGGTCTCCGAGCAAAAATCTAATTTCAACATGCCATTCTATATGTATGATGTTATCCCACAGTGTTTTTTCCACTTACCTGTTTGTTGCCGACCCTGATGTGCCCTTTCTACATTTCAGGTCCTCTGTGAGGAATGGCAATTTCCTGCCCTAGAAACTGGCCACTTCCCTCCTCTTGTTAAATCTTCTGGGACTGGTCCCCTTACAAGCCTCTTGACACTAAAGTGATCTGAAAGGATCCCCACTACTGGAAGTGCCGTCTCTACCAATAGGTGTCCACTTCATGCAGATAGGTGACATGGACACCCCAAGAAGGACCCCAGCACAAAGGAGGAGAAGCAGAACCTGAACACCACGTGACTGCTGACACTATTTCAAGTAAGTCAAAAGGGAATTTTTTGATGGAGAACAGTTAGAGTGGGGCAAGACTGGGTATTTATTTTTCCCAGGCTTTAAAATATATAAATTAATTTAAATTGACCATGTTTCCTTTTAAAATCCTAACTGTCAGAAAGAGTTTTCTTTAATTCCAGCCAAGGTGAACTGAATTATCATGTAGGGTGTATAACACTGGGACCAGATCTTCCTTGATGACTGGCTAAGTTGGCTCTGCATTTACATTTTGGTAATTTGTGAACTTTTACAGCTTCAATATCAAAATGTGAATTTTTTCTAGCCTGGCATGAGAGGTGAATATTAATAGTGGAAGCACAATTTTTGTCCTCTCAAGTGTAGTTAAATATAAACACAGATATCTTGCCAATAACATCTATTAAAAATTCAGTGAGACAGCTGGATGAAGCACAATAATACATATTTTATCCTGGGGAACTGTAAAAGTCCCTCCGCTTACAGATGTCAAGAAAAGTTACATTATGACAGACACTCCGTGCCTTAGAAAGAAATGTGTTAACTTCAGCGAAGCATTTACTCCTTTTGTGTTACATTTTTCAGGAAAAATGTGTTAGTTTTAGCATATCATTTAATTGACCTGTTAATCTTCCCCTGGGCCCCATAGCTTAGAAGAGTTTCCAGCAACTGCCAGGCATCCTGATTTCAATCTTCCTGTGTTTGATGCCGATACAAATTCATTGCTTTAGATGTGTTTGAGTTTAATTTCTATGTAGACAGTGTCTAAATAGATGCCAATTTTAAAGGGCAAATGCCTTATTCAGAAAGCACTTGCTCCATAAGTTGTTGCGGCGTAGCGTAAAGTGCCCGGGGGAAGGCCGCGCAATTCAAATGTTGAGGATGGGGGCATGATTCATGCAAATAAATCATGACCCCACGCTCGTGACGTTCTTTCTGAACGGCGCATGCGCCATCCGTGGACGAATCCCAGTGCCCATGCGTCAAATCATGTCGCTATTTGTCAATGTAAACTACGTGAACGTAACTTACGTCGAGCCCCATTCCTGAATGATTTACGCAAACTACGTAACCGACGTACAATTCAACGCTGTCCCGACGTCCATACTTAACATTGGCTACGCCTCCTATAGCAGGGGTAACCTTACGCCGCAATAACGCTTAAGCAAAAGACGTAAACTACGACGGCCGGCCGCAAGTACGTTCGGGAATCGCCGTAAATCCCTAATTTACATATTCGACGCGTAAAACGACGGAAGCGCCACCTAGCGGCCAGCGTAAAACTGCAACTAATATACGACAGTGTAACAGAATTACGCCGCTCGTATATTAGCAGAATTTCGGCGTATCTTCTTTTCTGAATAGCAAAAAAAAATACGCCGGCTATTCTTAGCATTTACGCGGCATATCTCTTGATACGCCGACGTAAATACTATCTTAACCTCCCTGGCGGTCTTCCCGTGTGTGGCACGGGGTGAGATTTTTAAGCTAAGATCGGTAACCCCGTGCCACACACGCGCTTACCTCGCTGGATGCAGAAAAAAGTTTACTTACCTTTTCTCTGCGATCCAGCGATGAATCCCCGCAGTACACGGCGGGCGGATGTCCGCCTGATGCTGTGTGTTCCGCCGATTCCCTTCCCTGCGAGCGTCGCGACGTAGGGGGGGGGAACGGCGCCAAATTTAAAAATGTAAACAAACACTATACATACAGTACACTGTAATCTTATAGATTACAGTACTGTATGTAAAAAATACACACCCTAGTGGTCTGCCCTGTACACTACATGTCATTTTATATAATAAAAACTGTTCTTTCTCCCTGCAAACTGTAGATTGCCCATAGCAACCAAAAGTGTCCCTTTATGGCAAAAATTGTTTTAGAGCAGCTAAAAACAGCGATAATAAATCAGAATCACTTGCAGAATTTAGCGATAGCGATTTATGGGGAAATTCGTCATAAAAAAAAAAAAATAATGACAGCAAAAATTCTGCAACTGAGCAAATTTCAGTGATTTTGATTTAATTACATTATTGAATAATTTTTACTATAATTATATTATTATTTGTTATCATTTTTTATAATTATTTATTATATTATAATTTTTAATAAGGAAAAAAAAAAAAATCATACCCAGGATGCCTATTAGACTCTTGTTTGGATAGATTTCAGTGAGTTATTCCTAAGAATTACAAGCCTACAGTATAAAACGCCAAATTCTCTTGCAAATAATGGTACCGCTTTAAGCACCTAAAATCTGAAAGAATCATACCGCCAGGGAGGTTAATCTGGCCCAATCTGTTCTGGAGGTTGGGGCTGCTGCCCTTTATATGAAATGCTAGTTGTTGGGTAACAATGCTGATGATCTGATTTTCATACCTTTTGAATCACTGACCTGGAAAATGCATGCTACCAGTCAGATTTACGTCAGAATTAGGGATGAACTCAAGGTTCGGTCCAAACACAGTACAGGACTAAACTTGGTGGTTCGTGTGTTTATCCAAAACTGACCCTGACTTTTTGCTCTACTGCTATTATATATCACAGTTTCCTTCCTGAAGAAGCAGGTGACAACACCCATCATGTACTTAGCAACCAGTGAGGTCAACCTGATGCCATTTATTTATTTCCAGGAATCCCCAGCCATGTAAACAAAGGCGTGGAGATAGAGTGACATCACTGACCAAATATGGCCGTAGCATAGATAAGGTTCTGAAGGACTGTATTGCTATAATGGCCATATCAGAATCTGATGAATGCTGCTGCAGCTTGTAGAACATATGAAACAGTGCACAGTGCAGTTCAAAAACCTCACTGTGCAAAAAATAGTATTAATAAATGAATGAATAAAACATGTGAAAAAAGAGTTCAATAAAGTGCAAAAAGTGTATTTGATTACTTCCTTCCAAAGTACTAAAAATAGTAAATACAGAAAACATAATATAGCACATATGGTTGCGACACTAATTTTGTAATTTTGTAATTGAATGTTAATCAAAATTACCTTTCCTTTTCAATCTGCAGCCAATGTAATTTTCTGAGAATACATTACAATATGGCTACCTGGAGTTTTCTGTACACAGAGTGTGTATGGACTTCAGAAACATAATTTCCTGCTTGTGTGATTGGCTCACTATTTTCCCAGAAGTCTGCCTAAAATACGAGTTAGGCCTCGTACACACGAGGCAATCCATTTGTTCAAATCGGTCGGACCGAGCGATTTGAACAAATCTGTCTGCTTGGATTTTGGTTTGCTCGCGTGTGCAAACCAAAATCCCCGCCAGCAGACAGCGCGCTGACGTGGCGGTGACGTTGACGCCGCCACGTCACCGACCAGGAAGTAAAACACTTCCGCGCATGCGTCGAAACCATTCGGCGCGTGTGCGAGAAGACATGTCTGCTGGTTAGCGTACTAACCAGCAGACATGTCGGGCGGACGGGTTCCCAGCCGACAGATTGGTAAGCATGCTTTCCAATCTGTCGGGTGGCCAAATCCATCGGCTCGCCCGTACACATGATCGAATCTGTCTGCTGAAACGGTCTAGCAGACCGTTTCCAGCAGACAGATTTGATCGTGTGTACGAGGCCTTAGATTTCAGTCATCCCTTGCAACAAAAATGCTATTTTTTGAGAGATACTTTCAATAGGAACACGTATAAAGGGATGCAGGCCCAGCAGATTTCCTCATTAGTGCCCTGTCAGGATGGCCACACCTGACAGTTAATTATGAAACCACTCCCATTAGACCTACTCAGAACAGGGGCACAGAAAAACACACATGGATTTCTCCAGAATAACAACAGTTAGGAATCTGCAACAATGTACAAAGATCACCCAGGGGGGAATGTTTTTTTCTCAACAAAAGTGGGGTTACGCTTTAATAGCCAGTTTCAGAAAGACTTACGCCGACGTATCTACAGATATGCCGCGTAAGTGTAAATATGCGCCGTTGTATCCATGCGCCGTACCCACAGAACGAGATACGCCTGAAAGTAGGCTTCCTCCGACCGATGTAACTTTCCTACGCCAGCGTATCGTGGGTGCATATTTACGCTGGACTTATCTGGCGCTCCCATTAATTTTCTATTCAAATATGCAAATGAGGGAGATACAGCGATTCACGCATGTACGTGCGCCCGACGCAGGCTACGCGCGGTGCGCATAAGTCGTATGTCCGGCCTTAAGTTATTCCATCAAAAATCTGGTTTATCTCTGCACTAGACATGCACAGGTCAGCTGGAGAGCAACTACAGCAGCACCGTTACGGACGAGCTGAGCAAGCTGAGCAACCCCACTTGCAGGACAACACATCTGTCTGCCAACATGCCAGGGGCAGCCGTGGTTCTAGCACTACTAATGTGTCCACCGACACGTAGGAGGGCACGGGAGAGAATATACCAAACGCGCATGAACATCTTTGGCATGGGTGATTCAGAGGTGTATCGCATCTTCAGATTCAGCTCTGATGCCATCCTGGAAATAGCCACAGCCCTGCATGATGACATCACCAGCAGTTCAAAAACCTCACTGTGCAAAAAAAAGTATTAATAAATGAATGAATAAAACATGTGATAAAAGAGTTCAATAAAGTGCAAAAAGTGTATTTGATTACTTCCTTCCAAAGTACTAAAAATAGTAAATACAGAAAACATCATATAGCACATATGGTTGCGACACTAATTTTGTAATTGAATGTTAATCAAAATTACCTTTCCTTTTCAATCTGCAGCCAATGTAATTTTCTGAGAATACATTACAATATGGCTACCTGGAGTTTTCTGTACACAGAGTGTGTATGGACTTCAGAAACATAATTTCCTGCTTGTGTGATTGGCTCACTATTTTCCCAGAAGTCTGCCTAAAATACGAGTTAGATTTCAGTCATCCCTTGCAACAAAAATGAAATTTTTTGAGAGATACTTTCAATAGGAACACGTATAAAGGGATGCAGGCCCAGCAGATTTCCTCATTAGTGCCACACCTGACAGTTAATTATGAAACCACTCCCATTAGACCTACTCAAAACAGGTGCACAGAAAAACACACATGGATTTCTCCAGAATAACAACAGGTAGGAATCTGCAACAATGTACAAAGATCACCCAGGGGGGAATGTTTTTTTCTCAACAAAAGTGGGGTTACATTTTAATAGCCAGATTCAGAAAGACTTACGCCAACGTATCTACCGCGTAAGTGTAAATATGCGCCGTCGTATCCATGCGCCGTACCCACAGAACGAGATACGCCTGAAAGTAGGCTTCCTCCGTGGTTAGCCGTGGTTCTAGCACTACTAATGTGTCCACCGCCACGTAGGAGGGCACGGGAGAGGATATACCGAACGCGCATTAACGTCTTTGGTATGGGTGATTCAGAGGTGTATCGCATCTTCAGATTCAGCTCTGATGCCATCCTGGAAATAGCCACAGCCCTGCATGATGACATCACCAGCAAGACAAAACGCGCACATGCAGTGCAGCCACTGGTCAAGGTACTGGCAACACTCCATTTCCTCGCCAGTGGATCTTTTCAGCGTACAAGTGGAGTCGTGTCTGGGATGTCACAATCCACCATGAGCAGATGTGTGCACCAGGTTGTCCCCGCAATCCTCAGACGCATGTCCCACCACATCATCAGACCCACCCATGAGCATCTGCGGCAGAAGGCAATGCAGGATTTCTACAGAATTCCCACACGCCATTGATTGCACACATGTGGCACTACAGTCCCCCCCCGTGCCACAGAGCACATATACCACAATCGTAAGCATTGGCATTCCATCAACGTACAGGTGATCACCGATGCCTAATGTCTCATATGGCACGTCCGTGCCAAATACCCAGGGTCCAGCCATGACAGCTACATATACTGTCAAAGCAACATCCCAGCAGAATTCGAACATAACGTGTAAAGGACAGCTGGCTGGTTGGTGAGTGACATGGGAGTCAGGCATTACTGTCCGACCCCATGATGCAGACATCACGAGGGGCACATGCATGGCTAACATCCTCCTGTCTTTTCCCTTCCAGGTGACTCGGCATATGCACTTGGGCCCCATCTCCTGACTCCATAACGGAATTCCCAAACCAGAGGAGAGAGAAGATACAATGAGGCACACATACGTACCCGTGCAGTTTTGGAGCGCACATTTGGCCTCCTGAAGTCCCGTTTCCGATGCCTGGATAAGTCTAGGGGGACCCTGTTGTATTCCCAAAACTTTGTGTGCCAGATTATCGGTGCATGTTGCATGCTGCACAACTGCGCCATGAGAAAGGGCCTGGAGATTGACATATGTGATGACCTGACCCCTGAACCACACAGTCCCCCCCTGCCCGAGGCTACCCGGTCTGCTGAGGGAACAGCAGTCAGGAGGTGCCTCATGGAACGTATCTTTGCACGTTAAACACACACACACATTCATCATGGCACATGGACAATGCACGCATGCACACCACTGTGGTCACTAGCTCACACACACCACATCCACCTCACATTGTATTAGCACAAGTCCACCAAGCAGGACTTGGGAGCAGCAATGCCGCGTCAAGGCCCCAATTATGTAGCTGTCCATTCAATCCACATTCACACGGTCGTGGGGATAACCTCTCCCCGACGACCCAGGGTGACACCCCTTACGGGCAGGAGTGTCACCCCCACATTCACACACCAGTCACACTGTAGTCTGCACTACTGACCATGTGCAGTCATAAAACCAAAAAAATAAATCATGACCTGAGCATATCTAAAATAAAATAACTCATATCATGACCACATAAAAAACATAAATCAGCTCATACTGTGATCTGTGTGTTTACACACACAGATCAACGTCCTTGTCTCTGTAACCACCGATCGCGGGTGCGTGGCGGACATTGCGGCCGCCAGGCACGCTCATCGGCATCTAAGTGATGCGGCAGGCACGTGCGTGCCCCCCAGTGGCTGGTGGCCATATATAGACGGCCTCCCAGAGATTTAGATCCACTCTGTGGCCGTATAAAGTCGTACGGCCGTCAGGAAGTGGTTAATGTCATAAATATAAACATGTAATACGATTTTTATTCCAGGAGTATACTGTATAATGAGTTTGGCAATTCTAAAGAAATGCTTAAATAATGCATTACAATTTAACTAAACCCATTAGATTTTAGTTGGCTAAAATGTACTGGAGATTTTTGTTGACTGAAATTTGACTAGAACTAAAAAAAAACCTGATGACTAAAATACGACTAAAATGGCATTTTAGTCAAAAGACCAAAATGCGACTAAGGGCCAGATTCTCAGAGGCGATACGACGGTGTATCTCAAATACACTGTCGTATCGCAGTTATTTTCGCCGGGTTTCTATGCGTGTGATTCCTAGAATCACTTACGCATAGATACAGGTGAAGATCCAACATGTGTAAAACAATTACACTGTTGGATCGTAGATGTAATGACATCGCTGGCCGCTAGGTGGCCTTTACGTTGATTTCTCATTTGCCTATGCAAATGAGCCTAATACGCCGATCCCCGTCGTAGTTTACGTAGTTTCCGCAAGGTTTGCGTGGCGTAAAGATAAAGCAGCCCGAAGGTGGTGCATCCTATGATAAGTAATGACGTCGTTCCCACGTCGCCATTTGAAAATTTAACGTCGTTTGCATAAGACGTCCGTGAATGGGGCTGGACGGCATTTACGTACACGTCTAAAACAATGACGTCCTTGCGACGTCATTTTGCGCAATGTACGTCGGGAAGTTTTTGGGACGGCGCATGCGCAGTACGTTCGGCGCGTGAACGCGCCTAATTTAAATGCTCTACGCCCCCTACCCGGCTCATTTGAATTACGCAGGCTTGCGCCGGGGGATTTTCCCTACGCCGCCGCAACTTTACAGGTTAGTGCTTTGTGAATAAAGCACTTGCTCTAGTACGTTGCGGCGGCGTAGTGTAAATGGCTAACGCTACGCCGCCGGGGATTCTTTGAGAATCTGGCCCTAAAGCTAAAATGGCTTTTTAGTCAAAAAGATTATGACTAACCCTAAATTGAAACTTCACATTGAAATTACCACTGCAGAAAACACCCTTTTCCACCATTAGTGATCTCCCCAACAGGAACAAACTCATCAGATTGAAGTGACCATTTACCTAAAGTTGGTAAGAAAAAAAAAGAAGATGCTTAGATTCACTCCTCCCTTTAGTATTTCTGGTTACATCATTCCACTTACAATAAAATCAGACAGAAACAGATCACAGTGAAACACAATTTATTAAGTTTAGCATCAAGCAAAAATCATAAAAACAGCACAACACGCAGTGGAGATCTTTCCTGAATGGGTATATCTTTCCCTCCAGCATGTGATAATGTAACTCTGGGGTTTATTTACTAAAGGCAGAGCTTTTTTTCTCAGAAAATAGGTGCAGGAACTCAACCACGACCCGTTCAGATTTCACAAACAGTAGAAGGGTCTTAAAGGGGCATTAAATACCAGAATTGCATTACATACAGTGTGTAGAGTTCAGGGGGTTACAAAGCAGTCACTTGTAAACACAGAAACCAGACTTCTGTGTTCACAAGTGATTGTGGTGAGCGGGCACCAAAGGGTCTGAGCCAAAGGTGGTGGAACTGAGTTCCACCAAGTTCCCCCAGAAAAAAAGCCCTGACTAAAGGCAAATCCAGTTTGCACTACAAGTGCACTTTGAAAGTGCAGTCACTGTAAATCTGAGGAGTAGATCTGAAATGAGGAGAATCTCTGCTGATTTTATTATCCAATCATGTGCAAGCTAAAATGCTGTTTATTTTTCTTGCAGGTCCCCTTCAGATCTACAGCGACTGCACTTCCAAGTGCACTTTCAGTGAATCCACAGCTCATCTCTGCACTCCTCCAACCACAGCTTACACTCCCAGTCCACAAGTCACCTCGGCAAAACTTCCTCTACTGGCTTCTGTGTTAAATGACAGGTTGGAGAGGAGAGGCCTGCCGGAGATGTTCGGGCTGGAAAAAAGCCCTGGTTCTATAGTACCTATTCGGGACATAGTTGCAGCTGATTGTCACATCATTTTTTATTAAATGGAGATGGAGTCTTGTGCCCCATAAACATATTAAAAGTTTACAAGAGGTGACCGTAGTAAAAGAAAAGGCATTTGAATTTTCTTTTAAGAAGGTAGGTATTTATAGTTAAATGAAAATACACATCAACATGTTACCTGGCAATCTAGTGGTCACTTCATTTGGACAGATAGGGCCAGATTCAGGTAGAGTTAGGCTGGATCAGTGATTATCAGTGAGTATCAGTGATACGCCAGCAATACTCTCACTTTGAGCTGGCGTTTCTGTTTTCTGTAAGCAGAAAACAAGAAACGCCGGGTTGGAGTATCTCGCCATCGTATCGGAACTGCAATTTTAAAAATGGCGCTCGGGGCGTTCCCGCTGATTAACGCCGAGAATATGTTAATCAGCGAGAATCGGCAATTCACGATCGTACTCGGGCCCGACACAGTGACTTTTCGGCGTTTCCGTAAGCGATACGCGGTGTCAAGAAAAACATGCCCCCTAGGTGGAGTATCCTATGTTAAGTATGGCCGTCGTCATCGCGTCGAATTTAAAAATTTTCGCGTCGTTTGCGTAAAACGTCCGTGAATGGGGATAGACGTCATTGACGTTTACTGACAGAATTTGGAGCATGCGCACTGACAGTCAACGCATGCGCAGTACGTTCGCCGCGGGATCGCGCCTAGTTTAAATAATACACGCCCCCTACCCGCCCAATTTGAATTCCGCCGGCTCATTTTCGCTACGCCGCCGCAACTTTAGGAGCAAGTGCTATGTGAATAACAGTACTTGCTCCTAAAGTTTCGGCGGAGTAACGTAAATGAGAAACGTTACTCCAAAATAAAGATTCGCTCTCCTACCTGAATCTGGCCCATAGATGGAACGCTTAACCACTTGTCCACCGGGCCTATTTTGGCACTTCTCTCTTTCATGTAAAAATCACAATTTTTTTGCTAGAAAATTAATCAGAACCCTCAAACATTATATATATATTTAGCAGACACCCTAGGGAATAAAATGGCAGTCATGACAACTTTTTTTCTCGCACAGTATTTGTGCAATAATTTTTCAAACGATTTTTTTTAGGAAAAAAAAACGATTTCATGAATTAAAAAATAACAAAACAGTAAAGTTAGCCCATTTTGTTTGTATAATGTGAAAGATGAAGTCACACCGAGTAAATAGATACCTAACATGTCACGCTTTAAAATTGCGCACACTCATGGAATGGCGCCAAACTTCGGTACTTAAAAATCTCCATAGGTGACGCTTAAACATTTTTTACAGGTTACTATTTTCGAGTTACAGAGGAGGTCTAGTGCTAGAATTGTTGCACAAGCTCTAACGCACGCGACCATGCCTCACATGTGGGGTTTGAACGGCGATTAAATATGTGGGCGGGACTTGCATGCCTGTTCGCTTCTGTGCGAGAAATAATGGGGACAGGGGCTTTTGGAAAAAAAAATTATTTTTATTTTACTTAATTTTTTTTTATTTTTACACTTTTTTTTACATTTTTTTTTTTATCACTTTTATTCCTATTACAAGGAATGTAAACATCCCTTGTAATAGGAATCAGTGTGACAGGTCCTCTTTATGGAGAGATGTGGGTCAGTAAGACCCCACATCTCTCCTTCAGGCTTACAAGCATCAGATCGGTGAAAAATAAATCACTGATCACATTCCGACAGCCACGATTGCGGCTTTGTTTAGTTCCGGGTACCGGGCATGACGTTATAATGTTGTGCCCGGGCGTCCGACGGTCATAGAGATGACTGGTGACCATCTGGTCACCAGTCATCTCTATGGTTTCCAGGCAGCACCGACTGATTCGCTGGATATAAGAACCGACTGATCCGCTTCCTATAAGAACGATCAAGGGGCGATCATTCTTATCGTGCACAGAATTGGTGGCTAAAGACGGCGATATCTGAATGATGCCTGTAGCTGCAGGCATCATTCAGATATTCCCGCACAAAGTGGAGGACGTCCTCCCGTAGGCTATTAATAAAATATATGAAAATAAAATATTTGTAGATAAAAGTATGATCATATATAATTTATAGATTAAGCAGCTTAAAAGCAATTTGTGTTCATGATCATTGTTCCTGTTAAGATAAATGACAATAAACCTGTATATTATAAGTGAAATAAGTGAAAATAATTAAACATTATTAGTTTATAGAAATAGGTGGTTAATAGTTAAATGGATATCATAAAAATATTTTTTATGATATAGTATCTCAGGGGATCTTTACTTGGACCTAATGAGTGTGGTTTCATTTACGGTGATAAAAATGAGAGGTAAGTGATAAAATCTAAGAGACATAATAATAATTATATATTTCAGTCATTTATAAATAAAAGCACATACAAACTATTGAAACACAATTAATGTCAATTGCAAAGCAAGGCAATAGACGTATAGTTAAAAGCTAAGTTCATCTTTGTCAAACCGTTTTCATAAAAGTGACCCTGCATATTGGGGTTCCAGTAGATTAAAGCTAACTCTTCAGTTTTAAAAAAATATTGATTAAATACCCAAGGGTATTTAGGCAAGAAAATATTACAAATAACAATAATTTGGTGAGTTGTGATAAATTGATAAAGTTTGTAAGTTGATTTTTATTCTAGCATGATTCTCAATCCTTGAGGCCTCGTACACACTACCGTTTTCCTCGACAGAATCCATCAAGAAACTTGGTGGCAGAGCTTTTTTGCCGAGAAAAATGGTTGTGTGTATGTTTTTCATCGAGAAAACTGTCGTGGAACTCGATGAAAAAAAAAGAGAACAAGTTCTCTCTTTCCTCGTCGGGAGTCTCAATTTTCTCGTCGTGTTCCTCGTCGGGCTGGTTTTCGACGAGAAACACGTGCGTGCGTATGCTTAGAAACCCGCGCATGTTCAGAAGGGTGGTGGCAGTGGAATCAAACTTCCCCTTTATAGTGCAGTCGTACGTTCTGTACGTCACCGCGTTTGAGAACAACAAGATTTTGTCTGGACAGTGTGTACGCAAAGAAAGCTTGTCAAGATTCTCGCCAAGCTTAACAAGGAACTCGTCGAGGAAAACTATGTTTCTTTTACGACGAGTTCCTTGGTCATGTGTACAAGGCCTCAGTCTTCCATGTCTATCATACTGTAATTTGTAAAAATGGTAGTATTTAAGCTGATGCAATGGGAACCCACATCTACAGTATATATTGGAAACAATGATTGGCACCAGCAACACCCATAGCACCAAAGAAAAGATTTTTTTTTTAGCTTAGTTTTCACTACCTGAAAGCATTTTGACCCTAAGGCCCCGTACACACGAGCAAATGAATCTGATCAAATCGGTCTGACAGACCGATTTGGTCAGATTTGTCTGCTGGCTGTTTTGGTTTGATCGATGTACACAAGATCAAACCAAAATCCCCGCCGGCAGACAGCACGGTGATGTGGCGGTGACAATGATGCCGCCACGTCACCGCACCAGGAAGTAAAACACTTCTGCGCATGCGTCAAATCCATTCGACGCATGTGCGGGCAGATATGTCTGCTGGTTAGAGTACTAACCAGCAGACATATCGGTCCGACGGGTTCCCAGCAGACAGATTTTAAAGCAGGCTTTAAAATCTGTCTGCTGGCCAAATCCGTCGGCTCGCCAGTACACACGATCGAATCTGTCTGCTGAGACGGTCTGCTTGCCATCAATGACACCAACACAATTAAGGCAGTGACATTATTTTTTAAATGCAATTTAAATTGCTGTGCAATTTAAAGTCAATCATTCACGGTAGGCTCCTTTATTACTTTCTCAGATGGTAGCATGTATGATTCATAATGGCCCATGCGGTTAATTTACCAACCAAAAAGTTGATTGACCCATAGCAAGGTATCTGTGAAAGACAAAACAATCAAAATTGCAGTAGATTTACATAATTGCTTTACAGTGGATGTACTAAAGATCCGATGGCACAGTATAAGGCCAGATTCACACTTGTGCGGTGCGAATTCCAGCTCTGTTATCTCTGCAAAAAGATAAGAGAGCTGTTCAGCAGATCATCTCCGTTTTAGCTGCAAATTTGGAGACCTGGGAGAGGGGAGGGGGAGGGGGAAGTGTATTGAGTAGAATGAGAGAAATCCTGAAGAGAAATTACAAGTTTTTTCTTTTTTGTGTGTGTGTACTTTCTGATAAAAAAACATCGGTTTTGGATAATTTTTATTTAATTAAGCATTGTTAAATTGCATACAAAAAAATTTGATGAGCAGAAAAATCCTAAGTATAAAGTTGTTAGCTTTTTGCTTTCTGAATTCCCTGCTTAATATTTTATGCTTCATTGCTGGTAGAAGCTTGCAATGTGACATTGGCTGCTCCACATCTTGCCTTTTCAGGAGTTTTAGCAAAGAGAGCCAAAAGTAAATGTTTTTTAAAGAAAGTTATAACTGTGTGTATACATTAGCATCCAAACTACATATATATTTTTGTTGCATTCTCACATTGTCACTTCAACACAGCAAACCCATTAAAATAATTTTCCCTCTGTACATTATAAAGAGTTGCTCTTGACCTTTGCCCTGTGCAGTTGCTTTATATTTATATTCACCAAAAGGAGTACATGTACTGAATAAACTGGGAATTTGTAATTTAAAACAGGTTAAAAATTAATTCCCCCTGTTGGATTTCTGAGTTATGATACAATGTGCATTGTAACCTCGCACTTAATAGGAGTTTTGCCATCAGTTATGTTATCCAGGGATTAGCATGTACATGTGGACAAGATAAGGATAATAGCATAAAGAATCTGTTCAATATTCCAAGCATGGAAGGATGGGCTTTCTTCCACGTCTGCCGCGAGCCTTCATCCAAAGACACTAAGCAGAACAAGCAATAAGATAGAAGCACTCTCTATGGGCCTCTACAGTTCCTATAGGACTTAACAGCTTGTGATTTAATTTGCTACAATGTTGGAGGAAATCACAGGTGCCATAATTAGTTTTCATCCAGCACAAGTAATTTTATCATATGGAAAGGTCTAACTGATTTATCCTGGAAGATCTGTGCTATCTTTCTGGGTTTTCTAGAGCATGAAGCTATAATCCAGAGTTCTTTTTTTCATCTAGCAACATTGGAATTTTTAGTTAGCAAAGTCTAATAAATATTGCTTAGCAATTTGCATTACAACTGAACTCCAAGCAGATATAGACTACAGAAATGAATGCAGCTCTGCATTCTTTAAAGCGGGGGTTCACCCTAAAACAATTATATACAATTACATCCAGCATACTTCGGATATGTAAAGTATGCTGGACTTTTTTTTTTTTCGGGGCACATACTGTTTAAAAGTTGTTTTTCACCCGACTTCCGGGTTCTTTTCTGCTGCGGGGGAATAGGCGTTCCTAGGCAGCAGCGTAGATGATTGATCTACTGTTATGGTGCGTCACGCGTTTCGAAAATATCCGGGCTGGGACTCGGCTCTATACCGCGCCTGCCCAGTCAGCTCTACACAGCAGGCGTAGGCGCCGTACAGATCCGATTCCAGCTCGGATATTTTCGGAACGCCTGACGCGCCATAACAGCACGTCAATCATCTTCACCGCTGCCTAGGAACGCCTATTTTCCGCAGCAGAGAGAACCCGGAAGCCGGGTGAAACCAAAAAGTCCAGCATACTTTACATATCCGAAGTATGCTGGATGTAATGGTACATAGATGTTTTTTAGGGTGAACCTCCGCTTTAATAAATCATAAAATGTATTTTATTGCAAGCAGTGTATGTATCTGCATTTGACCTGATATCGGTCTCTTGCAATTCACTGTGCAGCAGAACTCAGTTTGAGAGAGGAAGAAAGCAGTACAAGGAGCCAGTCAGATGTTCTGCAGTCCTCATGTGCTTTGTGATGTGTGCGTGATATTCTTTTGGCAGGTAAAACATCTCTCAACTCTATATTTCATCAGTGTATTTGGCTGTTTAATTAGATTTCAGCTTAAATCATCTGCATGCAAGAGCTTGGGCTAGATCAGACAGGACAAAATGTATACAGAAAAAGCCAGTTATAGATTGAGGGCCAGTGGAGAAAGGCTAACGCTATTTTGCTATTGGAGGGCTGAACGGAAGATCGCCATCTTACTGGTAGGAAGCGCAGGTCGCTTTCATAACTACATGCCTACTTTTTTATATTTTACATGTAAGTGCATCCTTACAAAAAATAAACCTTTGTTTAATGGGATGTCTGAGCAATGAGCTGTGTTTTTGTTTCCATCTCCTACACATGTGTTCATGCTATTGGAGCCTATTGGGTTATATGCCTTGCTGATCTTCAAGCTCACTTTGAAATTACAAGTCCATAGAAGGAGGCGTGGTGGATGTTTTTTCTTTGAATGATCTATTATCCTGTGAATCAAGAGTTCCATGTGCTCCTTGGGTTGGAATATCCTACATGTGCATTTTATATCTACTGACGGTAAGGGTCAGTGTGTTTGGGTGTTGGTGGAGGCTCGGCTATTATCCTTGCACTTGATTCCTCCTCTCTTCTGGATTTCTTTTGGATCCATATTTCAGATTGTCATCTATTGGAGTGATACATATGAACTTTGGATTGGATCCACATTTCAATTGTCATTTATTGGAATATTAAATATGAACTTATTTTAGCGCTACACCACAACTTTCATAGATTGAGGTGGTTACCACTTTTTTGTACAGTAGGACAACATGTGGCCTAGGTTTGTTAACCTCCCTGGCGGTATGATTCTTTAAGATTTTAGGTGCTAAAAGCGGTACCATTATTTGCAAGGGAATTTGGCGTTTTATACTGTAGGCTTGTAATTCTTAGGAATAACTCACTTAAATCTATTCAAACAAGAGTCTAATAGGCATCCCGGGTATGATTTTTTTTTTTTTTTTTAATTAAAAATTATAATATAATAAATAATTATAAAAAATGATCACAAATGATAATATAATTATAGTAAAAATTATTCAATAATGTAATCAAATCAAAATCACTGAAATTTGCTCAGTTGCAGAATTTTTGCTGTCATTTTTTTTTTTTTTTATGACGAATTTCCCCATAAATCGCTATCGCTAAATTCTGCAAGTGATTCTGATTTATTATCGCTGTTTTTTAGCTGCTCTAAAACAATTTTTGCCATAAAGGGACACTTTTGGTTGCTATGGGCAATCTACAGTTTGCAGGGAGAAAGAAAAGTTTTTATTATACAAAATGACATGTAGTGTACAGGGCAGACCACTAGGGACATGGGGGGTGTGTATTTTTTACATACAGTACTGTAATCTATAAGATTACAGTGTACTGTATGTATAGTGTTTGTTTACTTTTTTAAATTTGGCGCCGTTCCCCCCCCTACGTCGCGACGCTCGCAGGGAAGGGAATCGGCGGAACACACAGCATCAGGCGGACATCCGGCCGCCGAGTACTGCGGGGATTCATCGCTGGATCGCAGAGAAAAGGTAAGTAAACTTTTTCTGCATCCAGCGTGCCACACGCCGTGCCACACGCCAGGGAGGCTAGTCTGACCGGCGATCCAGCGGGAAACCCCCGCCGGATCGCCAGGAATTTTTGGGGGAAAAAAAAAATGCACCCCGAGCGTGACTCGGGGTTACCGCTTCTGGCACTGAATGTTAACCCCGAGTCACGCTCGGGAATACCGCCAGGGAGGTTAAAGAGAAACTATAAGTGCCGGTTCATACTACAGCGACTTGGGATCCGACTTGTGTCACCCTAAGTCACGCGACATGGAAAATTCCATTGAAGTGAATGAGAGCCATCTTAATGTACACTACTGAAGTCACTCCGACTTCAGAAAAGATTCTTGTACTACTTCAAGCAACTTGTAGGCAACTTGTACCCATTGATTTCAATGGAAGTTGCCTCCAAAGTCGGATCACTGTCTTAACTGAAGCAACTTTGCAGGAAAAGAAAATAGTTTACTCAGGCAAACCCCTCCCTCCCACAGAGCTGATTATTCTGTGATTGGCTACAGCCAAAGTCGCCTGTCCTGCAGGCAACTTTAAGTCGCATTGTAAGTTGCTCCAAGTCATGCTGAAGTCGCCTTGCAAAGTCGCGCTGTAAGTCGGGTCGCCCCTGTGTGAACCGGCACTAATGGTTTTGAGGCAACTTTATTTAAATGTTTTATTTTCTTTTTCTGTATTTTAACAGATGTTATATAACTTTGAGTGCATTATTTATACAAAACATTTATTGCATTTATAAATGTTTAACATAAGGTATACCCATGACATTTTGTACAGCATTTTGGGATTCTAAATAACAAGTAGAGCAGTAACTTTTTCCTTTCAGATTGTCTTTCTCTAATTGAAACACCATACATAGCAGAGAAAATGGAGCCTCTGTATGACTTTCACTTTCACTTTCTGCGACTCTAATGTAGAGATGACTCTATCTTGCATCAAGCGCAAGAGATAATTGGTGGTTTTAGATAACCTTTTAAAACTCTTGTTACATGTGCATTTGAAAAAGTTGTCTTATTTAGTACAGAAAATGTTTAGGGCCTATCTTTAAAAGCTTGAGAAATACAGGAACAACATTGAAGTAATGACTCAGGGATTGTTCACACCAAATGGACAGTCCCACCAAATTTACAGTGAAGTCCCACCAAATAGACAACGCAAAATTATCTTGTCTCCTATGTGCTCAGTTCACACCACTGCATTGCAGAGGGAACTGGTGGAATGATATAAACTAGCAGTTAGGGAGTTTAGGGCAACAGATTGCATTAAAAACAGAGGTTTTAGTTGCACATCATTTGCAAATATATGTGGAAGCTGCACTACCTCATCAAGGCTCTATAAAGTGTGGTCCATACTCTATTCTATGGCAACTGAAAGCATTCTGTGTGTCTCTACAACAATTACATAATTCTAAACAAAAATAGCTACCATACAAAAACAATGGGTATGTGCAGCGCAAATGAAGTAATAAATGAAACAGTGATATGCAAATCACAACATATGTATCTATAAAAGTGCCAATAGTAAGACCAAGGTAAGGATAAAGTCCCTCGTGAAGAAGGTGAGTTTGAATGACATATAGCTACCATCCTAATTTTTCATTAGCCTTTAGGCCGCGTACACACGATCAGTTTAAACCGATGAGAATGGTCCAATGGACCGTTTTCATCGGTTCACCGCTGAAGTGGCATGATGGTCTGATGTGCGTACACACCATCAGTCCAAAATCTGATTGGGTCAGAACGCAGTGATGTAGAACACAACGACGTGCTGAAAAAACGAAGTTCAATGCTTCCAAGCATGTGTCGACTTGATTCTGAGCATGCGTGGGTTTTTGTGCGTTGGAATTGGCTACACACGATCAGAATTTCCAACAGGAACTTTTGTTGCCGGGAAAATTGAGAACCAGCTCTCAAACATTTGTTGTCGGAATTTCTGACAGCAAATGTCATGTACACACTATTATGCCGTGTGTACATGGCATAATAGTGTAGTAATTACTGAGCACTATATTAAATAGTAAAAGTAGGAAAGAGGAAAGAGGAAATATGCACCAAAAAAAAAGCTTGAATGAAAGAAAGAGAAAATATGCACTTGTGATCCAAGCTGCCCTCCCAACATGCAGTGCACACTCACCAAAAAGCATGTGCTGCCATATAATATGCAGCTAACATGCGCTGCAGGGATGGATGTATAGAAAACAATCACCACTTTTACTTATAGGGCTCTTCTCCTAAAATGTATTAAGGGGACACAATGCCGCTCATTCCACCAAATGACACCACCAAATAACAGAAATAAGCTATTATAGTGTAGTAGTTTTATTCATCTAAATATAGTAGCTAAAAACAATTCACTAGCAGTAATAGAAGTCAGCCAGTATTGTAATATTATATGTCGCTTGTACACTTACACCCAAAATGTTGCCACCTTGAAAACCGGTGTGGCGGTGTGACGTCATGTGGACAGTCCTGACCAACACATTTCCCTTCCAATGTGTGTCTTCAGGGGCCTCTAGTATCCAGTGAAAACATGAACGTCCATTACAAATTGTTAAGTTTTCATGCCAAAATGTTGTATATTTTTTTTTCTAGATTGTGTTTTTGAATACCGGTACCTTTATATTTTCTGATGGCTTCTACTGCACTGCAAATAAATACAAATTCTCACTTTTTCAAGTGCACATTCATCTGTCTATGCATAGCATCTCAAAAGAAAAATGAACTTCAATGGAAATTCCAATTACAGCAACATTTCCTCTGTGCTTTGTGATTTTAAATAATGGAGTTTCAAGAAAACGCAGAAATCAATATTGGATGTTAATGGCGACAAGAACAATGAAAAAAGGATAATTTCATCTTGTGGATTTTAATAAGCCATTTTATATTATAATATTCTTTTCCACTTTCAGTATTTCTATAAATAGAACAGCAACTATAATTCATAAAACAAGTTTGAAAAAAAACATTATTATTCCAGCAGTCACTATGTGCCTGCATTGTATGAAATAATGTATAGCACATTAAAAATGAAAAGTAGAAGTGAAAATAGCACCGCAGTCCTTGAAAAGAAATGATGCTTGGATACATTTAGTTTTTATATTGTATGGTGTAATGTAAACTGTGTCTTCATAGATTCCAGGAAGAAGGCACTTTATGGATATTGTAATCACTGGACAGGGATAACATGTATTTAATGTATGGATGACAAAGAAGTGTTACAAGGAAATAAAAAAAAGTAGAACAATGATAATATCACTCATGAAAGTTAAATACATAATATATGCTGCATATCATACAACTCTCTGCTACCAGATGTTGTAGGTTTCCCGAATGCTCATTCCTGCACCTGTTGTCTACATGTACTGGGTGTGCAGAAAATCATCCATGTGTAGAAAGGGGCCCTCCAAAGTACAGAAAAACATGTATTTGCAGAGAAAAAGAAATGTAGCTGTGTAGACTGACTTAATTCCTTTTGCTAAATGTATAATATCATTCTGGAAAATGAAGTTAAACTAAAATCCAAGAAATACAGAAAATTATGCTCAGCCTACAGAAAAAGTCAGTGGTATTTTGTAGTGTCTATACACAGCTACACAAGGAGACTGAGACCAGACAATATACTGTATATAGTGAAGTAAAAGACAACCACACACCAGCAAACCACAAAACATAAAAATACAAGTGACCCACATATAACCAAAATGACTACGTAACAGAAACCTAACAAACTATATACAACATGTACAAAAAAATATAATACCATAGGTGCAAGGAAGGGGGAATTCGGATTGGGTACAGAATAGGGATGAGTTCGATGTTCGGGACGAACATGTTTGACTTGAACATCTCGTGTTTGCCGGTTCGTCGAAAAATTTACATTATGGGGTGTTAGCGGAAAATTTGAGCGCCGCAGAACGCCCCATAATGCACTGCAATATCACAGTGCATTGCTGTATGATGATTGGCCAAAGCATGCACCATGACCTGTATGCTTTGGCCAATCCCAGCGCCCTCTGCTAAGAGAGCCATAATTGGCCAAAGGCACCTCCCTAGGGAACATTTAACACTTTGCTCGCCCCTGGTATTAAACCCTTCCCTGCCAGTGTAATTTATACAATAATGAGTGCAATTTTATAACACTGATCGCTGTATAAATGTCACTGGTCCCTAAAAAGATTCAAAAGTCTCCAATCCGTCTGCCGCAATGTCGCAGTTCTGCTAAAAATCGCAGATCACCGCCATTACTAGTTAAAAGATAATAATAATAACAATTACATAAATCTATCCCCTATTTTGTAGACGCAATAACTTTTTCGCAAAATATTAAAAATACGCTTATTGGGATTTATTTACCAAAATGATGTAGAAGAATACATATTAGCCTAAACTTAGGAAGACATTTTTTTTTCAATAGAAAGATTTTTATTGAATTTTACAAATTACAGTATAAAAGAAAAGAATAACATAAAGATACCAATATTAGTAAAGATATTGACAAGGATATTGGTAACAATGCCACAAATAGAAATAGGAGAAGAAAACATTGAGGAAAGATCATATATCAATCTTAGGCGGCAATAGAGGAGGGAGCATTATCCAAAGCGTGCATGCATCTTATCCAATAAACATCCTATCTGGTTATACATCTGTTAGTCCAGATTTCCCATCGTCTGTCGAATGAGCTACCTTTTAGTGCATTGGTCACTAGTATTCGTTCAGACGTGTAGTTTTGATGAATTTTTCTATTAAGATCTGTGATGTTAAGTGTGGTAGCGTGTTTCCAATTTTGAAGCACCAGGGACCTAGCTGCTAATAGAATGTGTGATACTACTTGTCTCATGTCGTGTGGTATGATTTCCATCCCTATGTGGAGTATAGCTAGCGTTGGGTTGGGGGGAACGAGTATTCCCGTGGTGGACGATATACTTTTAAAGGTTTGATTCCAGAAACTGGTTAGACTGGGGCATTCCCAAAGCATATGTAGAATATGGCCTTTATGCCCACAGTTCCTCCAGCAGAGAGGCGAGGCAGAAGGAAACATGAGTGCAAGTCTACAGGGGGTGTATTGCCAATGGTTGAAAATCTTGATCATCAATTCCCAATGCCCAGTGCAGTGGGTGGCAGATTGGATGGAGCGGAATGCAAGTTTCCACTGAGCTTCAGTGAACGTGGAGTCCAAATCCCCTTCCCATTTCGTGTGTTTCTGCGATTTGTGGAAAACTGTTTTAAACTGTAACGTATTATAATAGAGACCTATTCTTTTATTGTGCGACTGGGCACCTGTCAAGTGCTGCCATATTGTAGTCGGTAGACGGGTTACCGGGGGAGGGTGTTTCCACAAAAAGTGGATCACTCTTGCACAAGTAAAGAATAGGTGTGACGGTAGGCTATACTCTCGCATTAAGCGGTCTACTGTCTTAGGTCTTGTACTTTCCAATAAGTCATGAACTGTATGTATTCCATGTGAACTGAGAGTTTTTAGTGACAACATTGGTATATGAGCTTCAATCCAACTAAGAGGAAATTTGTAGTCTATGCTACAATCAGGGAGTTGCTGGTTCAGGAGGAGTCTCCAAGCCTGTAATGAGGTGGCGATTGTCGGGGGTGTGTTGGCCATGTCCCATGGTATCCATGAGTCACCCAAAAGAACCGACATTAAATCTTGTGTAGGAGCTAAGGATTTCTCTATATCTACCCACATTGGTGTGTCAGTGTGGGAAAACCATGACTTGAGCTGGTCAAGCCTGGTCGCCCATAGGTGGTCTCGTATATTCACCAATCCTGCCCCTCCAACGCTCTTGTAGGGGAGTAAGGAGTTGCGCGAGCATCTGGCCTTTTTTGCACCCCACAGGAATTTCCATTGGATAATGGAGAGTGTTCTGACGTGTTGTGGGGCAATGGCGATAGGGATTGTTCTGAATATATACAAGATTTGTGGCAGTATAAGCATCTTGAAAGCTGCAAGTCTACCCATCCATGATAATTCTTTTTTAGATAGATTGTTAGTTTGTGTGGCAAAATTATGCAGGAGGGGTCTCATGTTGGTGTCGGCTATAGATTTAGTGCTGTTGGTCAGTTTAATGCCTAAATAGGTAATATGTTTGTCATCCCATACATAAGGAAGTGATGTTTGCAGTCGGGTGCGGTCCAAGGCTGGCATGCCCAAACTAAGGATGATGGATTTTGCAAAGTTGACCTTGTAATATGAGATTTTACCAAAGGCTATCAGCGTGTCATGGACTTCAGAAAGTGATGTGAGCGGATTTGTTAGCATCAATATCACATCGTCTGCGAATAAATTTATGACATGGGGAGTGGAACCAATTCGAAACCCAGTTATGTTGTTGTTTGTCCTAATGGCTTCCGCCAGGGGTTCAATCATGAGATTGAAAATGGTTGGGGAAAGTGGGCATCCCTGACGTGTCCCATTCATTATTTGAAAGGGAACTGACAACATACTGGATGTGTACACTCTTGCTGAAGGGCAGGAGTACAAAGCCAGTATCGCGTCCTTGATAGTACCTTCAAACCCGAATTAAGCGCCATTTGCATGTAATTCCAGTGCACCCTGTCGAACGCCTTCTCTGCATCTATGGAGAGCAGCAGAGAAGACGTTCGGGTGGCTTCCGCATGGTGTATTATATCAATGACCCTCCTGGTTGCGTCTGAGGTCTGCTTTCCCCTCACGAAGCCCATCTGGTCACGTTTAATGAGGGATGGGATGAATTCGGCTAGTCGTTTGGCTAGTACTTTAGCGTAAATTTTAACGTCTGAGTTTAGGAGTGAGATAGGTCTGAAGTTGGAGGGGGTGTTAGGTTCTTTGCCAGGCTTAGGGAGGGTGACTATAAATGCTTGTAGCATGTCAGGGGGAAATGAAGCTGTACTTGCTGCTTTTGTGAACACTTTTTGTAGGTGTGGTGCAAGGAGAGGACTGTAGATTTTGAAGTACTCATTAGAGAACCCATCAGGTCCTGGGGACTTGCCACTAGGCAGGGTTTTTATCACCGATTCTATCTCAGAGGTAGTGAATTGGGAGTTCAAAGAGAGTAATTGGTCATCAGATAGAGAGGGCAAATTAATGTTTTGCAGGAATGTCGAAATATGGGCCGACGTTGGTTGATGAGTGGAAGGGTCGTCTTTTATATTATATAAGCCCCTGTAGTATGTGGCAAATTGGTCAGCTATGTTCTGAGGGTTGCTAATTTTATGTTTAAGCGTGGGGTGTATTAGATGGTCAATTCTCGACTTTGTGCGTGCTGCTTTCAATCTATTGGCCAGGTATTTATCTGTTCTGTTTGCATTAGCATATGAGTTCAATTTGAAACGCCGGAGGTGGAAATCATATTGTTGTACAAGCACTTCTCTCAGTGACTCTCTCAACTGTGAGAGTGTTTTTGAGAGAGCGTGGGTGGGTGTCTGTTTGTTCTGCTTTTCTAGGTTGTGTATGTCAGCAAGAATGGAGTTAATTTTAAAGCACTTCTCTCAGTGACTCTCTCAACTGTGAGAGTGTTTTTGAGAGGGCGTGGGTGGGTGTCTGTTTGTTCTGCTTTTCTAGGTTGTGTATGTCAGCAAGAATGGAGTTAATTTTGTTTGTGCGTCTTTTTTTTCCCTAGCGCCGAGTTGGATTAGTATTCCTCTCAGGAACGCCTTATGGGCATTCCAGAGGGTAAAGGGGTCCTCTACTGAGTTTGCATTGTTCAGAAAAAATTCTGAAAGGTGTTGAGTGACCTTTACCGAGAGCTGTGGGTCTTGTAGGATTCGGACATTATTACGCCAGATGGGAGAGGAGGGGGAGGCAGCCTGGTCAGCTATGGTCATGGTTATGGCTGCGTGGTCAGACCACGTGATATCGTGAATTTTAGTAGAAGAAACTTTTTGTAGCAGCCATTTGTCGACCAGGAACAGGTCAATACTAGAGTATGAGCAGTGTCTATTAGAGAAAAAAGTATAGTCCCTTGAGCTAGCGTGGGTACATCTCCATGCATCGAATAGTTCTTCTCTGTGGATCTTCTTGCCTAGGTGTGCAGAGCCAGTGTAGTTTTTCGTGGAAGTATCCAGTTTTGGGTTGACAATGAGGTTAAAGTCTCCGCATACTACAAGGTTTCCATATTGGCGGGATTTAACTGTTTTCAGTAGTCTGTTGAGGAAACGTAATTGATGGTTGTTGGGGGCATACAGAGCTACTAATGTATACATGCGCGTATTGATGTCTCCCTTTAGGATGATATATCTGCCGTTGGGGTCAGGGGTCACTTCCTGTAGATGGAATGAAAGGGTGTTCCTGAGGGCTATCAGCACTCTACCTGTTTTACGCCCGGGCGTGCATGCCAGGAAAACCTGAGGATAGTCCTTATGAGAACATTTGGGAACTTTAGTTTCCTGAAAATGCGTTTCCTGGACGCACAGGATATCTGCCCTGTGCTTCTCCGCCTCAGCCCACATAGAGAGTCTTTTGGCAGTATGATATAACCCCCGAGCATTGATTGAAAACAGTTAAGTGTCATTTGGTGGTTCGAGGGTCATCTGCTGCGTTATGTGTTGTTGCGTACTCACTGTGACCCTGGTCTCTGGCTCGAGGGAGGAAGTCTTGTCCGGGTGCCCCGAGGATGATACGAAGATATAGATCTAGTTTTCTTTTGTTGAACGTAAAATAAACAAGGGTAAGTGGCATAGAAAAAAGTGTAAAGAAAAATGAACAAACATAAAACATTATAAGAAGGAGATCAATAAACAGATCCATGTGCAGACATAACTGCTGCATTAGCATTGGAGGGAGAAAAAGCAGGGATTTATATACAAACCCCCGCGTCCGGAGAGAGCAAAGTAACTGTTGTGTGGTATATTCACACAGTACCAACGTTTTTGGCCTTGGTGTTACGTTTCCTTGTGACCAACTGCCATCCATCCTGTATAGGACCAGGTGTTTGAGCTTGCGCAGTTGGTGACGTTTGAATTGGCAAGATGCCCCATTGGCGTAGCACCGCCAGACCCTCGTCTAGCGTGGAGATAAGGACTAATGTGCCTTTGCTAGTAGCGGACAGCTTCGCAGGGTATTTCCATTTGTGGAGGATATTGTGGTTCCTCAGCGCCTTGGTTATGGTCGCCAAGTTGCGGCGTTGCTGCAGGGTATGTCTGGACAGATCTGAGAGTAGCTGAAGGTCAGCGTATGGTGGGTGCCTGTTTTCTGCCCTGCGTGATGCCATCTTTTACATGGTAGAAGTGCACTCTAAGCAGCACATCCCTGGGTATGGAATCCGTCAGGAATGAGGCTTGGGTATGCAATGTATGCGATCCACAATAAGATCCTGCGGCAACATGTGGTCTCCTAAAAAAGAAAGGCAAAGGACCTACGGGGCTGGCTGGGTGGGCTAGACCTCCTCACTCCCTCATAGGGGGAGTCCCTCTGCCCCATTGGGCCCCAGTTGGGCTCCCAAGTGGAGCAGGTAGGGCGGGGTGAGTGGGAGGCCCCCCTCACACCCGCCATTGCCACCCGGGGGCATGGAGAAAGATGGAAGATTGCCTCTGGGGGAGGGTCTGCCTACTCCTAACCCCTGCAGTCTGGCTCCTCTCTCTCGAGTTCACATACAAAAATACACTTTAAAAAAAAAAAGAAAAAAAAAAGATCCGACTCCAGGCAACAATTACTACTTTAGTGATAATGCAGCTACTACAACTGGGGACCAACCTTGATGCCTTTGCTGAACACCTTACACTACGGAATCCCTATCTCCTGCATTGAAGACTACAAATGGTTAAGTAGCTATTGTATCACTTAGTTCTATAAGAAGATCTGCTGCTTGTGTTCCATCTAATACATATGTTGTTACTTAATAGCTCTTGTGGATCAACATACTAATTGGGATATACTGCTGTGCTAAGGACTGTTTGCTAAAGGGTCAGCTACCCTCAAATTACTTGTGTAACTGTAATTATCTGAGCTATATTGCCTCTCATATGCAACTACTATTACGTGTGCAATATTTACCTCATATATGCAACTACTATTACCTGAGCTATACTGCCTCTCATACGCGATTATTAGTTGTTACTACAACTCCTATTTACTACGGGCTTGACATAAGTACAAATCCCTTATAAGCCTTGTCTTAATTGATTAAACATGTTCGCTTTAACTTTTCTATGCCAGGGGTTGATGCTATTTTATAGCATCTCCCTTAGTGGCCTAATACATCCCTATATGCTCAAAGTGATATGATGTAGAGAACCCCCAAACTCCTGTTTGTGTGGAGTGAGGCCTGGGGTCCCTTACTGATAATCACTTGCATATAGAGGTGTATTGGAATCTTGATCCTTAAAGTATATTAGATTATTTGAAACGCTAAGCTCTGGTTGCATGTTGTAATGCGTCCATCCTTAGTATCTCAACACCTGTCTTTATATGACAAAGTGATGATGTAGAGATCCACAAAACTCCTGTTTGTAAGGAGTGACGCCTGGGGCCCAATACTGAGTTGTCACATAAAGAAGCACATTGAAATCCTTGGTAACCGCAGTTGTGGTTCACTCCGTTCACCAGTGCTGTTACAGCATGGTGGTGAATCTACATTCACTTTAATGTGCATATTTGCACAGCATGTTTTCATAGTATGACAGGTTTACCTGCCAAAGTGCTCTGTCCAGTGCTGCAATGGATATGATCCCCCTCATTGTTCCATTGCAGCCACTGACATGTCCTCCCAGTCTTATTCTGAGCACAGCATATTCAGCCATCCCAGAACCAAGGTATACCAAGAACGTACACAGATGCTCAGTATTTGCCTTTTAGAAACATTGCCAGTCGGCAGGAGAGCATCTTCGGTCCACAAACAAATAACTTTAGAGTCAGACAAAGTGACTTGGCTGGTGAACTGGTACTACAGTGCCATCCAAACTATGTGTGCAGACATGGAGAATGATGTCTGTAGAGGAACAGAGAGGGCCCTAAGGCTAGGGTATGGAGCACTGTTGCTGCAACAGAAAACAAAAAGGCTGAATGTGAATTTTTAAAAAGATATGTTAAATACCCCATGTGAGAATATTGCTGTTTGTGTTGTAAATATAATTTTTTAACAAAAGTGGGCCAGAAGCCCTTAAACATACTACTGGCTGTACTGACGCTTATAAATAGCTTGCCGTTAAGCACGACTGTACAACAGGATATCCTTTGACCTATAAAATGCTTTCTGATTGTTTAATTTGGATCAGTAAGAATAGCAAAATGTTCATCATCAAAGAAAAATTCTGTAACTTCTAACAAGGGTAAGGCCTCGTACACACGAGCGGATATGTCCGCTGAAAACGGTCCGATGGACCGTTTCAGCAGACATCTCCGATCGTGTGTATGGGCTAGCGGACAGATTTGTCCATCGGACAAATTTCAAAGCATGCTTTGAAATTTGTCCGCTACAAACCTGTCCGTCGGATATGTCCGCTGGTTAGTACGGAAAACCAGCGGACATATCCTCCCGCACATGCGTCGTATCCTGTGAATGGATCCGACGCATGCGCGCGGAAGTGTTCACTTCCTGGTGCGTGACGTAGCGGTGACGTGGCGGCGTCAACGTCACCGCCGCGTCACCACCACGTCAGCGCGCCGTCCGCCGGTGGGGAATTTGATCCGATGGTGTGTACACGCCATCGGACCAAACTCCAGATCGGACATATCCGATGGAAACGGTCCGCGGACCGTTTTCATCGGATATGTCCGATCGTGTGTACAAGGCCTATAGGTACACACTATCATGACGGTTTTCTCTTCAGGTCCATGTATCTGCCTGATTGCATACAAATTGTGAGGTTTGACCTCAAGGCCTTAAGACAACTGGTATTCCATATTCATCCATCAACTTCACAGGTGTAAGGTTCTCATTGACTTGTCACTCTAATGCCCTGTACACATGATCTGTTCATCTGATGAAAACGGTCTGATGGATTTTTTCATCAGATATCTGATGAAGCTGACTTTGATCAGTCTTGCCTACACACCATCAGTTAAAAAAACGATCGTGTCAGAACACAGTGTCGTAAAACACAACGACGTGCTGAGAAAAATTAAGTTCAAGGCTTCCGAGCATGCATTGACTTGATTCTGAGAATGCGTTGATTTTTAACCAATGGATTTCCCCACAGGCGATCGTTTTTTTTTCTAACGTTTTTTTAACCATCAGATAATTTTAAAAGAGGTTCTTAGTTTTTTCACCGATGGGAAAAAAACTGATGCGGCCCACACACGATCGGTTCCTCTGATGAAAACGGTCCATCAGACCGTTTTCATCTGACGAACCGATCGTATGTACGCAGCATAAGCGGATTAAAAAACTTGTATTTTCCTTGTTTCAATATGCCAGATTTCTTAACTCTAATTAACTCTTAACTCTAATTAGAGTTAAAGCTGAACATTAATTTTAACATTAACATTAACATTAATTAAACAATATTTCTCTCACACCATGTCTCCAATCACTATATGCCTTAAGCCTGCCATAGAAGGATAGAAATTCAGACTGTTCTCCAAAGTTGTCTGCAACAACTAAACCCAATAAAATCTTAGCTGCCTTAACCAACTCGTAATTGATGCAGGTGTACAAATTTGAAATGTCCCAGGTGACCACAAACGTTTTACTTGGTATACAGTATATCAATCTTTAATACTGTAGACAATGACCAGTATCTCTCAAATAAGAATGTGTTTCACAGATCAAAGTGGTCATTATTTTATCATAAAATATGGGTAAAGGTGACAATACAATCTACACTTGTCACTATTGATCACTATTGGTCTACCAGGGAGAAAAGTGCCTTATATACTTTAAAGAGTTTTGAGAGGTTGTCCTAAACGAAAGATCACCTCTCCACCCCTTGTTTTTGCATACTGAATTATTATTTTTTCCAATAGTGCCTTTTATTCAAAGTACAAATGTACCTCCAATTGAGCCAGTCTGCGGCCCAGGACGTCACACCCTCCACTTCGGCAAGCTCCGCCGTTGTCTTGTGGGACCTGTGTGTGTCCCAGAAGACAAGCTGGCCATTCAAATTGCGCCGAAGAACTCACAAATGCGCAGTCGGAAACCAGAAGTGAAGCCGCAAGGCTCCACTGGCAGTTTCTCTTAGTTGGAATGGCGGCACCTGCACCCAATCCAATAGACGGAATGGCCTCGGGACGACGACATTGCGGGCTCCCTGGAGATGTAAGTGTCCTAATTAAAAGTCAGCAGCTACGGTGTTTGTAGCTGATGACTTAAAAAAGTTTAATAAAATTGTGGGTGGAACACTGTTTTTAAGAGTAAATATATAATGGGAGTAATCACATGTTCCTAATTTAAGAAATTTCTTAGTATTAGTATCAATAACTCACACAGAATGCACTTCACACTACTCATTCTATTCTTCTTTGTATATCAGACACCAGGTTAATTTCCCTGTATATTACTATCTGATAGTTGTCTTTAATTTCCTGTTCATAACATTTTGTATCCATTACAACAATAGAACCTCCCTTGTTGGCAGGCTTGACAATAATATCTACAAAATTGCAAAGGGTGGAAGACACCTCAGAAAAAAACATAACTGAACATATTTCATAAATGCAGGACAGAATTTCATTAGCAATTCAATTTGTAAGAACATTTGGCTCAGGCTCAGGCAGCTCAACAAAGAATAGACAATAGGGGTGCCCAAGTCAGCACTATCTGGTGACAGGATACCTTTGTTGATCTCCACTGTTGAGAGCACATTCTTTGCTAAGTGGCAGGGTTTCTTTGATGTGATGTAAAGAGTTGGAGAGGGAAATTATAAAGTTAATCAACCAAGCAAAAGAAAATCTGAACAAATATAGCATATTTAAAGGGGTTGTAAAGGTTTGTGTTTTTTCACCTTAATGCATCCTAAGGATCGAGTCATACACTTGGCGTCTATGGACGGCAAGTGTATGACACAGGAGCAAACCCGCAAGCTAACCCCCTCAGGAAAGAGCTTCCCAGAGAGAGTTAGCTTTAGTGTGGAGGAGCCGAGATAGCCACAGTGGGACCCCAGAACAGGAGGATCGGGACCACTCTGTGCAAAACGAACGGCACAGTGGATGACATCTTGATCTTTCTCACATCTCCCTTAATATCAGCACCAAACCTAATTGACAGTAAATTCTGCACGATTTCAGGGCTGAAAATAAACCCACAAAAATCCAAAGTTTTGAATATTTCTCTTCCTTCAGAATCACTGACAGAACTACAAGACTCTTTTCCCTTTAACCAATTCAGACCCGCGCTATTGACAGAATACGTCAACAGCACGGACCTGAGGCGCCAACCCGACGTCTTTGGACATGATTTTTCTGGCGGCTCCCTGCGCGTCCCCGCGAGCGCGCATCGGGGAAAAACTGTGTTGGCCGTGTCCCTAGGACACAGCCAATCACAGATCGTGCTGAATGGCCAATCGCAGAGGCCATTCAGCACTCGATCCTGCCGTCCAATGAGAGATGATCTGAAATGTAAAAAAATTAGATCATCTCTCATCGCCGGCTTTCTCTCCTCACACAGAGACAGCGTGTGAGAAGAGAATGATTTTTCTGTGACTACAGTGAGTGAATATAATATCGTAAAAGCAGTGCTTTATAATAAACGTAAAAGCAGTGCCCACAGTCCCTGCCAGTGCCACCTTGCCAGTGCCACCTGCCAGTGCCACCTTGCCAGCATATTATTATCAGTGCCCCTGCCATCAGTGCCATCTGCCCCTGCCATCAGTGCCACCTGCCCCTGCCATCAGTGCCACCTGCCCCTGCCATCAGTGCCATCAGTGCCATCTGCCATCAGTGCCACCTGCCATCAGTGCCACCTGCCATCTGCCCCTGCCATCTGCCATCAGTGCAATCTGCCATCAGTGCCATCTGCCATCAGTGCCATCAGTGCCATCTGCCCTCAGTGCCATCTGCCCTCAGTGCCATCTGCCATCAGTGCCATCTGCCCTCAGTGCCATCTGTGCTACCTGCCATCAGTGCTACCTGCCATTAGTGCTACCTGCCATTAGTGCTACCTGCCATCTGCCCGTGCCACCTGCCCCTGCCATCAGTGCCATCTGTGCCATCTGTGCCACCTGCCATCTGCCCGTGCCACCTGCCCCTGCCATCTGCCATCAGTGCCATCTGCCATCAGTGCCATCTGCCCTCAGTGCCATCTGCCATTAGTGCTACCTGCCATCAGTGCTACCTGCCATTAGTGCTACATGCCATCTGCCCGTGCCATTTGCCATCAGTGCCACCTGTCAGTGTCATCAGTGCCAACAATGGCTAAACGATCATTTTCATTGGAGGAGGCGTACGAAATTATTGCAGCTGACGGGAGCAACGAGGAGCTCTGCAATTCGGATTCCCCTGAAAATTCAGACAACGAATCTGACGATAACTACGAGCCGATAGTTAGCAGTGGAGCAGAGACATCCTCGGAGGAGGAGGAGGAGAAGTAGGAGGAAGAGGAGGAGGAGGAGGAAGAGGAGGAAGAGGAAGAAGAGGAGGAGGGTCCACCCGCCAGACAAAGGCGTATTGCTAAGGAGGCAGTGCCATCCACCATCACCGATGTGCCATCCACCATCACCGCTGTGCCATCCACCATCACCGCTGTGCCATCCACCAGAATCGCTGTGCCATCCACCAGAACCGCAATACCTCGGCAAGCAAGGTCACGTACTAGTGGGGTGTCACCTCAGTCCCAAAGGGTTAGGTCCCATGCCAGACTTCCCTATTCCCTTCAGTACCCCCTGTGGCTTCCTCCTAATTCAGGAGAAACCAACATTCCCCCTTTCACTGCCCAGCCAGGAGTCCAGGTGGACACAGAAAATTTTGCCCAGATTGACTTTTTCAATTTAATTTTTCTGACGACATGCTTGCCTCAATTGTGGCCAAGTCCAATCTTTATGCCGAACAATTCATATAAAGTAATCCCACATCCTATTATGCCCGTCCCTTCCAGTGGAGAGCCCTAACAGTGGAGGAGTTTAAAAATGTTTTGGGCCTCGTATTCTGTATGGGACTAAACCATAAAAACCAACTACTTTCATATTGGTCAAACCGCCCCATCTACCACATGCCCATCTTTTCCTTAAAAATGCCCAAGTCCAGATATCAAAGTATCATGAGATTCCTACACTACAATGACAATACCCAGTGCCCTCCCCGAAATGACCCAAATTTTGATAAACTTTATAAAATTCGGCCACTACTTGATTATTTTTCCCAAATTTTCCCCCAGTTATTTACCCCGGACCAACAAATATGTGTGGATAAATCTCTAGTAACATTTTCTGGCAGGCTCGGCATAAAACAATGTATTCCCAGCAAAAGGGCCCACTATGGGGTAAAGCTCTATAAATTTTGTGACCGAGCCACGGGGGTATACTTATGCCTTCAATGTATACGAAGGAAAGGACAGCCAGCTTTACCCCCCTAATTGACCAGACTACATTGGAACCAGCAGGAAAATTGTTTGGCAACTCCTAAACCCACTCATGGAGAAAGGATACCACTTGTATGTGGACAATTTTTATACAAGTTTGCCCCTGTTCAGAAACATTTTTTAGAAAAAAACACCCCAGCATGCGGCACCGTGCGATCGAACCGGAAGGGCTTTCCTCAAAGCCTTGTCACCAAAAAATTAAAAAAAGGGGAGACGGCGAGTTTACGCAATGAGGAAGTTCTGGCCGTAAAATGGAGGGACAAAAGGGATGTGTACGTGCTTTCTACCATCCACAACAACACATTCGTTGAGACCAGAAGGAGGAATGGCCGCATTCAGAAACCAATATGTATTCAAGAATACAATAAGTTCATGGGGGGTGTCGATTTGAACGACCAGATGCTGGAACCTTTCCACAAGAAGATCACACCAGTGGTATAAGAAAGTTTCGATTTATTTGTTCAATTTGGCCACGTACAATACCTATGTAATATATCGGAAATCCACGCGAAGACCCAAATCCTACCTTTTCTACCAGGAGGAAATCAGCACCTGCCCTTTTATACCCCAGCAACCCACCAGCAAACATTCGATCCGATGTGGTTAGCCGACTCTACGAGCGCCACTTTCCAGATAAAATCCCTCCCAGACCAACAGGCCAAAAATGCCAAAAAAGATGCAAGGTGTGCTCCAAAGCAGGAGTGAGAAGAGACACCACTTTTTATTGTCCTAATTGCCCTTCCAAACCAGCCCTCGGCCGTTACCATACCTCACTAAATTATTAGTCACTTCCTGCCATTTACCTTCACACCCCTTATACCTCTGCTCATGACCCCCGGTTGTTATTTGACCACGATTCTGCCTACCGATTCTGTTTATACCTCTGCCTGATCTGGAATTGACCCTGGACTGTTATTTGACCACGATTATGCCTACTGATTCTGTTTATACCTATGCTGATCTGGAACTGACCCTGCCTGATCTGGAACTGACCCTGGACTGTTTGACCATTCTTTTTGCCTGCCTTTTGGACTGATCTTTTACGCTGCCAGTGGACTAGTGGGATTCATAGCACATGGGTCTCACATATGTGAGGGGCTCCAGAATTGTTTTTCTGGATGAAGAAAACAATTGTTTTTGTTTTTTCATTCTAGATTAGGGTCTGGTTGCCGGAGGCTTCAAAGAGATTTGGGTGGGAGAAGCCTCTACCCCTGTCCCCACTCTGTCCTGAACGAGGCCCTACTTCTGCCTGCTGCCTGTAGGACCTATGCCATCATGCCTGCTGACCAAGTCTCTGCCTGCTGCCTGGACCAGTGCTATCGTCCTGTGGACAACTGCGCTACTAAAACCACAGGTACATTTTTTTTGTTTACCCTTTGCTTAGCATAATGTATTTTGGGGTGTAATTCTTGCCATGTTCATGCTATGTGTCCCTAGAACACCTTTTGGTGTTCCTTGCATTTTGGGCCTCTGTATGTGGTCAGGCTGTGAAAAAGTCCCACACATGTGATAACATTATACTCAGGAGGAGTAGCAGAATGTATTTTGGGGTGTCATTTTTGCTATGTACATGCTATGTGTTGGCAATATCTCATAAATGGACAACTTTACATTAAAAAAAATGCGTTTTCATTTTTTTCCACATTTTCCAAAAACTTCTGGAAACAAATAAATTCTTCAAAAGACTCATTATGCCTCATAGATTATACATTGGGGCGTTAGCTTTCCAAAATGGGGTCACTTTGTGGGCATTTCCATTGTCCAGGTGCTCCAGGGCCTTCAAAAGTGTAATAGGTAGTCAACAAATTAGATGTGCAATTTATGCTCCTAGAACACCTGATGGCGCTCCCTGCATATTAGGCCTCTGTATGTGGCCAGGCTGTGAAAAAGTCCCACATATGTGGTATCGCCATACTCAGAAGGAGTAGCAGAATGTATTTTCGGGTGTCATTTGTGGTATTCACATGCCATGTGAGAGAAATAATTACAATGACAATTTTGTGAGGGGGGAAAAAATAAATAAAACAAATATTCATTTTGCAAAGAATTGTGGGGAAAAAAATTACAACATCAAAAACCTTATCATGCATCTTACTAAATACCTTGGAATGTCTACTTTCTAAAAAGGGGTCATTTGGGGGGTATTTGTACTTTCCTGGCGTGTTTGGGTCACAAGGAATGAGATAGGCAGCGTTACAACAGGTGTGATCATTTTTTTATGATTTGCACCATAGCTTGTAGACTCTTTAACTTTCACAAAGAGCAAATAATATCCACTAATTTGGGTTATTTTTACCAAAGATATGTAGCAGTATAAATTGTGGCCAAAATTTATGAAGAAAAATTAATATTTTGCTAAATTTTTTTTTTTTTTTTTTTCATTTGGCTTTTTGTTTTTAATTGCACAAAATAATTTATGGTCATACATATTACAGCAATACTTGTGCGGTCTCCACAGAATTTTTGGGAGAGAGATAACACAGCAAGAGAAAATGGCGCATTGTTGGGGCCCACATGGCCCCTGAGGATGCCCCCTGGAGGGTCCTGGGACATGAGAAGCAGCACCAATCCAGCCTCTTCTTCTGATCTCTGTTCCTTCCTCAAACCTTTTCATTGGCCATTCAGAGCATTGTAATTAACTTCATGGTAACCAGGCAGCTAATCGCAGCATTCACATGCTCGTTCTCTTTACTATGTCTGGCATTTTTGTTGCATTTTATTCTCTCTTTCCTTTTAAGTGCAAATGCCAATATTGGGGAACAACCTTGCCATGCTTAACTGATGATTCTGCTAATGGCTTGGAGTGATGGGAAGTCTTTATCCTCTAGGTGCAATGTTTTGTGATGGGCAACGTCCCGGGGGGCCAGCACTTGTCTGCAGGAGGGGCACACAGAATAGTCCAGGTCAGGCACCCTGGAGTCTGTAATCCAGGCGGACTTCTTGTTCTTCTTTATCTTGTTGGAAGTTTGCTTTTCTTGCACTGGGAGCTCTTGGTGAGCGGTGAGCAGTTCCTGAATTTTATCGCATAAACAAAGAAAAATTCTTTTTTTTTTTTAAATTTTCCGTCTTTTTTCATTTATAGCGCAAAAAAATAAAAAGTCCAGAGGTGATCAAATACCACCAAAAGAAATCTCTGTTTGTATGAAAAAAAGGACAAAAAATTCATTTGGATGCAATGTTATATGACTGAGTTATTGACATTCAAATTGTGAGAGCACCGAAAGCTGAAAATTTGTCCGGGAACGAAGGGGGTTTAAGTGCCCAGTAACGAAGTGGTTAATTGGTCAAATACACATATTACTTACCTACAGTACAGACCAAAAGTTTGGATACACCTTCTCATTCCAAGAGTTGTCTTTATTTTCAAGACTATGAAAAATGTAGATTCACACTCAAGGCATCAAAACTATGAGTTAACACATGTGGAATTATATACATAACAAAAAAAGTGTGAAACAACTGAGAATATGTCATATTCTTGGTTCTTCAAAGTAGTCACCTTTTGCTTTGATTACTGCTTTGCACACTCTTGGCATTCTCTTGATGAGCTTCAAGGGGTAGTCATCTGAAATGGTCTTCCAACAGTCTTGAAGGAGTTCCCAGAGATGCTTAGCACTTGTTGGCCCTTTTGCCTTTACTCTGTGGTCCAGCTCACCCCAAACCTTGAATGGGAGTTCTGTGGAGGCCAGTCATCATCTTTTTTTTTTTTTTTTTTAAAGTGTATTTTTTGTGCGTGAACTCGAGAGAGAGGAGCACAGGAGTTGGGAGTAGGCAGACCCTCCCCCCGGAGGCATTCGCATCCTTTCCATGCCCCTGGTGGCAATGGCGGGTTGAAGGGGGGCCTCCCACTCACCCCGCCCTACCTGCTCCTCTTGGGGCCCAACTGGGGCCCACGGGACCCCAATGGGGCAGAGGGACTCCCCCTATGAGGGAGTGAGGGGGCCAGCCCACCCAGCCAGCCCCGTAGGTCCTTCGCCTCTCTTTTTTATTTTAAGAGACCGCATGGCCAAATGGTGTTTTTAAACCAATTTTGTGTGCGTCAAGTGTGGTGTTTTTTTTTGGGGGGGGGGTGGGCGTACTAAGCACAGGCGTACCTTGCATAGCACACCCACCGGGAGCGGGCAAGACCACCAAACTCAATTCACATGTAGCCGAGACCGGGATCACCCTTGGCTGCAGAGGTGAATGGCTTGTCAACGCAGTGCCAATCACGTTGAGCCAATCATCATCTTGATGCCTTCAGTGTCATAGTCATGAAAATAAACAAAACTCTTTGAATGAGAAGGTGTGTCCAAACTTTTGGTCTGTACTGTAGGTATCTCACTCACAGTTGATCCGGCTAATCTATATCAAGCAAACTACCCACCTTTGCTGAAACAACGTACCTCATTAATGAAGAACTGGTCCTCACTACCATTAGTCTGGTTGGGTAGGATAACTGTCACTAAAATGACTATTTTGCCAAAAATCTTATATCTTTTCAGAAACCTCCCAGTTCGAGTCCCAGCATACTTTTTTCATATTCTGCAACGCAAAGTAAGTCAATTCGTATGGGGTAAAATCAAACCACGCCTGTCACGAAATACCCTATTCACTCCCCTACCACACGGTGGATTGAGCATGCCTAATTTTAGAAAATATTACTACGCTGCTCGACTGGCCTAACTCCCTAAATATCATGCCTCCAAAGAAATACCACTATGGGCTGAGTCTGACCCTCTTTCTTTGGCAAATATCTTATGGCTTTCTCCTTCCCTTCGCCGAAAAATTTCAAATCCAATCACCAAACATAGCTTATACAGTATATAGCCTATATGGGACAGACTTAAATCCCGTTTAGGACTACAATCCCTACACAATCCCCTTCCCTCCTTTCTACATAACCCTGATTTTTATCCTGCCTGGACTTCCCCATCCTCATTTTCAACTTGGTCTAACAAAGGGATAACACTAGAGTTGAGCGGACACCTGGATGTTCAGGTTCGATGGGTTCGGGACCTGAACTTGACCCAAACTTGTCAATGGGGACCAGAACTTTTGAGTACTAAAATGTCTCTAAAAAAGTAATGGAAAGGGCTAGAGAGCTGCAAATGGCAGCAAAATGTTGCAAACAAACGTGGATAGGTAAATAACTTAAAATAACATAAAATAGTCTAAAGTGTTTATCTCACACGTACAGAAACACTGCAAAATATATTTTTTTGCCCTAAATGCGTGTTTTTTGAATAGCACAATAGAAGAACAGTATCTAAAGTGTGTATCTCACACGTACAGATATGGTGGAAACACTGCAAATTTTTTTTTTGCCCTAAATGGATGTTTTTTGAATAGCACAATAGAAGAAAAAGTATCTAAAGGGTGTATCTCACAGTAACATATGCAGTGCTGGTGTAATTTGATTTCTGAAGCAGGACTGACTCCTATCTATCCTATCTATTTCTCTACCTAAAACCAACACCAGGAACCTTTCCCTAAAGTATCTAAAGCAGGGTGACTTGCTGTGCTATGTAGATCGCTGAGTAATTTGATTTCTGAAGCAGGACTGACTGACTCCTATCTAATTCTCTCCCTAAAAACAACAGCAGCAACCTTTCCCTAAAGTATCTAAAGCAGAGTGACTTGCTGTGCTATGTAGATCGCTGAGTAATTTGACTTCTAAAGCAGGACTGACTGACTCCTATCTAATTCTCTCCCTAAAAACAACAGCAGCAACCTTTCCCTAAAGTATCTAAAGCAGAGTGACTTGCTGTGCTATGTAGATCGCTGAGTAATTTGATTTCTGAAGCAGGACTGAGTCTGACTCCTATCTAATTCTCTCCCTCAGAGCAGCAGAGCTCTAGCCTTTCCCTACCATATCTAAAGCAGAGTGACGTGTTGTGCTATGTGCCTCTAGCTTATATAGAGGCTGGGTCACATGCTGCACTGGCCATTACTAGGCAAGGCTGTGATGGCTTCTAGGTCACACGAGTTAAACAAATGTTGATTGGCTGCCCTGCAGCGCACCATTACATTGCCGAACACCGAAATCGAACCCGAACTTACAGTAAATTGTTCGGTTCGGGTCCGGGTACCAAAAATCCAAAAGTCCGGTACAATTTATCGAATCCAGCGCTATTATCCCCTTCCCCAAACTTAGTGAAACTTATGATATACCCAATTCAGAAACCTTCAGATATCTACAAAAAAAGAACTTTATTTAACTAAACAATCCCCAGAACTTATTCACTGACAGCTTTACCCTCTTTGAACAAACCTGCATTTCTGACCCACACAGATGAGGCCTAATCTCGGACTTATACAAACAACTACTGTCTCCCATCTCTGAGAATGCTCCATCATATACATCAAAATGGGAATCTGACTTGAATCTCCAACCTGGAGACTTGGATTGGCCTCAAATATGGAAAGCAACAAACTCTGCTACACCCAACATCGCCTCTCTAGAAACTAAACTAATTACAAGGTTCTAACAAGATGGTACTTAGTTCCAGCTAGGATTGCTAAATTTCACCCACAATATCCCGCTCAATGCTTTAGAGGTTGCACAGATATAGGTACACACCTACATATTTGGTGGACCTGCCCTATTGTTCTCATATTCTGGAAAAAATTATTTGATGTACTATCCACCATGTTTAGCACTACCCTATTACTAGATCCAACAGTAGCCCTATTGAACAGTAAACCCCAAAACATTACTATTTCGACAATTTAAACTTCTGTTATATGTAACAACAGCTGAAAAGCAATCAATTGCTGCAGCATGGAAAACTTCCACTTTAAGTCAAAATTAATGTAAGGTCAAAGCATAAATACAAACCTTAGATCACCTCCTATTCCAATATAATCACATTATTGTCATCACCCTCTGGAGCAGGGGTGACCAACCTTTTGAAGCGCGAGGGCCACTTAAGCGACTTGGTAACCGGTTGCGGGCCACACTTAGCGGAGCGGGCGAATGGCAGGTCCACGTTCCCGTCTGCATATGCAGAGTGGACATGGACACAGCCGGATTGGATTGGAGGTAGGACACAAGTCAGTTTACATTTGCCACTCCTTGGAGGTGAATAGAGGGTCCAACTGGGTCAGACTGACCACATGAAAGGGGCCCATAACGGCTTTCACACTGATGCGCTGCGGTTTACCCGCACCGTGGGTGCAACGCAGTGTACCTTTGGCTTTTCTGCACTTTGCAATAGTCTTGTATTATATTCTGCAGGTTTGGTGCACTTTCTGAAAGCTCACCAAACGCGCAGGTAATAACAGTAGTCTATGGCAGGCTCAGGTGCGCTGCTTTGCATCTACGGAAAGAAGCCCAGTAACCACTACAGAACAGATATGCCCATATATACACACGTTCTATTCCATACCAGAGCAGGTGGTCACGGGCCACATCAGAGGGCTCCCCGGGCCACTGGTTGGGCACCCTTGCTCTGGAGTATTCCCCATTTCTACCCCCCCCCCCTTTTTTCCCCCTTCGAATTAAGCAAATATCATACAGATTTACATAATCCATTACTATTTACTTGATTAGATATACTCACACCACAAACAATACAAGTTCTTATGATTCTACCACTTGTGGATTCTGTTTGCTTTTCATACCTGCATTCTAGACAGTTGATGACTTTTCTCTTCACTTCAGGACATGCCAAGCCACCTAGCCACATCTTGGCCCCTGTTATGCTATAAGCTGATCTTGACTGTCCCCTGACAGTTTGTTTATTTAATCTGATTTATCTTACCCTTTGCATGTTTAAAATGATACTATAATTTATAAGTACACAATTGGTACTTCTTAAATTATCTTTTTTCATTATTATTCTATTTTATATATTATATTTATTTTTGAGAAAAAGTTCTTGTCTTATACTTGTTTTATATTTACTTTTACACACTTGTAGAGAAGATAAAAGTTATATACTGTATATACAACTACTTAAGTTAAAATTTGTATAACCAATATGTATTAAATTGTGCAATCTTCAATAAAATATTTGAACCAGAAACATGGTGGTGGCAGCATCATGTTGTGGGGATGCTTTTCTTCAGCAGGGGCAGGAAAGCTGGTCAGGGGTTGATGGGTAGATAGATTGAGCCAAATACAGGGCAATCTTAGAAGAAAACCTGTTAGGCTCCTTTCACACGGAGCGGACTGTTTTTCGGTCCGCTCCGTGTGTCCGTCAGCTCAGCGGGGGGGTCTCCACTCAGCTGTCGGCGGACGGGGCAATCCCCGAACACTGTGCAGGGACCGCCCTGTCTCTCCTCCGCTCTCCCCTATGGGGAGTCGGATGGAAACGGACCGTCTGTCCGTTTGCATCCGATCCGTTTGGGCGGACGGAAGAAAAATAGGGCATTCTTCCGTCCACAAAAACGGATGCGGATCTAGCGGACGTTAGCGGATGCATCATCCGCTAACGGATCCACTCCCATAGGGAAGCATTGAGGTCCGTTACCGGACGTCCAAAAAACGGACGAACGGAACGGACCTGTGAAAGGACCCTACGTCTGCAAAAGACTTGAGACTGGAGGGGGGGTCCACCTTCCAGCAAGACAACAACCCTAAACATACAGCTAGAGCTACAATGACATGATTTATATCAAAGCATATTCATATGTTAGAATTGCCCAGTCAAAGTTTAGACCTAAATCCAATTGAGAATCTGTGGCAAGACTTGAAAATTGCTGTTCACAGACGCTCTCCATCCAGTGTGACAGAGCTTTAGCTATTTGAAAATAGAAAATTGGGCAAACATTTCACTCTCTAGATGTGCAAAGCTGGAAGAGACATCCCCAAATAGACTTGCAGCTACAAATGCAGTGAAAGGTGGCTCTATACCCAACTAAAATTTCCTTTTTTCCTACAAATAGAGCTTTCTTTTGGTGGTATTTAATAAACGCAGCAGTATTTATGTGTTGTGCTATAAACAAGAGTGAAAAAAAAGCAAAACTTTTTTTTGACATAATATAAGAATGTCTAATCTGTAATTTGATGCCTTTTGGAGATTTTTCCATCTTTCCTTGGCTTCGTTATGCACATTAATACACATTTTTACCTGGGGTGACCAAACATTCGATCCCCACTGTATAATACATATCCAATACAAAAATGTAAAAAATCTAATTTCTTCATCGGTTTAGGCCAATATATATTCTTCTACATATTTTTGGTAAAACAAATCCCTATAAGTGTATATTGATTTTTTTGCACAAAATGTATAACATCTACAAATAATGGTATATTTTTAAGGATCATTTTTTTTTTTTTTACTAGTAATGGCGGCGAGCAGCGATTTTTAGCGGGACAGTGACATTGCAGCAGACACCTACCTGACACTTCTGACACCTTTTGGGGGATCAGTGACACTAATACAGCGATCAGTGCTAAAAATATGCACTGTTACTGTACTAATGACACAGGCAGGGAAGATCAAAGGGTTAAGGGTGTCCCTAGGGGGTGCTTACTAACTGTGTGTGTATTTCTCTGACTGGGAGAACACAGAGATCTGTGTTCTTGCAGGAACACAAGAACTCTATGTTCTCCCCTTTCAGAACAGCGATCTGCCTTGTTTACCCCTTCTGTACAAGTCCTGCCCAGGCCAATTTTCAGCTTTCAGCACTGTCGCACTTTTAATGACAATTGCACGGTCATGCAACACTGCACACATTTGGAATTTTTATAAAAAAAATTCACACAAATAGAGATTTCTTTTGGGGGTATTAAAAATGGTGTTCCAGTAATTTTTAAGTTCATTAAAAGTCAGCAGCTACAAAAAGTGTAGCTGCTGACTTTTAATAAATACACACTCACCTGTCCCACAGTCCAGCAATGTGGGTGCCTGAAGCCTCGCTCCTCTTCCTCTCCCTCTCCTCTCAGTGGCGCCATCATTGCAAGTGTGGACGCCCGGCTGTGACAGCTTGCGGCTTCACAACCAGGTGTACACTGCACACGCAGTTTCGCTTTCTCAGTGGCCAGGCAATCTTCTGGGACCTGTGACATGCCCTAGGAGATTGTAGGGATGGAGGGGGAGAGGAGGAGTCACCTAGGCAGCCGAGCAGAAGTGGGAGCTGGGTACCTGTGAAAACTAGGTACCCACTCCCCCTTCCCAAAAAAAAATCTTACCAAATGTGGCATGTAAGGGGGCAAGGAGTGCTTAAAGCGGAAGTTCCACTAGGACAAAAGATTTTTTGTTTGTTTCTATTATAAAATGCATTTAGGTCAAACTGTATTCTGCTACGTTTCTTTGATGAAAATAACCCAAATCAGTGTTTATAATGTAGTCTGTAGGAAAGTTATAGAATCCACAAACTTTAGTATATAAAGTATATCTGAAAACTGATCAATTCTGATGTACTAACGACCTCAATTCTTGAGGCCCGAAAACACCAGGACAGTACAAATATCCCCCAAATTACCCCTTTTTGGAAAGCAGACAGTCCAAGGTAATTCGTAAGAGGCACGGTGAGTTGTACATTTTTGTCACAATTTTTGGGAAAATTTAATTGAAAAAAATGGTATTTGTTTTGTTTTGGTGTTATGGTGACAGTATGTAAAAACACATTACACATTTACACATTTACACATTATGATGTCTTTTTACCAGTGAATTTCACTGGTATAAGCATCCATTTTTACTGAATGAAACTGATTACTACTGTGATTAGCTGTGATTTCCCACAGCTAATCACATGGTACAGATGGATTGTGATTGACCCATGTGATCACTGTGACCACTCCTAGCTAGCAACACAATTGTACACAATGAATGGCATGAAAGCCATCCATTATGTACAATTTCACACGATCTGCTGTGATTGGTCACAGCAATCACATGGTACTATCAGCGGGCCGGTACACTAATCAGACAATGGCTGTGTCCTGTTGAAACAGCTGGTGACAGATCGAGTCAGAGTGCAGCCCCGTGGGGTGCGTGCAAGGCACATTTCAGGAGGATGTCACATGAAGTCCTCCCGAAACCATAATTGTAATCTGACAGCTGGGTGGGACAATAGGCTGGGTGAGAAGTGGTTAAGCAGCCAACGTATTTTCAAATTATTAAGCCAAAATAAAGATAAAGAAAGTCAAGATAAAGAACCTTATTTTGTATTGGGCCTAAAGTGCAATGGTGTTAACCAAGGAAAAAGCTTTTCTTGTTTACATTTATACTGTCATTACAGAATAATAGCAGTAAAGTGTCAGGTGCTTTGGTACTCTTTTACTTAGGCCCCTGACTCACTAGCGCAAAGCTACCTCTGGGAGCTAAGTACATGTAGCCACATTATTGCTTTAGAATTCTTTAATGAAAAATGGCCAACATCAGCTGTGCTACCCATTACAAACATCCTGTGCCGATTTAAAAGCTTATAACACCCCTATACATTTCCAGTCTAAACAGATATACAATTTGCTATATGGATCCTTTTTAAAAAACCCATTTCTGAATTTCATATAAATGCTATTTTCACCTTGGCAAGGCAGCAGCCATCAGTTATAACAAGCGAGTTCTGCAGTGGTCGCAGAAAAGAGAAATTGATGTAGTTGTTGACTGAGCTGTAGTCACAAGGAACAGTTGGCTGGCTGGAAAAGTCAGCGGCAGCCAAAGAGTTCCTGCCAGGTATTGTTTAGAGTGAATGAAACTCGGAAATGACTTTATCAGAGAAATTCCAGTACTATGCTATTACATGTGAAAAGTGCTACAACTGTTTCCTTTCTATTCACTGTTGACTAAGCATTCAAAGAGGCAAAAATAAATTGTCAGCAGCAATGCAGAGCTTTGTGTCAGATAAACATTTTCCAGTGGAAAATGAAAGACCTTAGCTACGTGTGCAGCATACACTTTAACCACTTAAGCCCCAAACCAAAATGCTGCTAAAGGACCAGGCCCCTTTTTGCGATTCGGTCACTTTAACTGACAATTGCGCGATCGTGCGACGTGGCTCCCAAACAAAATTAACGTCCTTTTTACCCCACAAATAGAGATTTCTTTTGGTGGTATTTGATCACCTTTGCGGTTTTTATTTTTTGCGCTATAAACAAAAATAGAGCGATAATTTTGAAAACAATTCAATATTTTTTACTTTTTGCTATAATAAATATCCCCCTAAAAATATATAAAAAAAAAATGTTTCCTCAGTTTAGGCCGATACGTATTCTTCTACCTATTTTTGGTAAAAAAAATCGCAATAAGCGTTTATCGATTGGTTTACGCAAAATTTATAGCGTTTACAAAATAGGGGATAGTTTTATTGCATTTTTATTAAAAAAATGTTTTTACTACTAATGGTGGCGATCAGCGATTTTTTTCATGACTGCGACATTATGGCGGACACTTCGGACAATTTTGACACATTTTTGGGACAATTGTCATTTTCACTGCAAAAAATGCATTTAAATTGCATTGTTTATTGTGAAAATGACATTTGCAGTTTGGGAGTTAACCACAAGGAGGCGCTGTAGGGGTTATGTGTTCCCTAATGTGTGGCTGTAGGTGTGACGTCATCGATTGCGATTCCCTGTATAAGGGATCACGCGATAGATGACACACGGCTCTCCCTGTTCTTCAGCTCCGGGAACCGATCACCACACTCCAGCAGTGATCGGGTCCGTGAGTCCTGCGGTCCCGGGCGTGCCGCGGGCTCGTGCCTGTGACCCACGGCTGGGTACTAGTACAGGACGTACCTTACGTGGATTTTCCTAGCCCTGCCATTCTGCTGACGTATATGTGCAGGAGGCGGTCCTTAAGTGGTTAAGGGATATTTGTGCACTACAATGTACACAACCTTAAGACAGCTCACATATGTTGGTTTAAAGTGAGTTAACAAAAGCGGCTGTTTAATAGTTATCAAAAATAGCTTGTATGTCTAAAGTCATACAGTAAAAGATATATAGTGTATACTGAGATGCCTGCAATAGTTCACAGAATGCTTAGTAAATATCTAATTTCACTAGGCACACATTCGCTTATTAGAGTTCAAGCAAACGAAAAATGGTGGTATTGCTGGGAGCAGGGCCGAATTAAGAACATCAATGTGCTAGCTAATATGCTGTTTTTTTTTCCCTTGCACGTCCCCCTTGGATCTACAGCTACTTCACTACCAAGTGCACTTTCACTTTGTAGTGCAAAATGGATTTGCCTTTAGTAAATAACCCCCTATGTATTGATATTCATTATATTTTAACTGATGTTTATCTCAGGAAAAAATTAAACCTAGACACCTGAGAAGTCATAATGTTTGCTAGATATAAAGAACTGCACTCGACATTTGTTCTTGCTTATAATGTTCTGAGGAGACATCCTGTTCCTGAATGATTGCTGTCTAATTAAATCATATTTGTCTGCTACTAGGAACTTTGAATTGATTCCTTAGCTTTTTGACCTTGGCAGTGTAATATGTCTTCAAATGTTGTAAAATGTTGTCTTTTCCTCCTGGGGAAACATCCTTCATTTCCTTACTTTCCTGTATGAGGTAATTTTTTTTGTATAACACCTTCATTGCTGCACTGTAAAAAAGACTGGTTTTATTTTAGTGACTTATATATACATACTTACAAAAGTGGATAAAGAATAATTGTAAAAAATACTCTTTTGCTGCCAGAGCCCTTTTTTTTTGCACACGTGTTAAAATGTACACCTTAGGTCTAAACATTACCTAAATCTCACCAAAAACATTGCATGTTGGTAGTTGCATGTCACACAATATTTGCACAACGTTTTCATGAAATATATATAAAAACTTACTTAAACTACTGTACTTAAACTAGTCACGAACATAATAAAATCTCCACATTTTCTATAAAACATAAAAGGGGAGTCAGATTTGAGTAAATGGATACCAAATATGCTCCTGCAACATGGTGGCAAACAACTTAGAGGTAATCATAAATGATGGCCTTAGAATCAATCCTCTGGCATACACAGAGACCCCCTGATTGTTTGTGAGCTTAACATGGGCATTTTACAGTTTTTCTTTCAATTTTATGCTTCTTTCTTTTTTTTCTTAATGTTATTGCTATCACTAAAGGCAATGATCAGTTCTACAATATAGCCTGTAGTCTGTTCTAAAGAGTAAAGAAAACTGCAGTAGCAGCCTTGAGTGTGTTTACTATATTTTGAGGAGACTGAGGTCTGCCAAGTGATGCTGAAGAGGTTGCCATCTTCTTATAGCCTTCTCCAGCTTTGTGAGCGTCAACTATTTTCAGTTTCAGTTTTCTAGACCACTGCTTAGAAGAACCCATGGTGCTGATTGTTGGAGCAAGGTCAGATGAGTCTGGGCATTTATAACCTTTGTAATTGACGTCGCCTGGTCTCCTCTTTGCAAAGGGGGATGTGCATGCTAGAAATTCTGCAGGGTGCCCAAACTTTTGCAGATGCCATTTTTTTGTTTTCTGTAATTTTGAAAAGATAAATGATGGAAATAAAATCTAACTTTTTTTGACATATTATAAGTAGGGTTGTCCCGATACCAGTATCGGTATCGGGACCGATACCAAGTATTTGCGGGAGTACTTGTACTCCTGCAAATACCCCCGATACCAGAATAGAATACTCGCCCCCCCCCGCCGCCGCCGCCATCACCGCCGCCATCACCGCCGCGCACCATCGCCGCATCCCCGCCGCTTAGTTAATACAGGCGGGGAAGATAACAGCTTTCATTTGAATAGCTGTATCGTTTCCCGCGGCGCCGCACATAGACACTCCCCCTTGCTCGTGATTGGACAGATCGCGAGCAAGGGGGAGTGTCTATACGCGGCGCGGCAGGAAACGATACAGCTATTCAAATGAAAGCAGTTATCTTCCCCGCCTGTATTAACTAAGCGGCGGCAGCGGCGATGCAGGATGCAGGTATGTGGGAACTGGCTGCATATATGCGGCTGACATAGCTGCATATATGGGGGTGACATGGCTGCATATATGGGGCTGACATGGCTGCATATATGGGGCTGACATGGCTGCATATATGGGGCTGACATGGCTGCATATATGGGGCTGACATGGCTGCATATATGGGGCTGACATAGCTGCATATATGGGGGTGACATAGCTGCATATATGGGGGTGACATGGCTGCATATATGGGGGTGACATATATTCAGCTATGTCACCCCCATATATGCAGCTATGTCACCCCCATATATGCAGCTATGTCACCCCCATATATGCAGCCATGTCACCCCCATATATGCAGCCATGTCACCCCCATATATGCAGCTATGGGGGTGACATAGGTGCATATATGGGGGTGACATAGCTGCATATATGGGGGTGACATGGCTGCATATATGGGGGTGACATGGCTGCATATATGGGGGTGACATGGCTGCATATATGGGGGTGACATAGCTGCATATATGGGGGTGACATGGCTGCATATATGGGGGTGACATGGCTGCATATATGGGGGATATGGAGGTGACATAGCTGCATATATGGGGGATATGGAGGTGACATGGCTGCATATATGTGGGTGACATGGCTGCATATGTGTGGGGACATGGCTGCATATGTGTGGGGACATGGCTGCATTTGTGGGGAGACATGGCTGCATTTGTGGGGGGACATGGCTGCATTTGTGGACACATTTAAAAAAAAAAAAAAGTATCGGTATTCGGTATCGGCGACTACTTGAAAAAAAGTATCGGTACTTGTACTCGGTCCTAAAAAAGTGGTATCGGGACAACCCTAATTATAAGAATGTCTAATCTGTAATTTGATGCCTTTTGGAGATTTTTCCATCTTTCCTTGGCTTTGTTATGCACATTAATACAATTTTTTACCTGGGGTGCCCAAACTTTTGATCCCCACTGTATTTACATATTGGCTTTTACATTTTAATATGTTTGTACATGCTAATTTACTGTTTTTATTATTATTTATTATATTTATTTTAATTTAATTTATATATTTCTGTGTTTTGGGCGCTATGAGGGGTCTGATGTGCGGCTAGGTATCCGCATTGCTTTTACTCTTATAGGGCTTTGCGGTTGGAGCAGAGTTAGCCGTCATTCCCTTCCTGGTGTTTAGTCAATTCCATCTAGATGTCTGCCGTTGTAGCATGATGTACTGGCACCACCAGAGGGAGCCGACGGCGCGCTTTGTATCCTACAGATGCTCGTCCATGCGGCACCTGCCTCTCTGATGCGCCTGTCATCAACAACGCAGCGGGGCTGACAGTGTTGTGGGCCGACGTCCATGCTTTGGTCGAGTCACGTGACGTGGAAGTCCATGCCGCGTGCCTGATTGGGACACATACTTAATACTTGTGTGTGCTCCTTGTAATGCAGATAGCTATCCTATCCCTGGATTGCCATACCCGGACGTTTCCATTACCTACCTTGTGCTGGTATGTACCTTTCCACGCTGAAATGCTCTTGCTTTTGTGGTGGAATGTTGCTTGTAACTTATATTTGGATTCTCTATATTTATCCCTATTAGGTATTTCACCACTGCCACAAACCCCTTGGTAACCTGCTTGGTAAAGCTCTAATCTAGGTTTACCTTATCTGTTTTTTCAACACACTTTCTCAATTGTACATGGACTTAAAAGTATTTTGACCTAATCTACCTGGCTATCATTCAGTGTCATCTGCAGTGCTAGATAGGTAAGGGCTGACACTATGTTTTGGTGTATTGTTATTTATGTTGGGTGTAAAGTTTCTTTCTACAACAAATACTCTAATATATTTTTTTACACTTAAAGGAGTTGTAAAGGAAAACATTTTTTTTTGCTGAAATGACTGTTTACAGGGTATAGAGACATAATAGTTAACTGATTCCTTTTAAAATGATTAAACATAGATAATAATCAATCATATAATGTGCCTGCAGTTTAGTTTAGTTTTTAAACTAGTTTCATGTGTCTGTGAAGTACAGAGACACACAGAACAAAAACAAACAAACACAGAGCAGTGTTTGTTTTTAAAATGAATCTTATTGGTTCTGAGGAGTTTTAGACACACAGTAATCACATGGACCACAGTGAAAAGCTCCCATGAGTTTTTTTTTAATAAGGAAACAGACAAGTAGGAAGTGTCCAGAACAGAGAGGAATTACAGCAACTTCAAAGCAAAAACTAACAATGAGGACATGAAACCAGGACTGCAGTAAGGTAAAGGAAGCTATTTAGCTAAAAAAAAAAATCCTTTAGTGACCCTTTAATAATGCACCATTCTTATGACTTAATATATACTTATATATTTTTTATGACAGAACTGTTTTTTTCAACTACCAATGAGGCTGTTTCTGGATATTTTCCAACCCATCACTAATTATTAACGTTTCTATAAACAATCTACTTTCAAGCACATCCTGCTATTTTATATGGTATGCATTGGCTGATTGTATGCGTTGTTTCTATTTCTACTTATTCACGTTTTTGTGGTGACTGGTGTTAACTAATTTCCCAAAACTCGCACACCCCTCCTTTTTCTCTTCTCCTTTATTATTTTATTCACTGGTTAATATTATTACTGCTTACTTTTCTGTGGATATTACATTCTACTGTATTGATTTATTTTATCAATCAATATCCAGATACTTGGTTTACGAAATACTATATACCCCCTCTACCTTATTATCTTTCCTATTGTATTCCATTAGGTGTGTCCCCACATCTCCCTTGTATCGCCTTATGCATGTGGTTCCTCTGTGCTGACCCCCTCTTTGCTGGTGCTGCCCTACTCTATTTGCATGTTCTGACTGATCTAAATGGTGCTTTACCGCACTTGATACACTAAACTAAGTTTCATATCAACCTTTTGTTGATAGTTTTATTCGTGATTTTTATGTTCAGTATTTTATTATGTTATATAATCTCAAAATCAATAACAGTCTGTTTTTTCTTAGAAATTTTACTAGCTCCCGAAGAAGCGGTCTCAGCGAAACATGTCAAGCTAATATTCGTCTTATTATGCAGTACAGTCACACACTTTCCTTGTGAGATGTGTTGATCTCACTGGACCAATCTTTGGTTACTGCAGTTGTTACTGTAGTTTTTATTTTTTTTATGTATTGTGTTTTTTTTTAGGGCTGTGCAAATTAACTTTTAATTGATCGATTAATCTTTAAATTTTTTTGATCAATCAAAATCTTTTTGATCGATTAAAATTCTTTTGATTGGTACTCACCTCTCCGACGGCTTCTTGGCATTCAGGGAGTTCCATCGGAGATCCAGTAACGTCATGGACATCGGCAGGGCTTGTCGTGTCCATCTGAAAGGCTCCTTTGCTGTGCCTTCATATCTGCATACTGGCGGGACCTTACACTTCCCTCTATCAACCTGGGATTCTACAGTCATCCACTGGAAGTTGTGATGGTTCCCTTCACGGGACATCTACATGCCGACAGACTGATGTTAACCGTTCATCCTCATCTGGATTCATCAGTGGTATAGTTGTACACATTTTTATACCAGTATCATACTTAGCTACATGCTTTTGGTACCATTTGGTATTACTCGCACCATTTTTACAGTTTATGTAGCTACATCGATTTTATCTCCAGTGCAATATTTATTTGGTTACCTACTTGAAGACTATAAAAGTTTTAATGTTATTCCTATTGAGCGCTGCCTTTGTGTTTTTTGTATCCTGCTATCCATTTTTTTCCAGGGGTTGGTAGCTGCACTGGGAATTAGCCTGCAAGGAGGAGATCAGCTAAAAGTAGTTGGATCTGTATGTGCGTTATAATTAATCGAAATTAGTCGATTAATCGATTAAAAAAAAAAAAAATTAATCGAACACAAAAATTTTGATCAGTAACAGCCCTAGTTTTTTTGCTTCCTTAACAAACCCTTACGGGTTATATGTTAATAAAATTATTTGTACTTTTATAATTGGTGCCTACAAAGTCCATTCTTTGTATCTCTAACATTTGCTGTTCCACTATGCTTATCTAGGTTCAACCCTTTCGGTAAGCCTTATCATATATGGTGGTGGATCTCCTAACAATTTTTCTACTAGTCACGAATAGACTGCATTGATTTATTCACTATTTGGAACATTGTCACTTGATTTTGAATATTATCATCAAGATTTTTGAAGGATATTGAGTTTTAAAAATTTTCATCAAGGGCTATTACTTTATATTTTTTTACACTTGAATTATCTTTTCACAGTTTACTTTGGTGCCCATATGTGGTGTATTTGTTTTATACATTTTGGTTTATTCTAGATGTACTAATGTTATCAGTCACTTGATAACACTTCAATTTAGCTTTATATTTAAAGGGACAGCGCGGTATTTATATAATTGTACAATACCCCATGTATACACCTTGTAAATCTGAAAGATGGTTGTTTGATATCTTTGCAGATTTATTAAAAATAAAAAATCGAAAACATTACAGCCTTTGCCATGATACTCAAAATTGAGCTCATCTGCATCCTTTTTCCACTGATCATCCTTGAGCTATTTATAATGGGATATGATTTGGAAAGGCACACACCTGGCTATAAAAGATCCCACAGTTAACACACCAAGCCATGAAATCCAAGGAATTGTCTGTAGACCTCCAAGACAGGATTGTATTGAGGCAAAGATCTGTGGAAGGGTACAGAAACATTTCAGCAGGTCCAAATGAGTACAGTGGCCTCCATCTGTAATTGGAAGAAGTTTGGGACCATCAAGACTATTCCTAGACAGGCCAGCCGGCAGCCATACTGAGCATTCAAGGGGAAGGGCCTTAGTCAGGGAGGTGACCAAGAACCCGATGGTCACCTTGACAGAGCTCTAGCATTTCTCTGTGAAGAAAGGAGACCCTTCCAAAAGAACAACCATCTCTGCAGCACTCCACCAATCAGGCCTGTATGGTAGAGTAGTCAGACAGAAGCCACTGCTCAGTAAAAGACAAATGACAGCCCGACTGGAGTTTTCCAAAAGCCACCTGAAGGACTCTCAGACCATGAGAAACAAAATCTTCATGAAACAAAGATTGAACTCTTTGGCCTGAATGACAAGCGTTGTGTCTGGAAGAAATCAGTCACCGATCATCACCTAAACAATGATGAATAAAGTCCTTTGCGCTACTGTGAGTAATAAATGTCTTCAAAAAAGAACAATAGTGAAAATGCAGTAAAAACTAATAGTGTTTACAATACACAAAGAACAGAAATAGAATTAAAGTGAATTCTTGTGCAAAGTCTAAAACACCAATAGTGTCACACTAATAAATAAAGTAATGAGTGATGAAAAACAAATAATGCGTCAAAATACACAAAGGAAGTCCATATGTGTTAAAGCAGCAATGCTGCCCCAGAGGAGAATCAATAAAAATAAATAAATACATTTCCACAGATTTTGAAAGTAAATAGCTTGATCCCAGGTGAAACTGGTCTCACAGAACTCTCACCTTATCAATAAATATAATCAGCATCAAGGATGATCAGTGCACTCGTTTTTATGCAAGCATTTATCACCCTTAATAAACGTCCCCTTGATTTTTATACTACACCATTGGAGGCCCTCTCTCTTTTCTGTTTCCCCAATTGGAGACTTAGCCCTGGTTCACACTGGGCTGCGGGAGTGAAATCGCGTGATTTCAGCTGAACTCGCGTGATTTCACTCCCTCTGGCAGTCCCGATTTCGGCGTGATTTAGGAGACATCTGTGCAGGGTTCTGCACAGATGTCAATGTAAATCGCGTCCTGAAATCGCAAAAAGTAGTACAGGAACTACTTTTTGAAATCGGTGCAGCGCCGCAGATGCAGCGTCGCACCGATTAGGACAGTGTCATTGCCGGCAATTGCCACCGATTTGAGATGCGATTTCACATGTGAAATCGCATCTCAAATCGAACTAAATCGTACCCAGTGTGAACCTGGGCTAATAGACATTTTTCGTGGAGACCGGATAAGGATATGATATTATCAACAAGTCCCAAATAAGTTTGAGAGGTACATTCTTGATGAAAACCTGCTCCAGAGTGCTCTGGGCCTCATACTGGGGTGAAGGCTCATCTTCCAACAGGACAACGACCGTAAGCACACAGCCAAGATAACAATGGAGTGGCTATGGGACAACTCTGTGAATGTCCTTGATTGGCCTAGCGAGAGTCTAGACCTTAACCCAGACTTGAACCCTAAAGAGGGTCAAACACGCTTTGCACACAGTGTAATTCTCCTTTAAATATGGTTCCACAGTCATCGGCAGATCCAAAGTGATGTGGAAAACAAAAGTGCTTCTATTAGCGCAGTACCTAAGGTTTTATTTACGAACAGAGCCTCTCCACCCTAGCTTCATATATTGCACTCACATTTATTAAAGTAAAATACAGCATAAAAACATGATCCATTAGATCTCACGTGTTGCATGTAAAATCTCACCACCAGGCTCCACCTCTACATGTTATGCCACCATCCTCGTGGCTTCATTGGGAGAAATGATAAATAGCACTCACTAAAAGTCTACGCTCAATTGGGTAGTAGGGGTCAAGTTGCATTACTGCCCCTCAGATACTTCAGGGTAGAGGAAAAAAGAAAGCTAGAGACATCCTTTCTAGGAGCTGCTTTATTCCCTAAACTTAGAGTTCTTCCTCAGCCTCTGTTGCCTAGGTTATGTGCAGTGGCGTATTCAAGGTATGTCACATATGACAAGTGTCATGGGCACAATATGAAGGGAGCGCTTGTGAGCAGGGCTGCCAGCATTACAGTTCTTTACTGATTTTAAAAAGTAGAGCTTTCTAAACTTCTCCCTGTTCCTACTTGCTTATGGGGGAATGCAACGTAGGGGCCCAGTACGTGAGGGTAAAGGAGGGGCTATTTCTTAATTTTCAGGGGGAGCATGTACATCATGCCCTGCCCCCGCTACTCAATTAGTCCTGGCTAGTGGAGTCATTCTCCGCCCTGCTCCTCCTGTCCCGTCCAGAAAGGCTGAGATAAGAGAAATAAGGGGGAGGTAATAAAGCCGAGGTCTGGCATCCCCACACCCGGAGCGCAGGACAGGACAAATCACAGTGACAACACTGCCCAGCTTATATTAAGCCTGGCATCCTGGGATTCCTGTAGACATGCCTGCTTATTGCTCCCCCTTCACAGCTGAGGCTGCTTTGTGCATCGGTGAGCATCAAAGTCATGTGTGTACATAGAAAGATCCCCCACCACAGATATGACTGACCCAGGCATAGACCGGCTGGAACTCTGCTTCCTACAGGAGACAGAAGCTAGCAGGATGCTGGAGGTCCTGAACTGATGAGGAGAGGTATAGAGACCCAGCTAGGCAGCAATAGGATCAGAGCAAAGGAGTAGAGCTTACATTCTACCTCCCAGTCACTGTACAGGTCTGTATGAATGCATTACTGTTTTGTCACAAAAATTAAAGTATCATTTTTCAGAGAAGCCCCTTCCTCTCAGGCTGATGTCAGGTGGGAGACACTGTTGCTAGCAAAACTTCAGTGGCAGAGAACCCTCCACCTAACTCTATGGAATTTTTTCCTCTCTGAATACTACAGAAACTTGATCCGGGCCCTTGAGACTGGCACTGTGCTGTTTGAGATCACCAAACCCTGCTCAGGAACCTGTCCTGGAGGGCACCTTTCCTGGGGCATGGTCAGGTCTCCTTCATACTTCAAGTAGAACTAGAGTTGTTGGATGGAGTAAGGGGGGGTTCTTGTTCCCAATTTGACATCCATTTGGCATTTGACATCCATATGGGTGCGGGTGCATGTCCTTAAATGCACACTGTCTGTGCTCAGAGGCGTGTTCCTGCACCCAAACGGACATCAGGGTGAGAGCAGGGGCTGTGTTCATACAGCTGCGGTGTCCCAATTTATTTGAATTGACCTGCCTGCCCATGGATGTACTGAATATCTGTGTGTATTTCATGCAGTGAAAACACGGTCCTGTACACTTAAAATGTTTTGACAAGAGCTCAGTTTCAGTGCTTGTCATAAGCGCCATTTTTACTAGATATGCCTCTGGTTATGTGTATATGTACACCTCAATCATTTTAGTAGTACTTGCATATACACATCCAGATCTGAGAGTTCCATCCACAATACACATTTATTGATAGTGTTACATAATATATACAAATTACACACTAGACAGTATTTACAACACAATGTACAGTGTAAATCCCCTGGCTTACATATTTTACAAATTACCCACAACCACCACATATACAATACAATGTAAAAGTATGGAGTTAGTTTACTTTTTCACTTCAGGTCTGGGCATGGTGGCTGCTGTGTGTCCCCACCACAAAAAGAGCCCATAGCTTGGTGACAAAGCAAAATATTTTCCCCTCCTTTCTATCCTGTGGCTAATATAATGTTCCCTAATTGGTCACTGTACCTAGCGAATGTTATTGGGCACAGCCTGATTGGGTGATTCAAAGAATGTTGCTGTTTACAGCACATATGAGATGTGATAAGGTAAACAAAAAGCCCAGACTTTTGAAGTGTTTATTTACACAAACACCAATATGCAATCTAGGAATAGTTTAATGAGGTAATACACTCAATGGTTTAAATACTGTACATTCTAACTAAAGTATATTTTTTTCCAATTATAATATTATGTAGATCAGTTGATGGAGATTTCACAAAAACTCATTATCTAACAGGCTCCATCCAACCACAGACAAGGAGGCCCTGATGGGGAACTAGTCTCTGTTAGGCCCTGTACACACGATCAGACTGGTCTGATGAGACTTGTCTGACGGACCGTTTTCATCAGACAACTCTGAACTTGTCTGATGTGCGTACACACCATCGAACCAAAATCCGATCAGACCAGAACGCGGTGACGTAGAACACGACGACGTGATGAAAAAACTAAGTTCAATGCTTCCAAGCATGCGTCGACTTGATTCTGAGCATGCGCGGGTTTTTGGTCCGATGCTTTTGTGTACTAACCATCGAACCTGTCCGACGGAAAGGTTCCATCAGACAGGTTTTAAAGCATGTTTTAAAACTTTGGTCTGACGGACAATGGTCTGATGGGCCGTACACACCATCAAACTGGTCTGATCGTGCGTACAGGGCCTTAGTTCCCCATCAGGCTTCACCCACCCAACTATAAAACTCCTCGATACATGCACCTGTCTATGTGACAGGAGCAGGGCCCAGGGAGAGAGCTCAGTAATGCTGATGGTATGGAAATTTTGGCTCCAGTACCACCTCCTCCTAAGACTGATTAATTACCTGTTCTCTATGTGTCTATGTGTTATTTTCCACAAGTGATACATAGAAAGGCCAATGCAAAAAGTCTAGTGGGACAAAAATAAGCTAGCCAGTAAAGAGAAAATTACTGTATTTATTGGCGTAATAACATTCACCCTGCAAATCAGTTGCAAATAGTGTGTGCGTCTTATACGTCGATACTGCAATTTGGGCTGCCTCAGAGAGAACGGGGAGGGAGGTAGGACGAGCGTCATCAGACTACATACAGTGAGAATCTCCTGTTTACTCAGCCTCTGTAATAGGAAGTCCTGTCTCCTGGGCCAACATTGGACCAATGTTCTGTCTATCATAGAAGCCGGTCCAGAAGGTGAGATAAGCTTTGTATTAAAGAGGGCTCCGAGTAAACAGGAGATTCTCGCTGTATGTAATCTGACAGCGCTCATCCCACCCCCCCTCCCTGAGATTGGCATTGATCAGGCTGCATTCATGTCAATAGGGAGGCTGCAGATGGGCATTAATAAAGCTGAATTGATGGGCAATTGTGCCATTCATATATACAGTTTGTGATGACCTTGAGTTTTGATGAATTTTTGCAACGGGAAGTTCTCAGTTTGTGTAGGGTTAACCTCTTTCCACTGTCATGTATTACCATGTTCCTTTTTTGTATATACATGAATTTTTACCGTGACATTATTGAACTGTATGAACCTGTATGGTATGCAATAAATGCATTGGCCCAGATTCATAAAGCAATTACGCCTGTCTAACTGGTGTTAGACAGGAGTAATTTCAAATTTTGCGCGCCGTATCACTAGTTTGAATCCTCAAACCATGATACGGAGGCTTCGGGCTTCGATCCGAGAGGCTTACGTCTTCGTAAGCCTTCGGATCTACGCTGCGATATTTTTGGCGGCCGCTGGGAGGAGTTTGCGTCGTTTTGATGCGTCGGGATATGCAAATGTGCTTTTACGGCGATCCACGAAGATACGAGCGGTCTTCGCAATCGCTTACGTCGTTTTTTTTTTACGTACTGTTAGACCAGCTTTTTGCTGGTCTAACGGTGCGTAGCCCATGTTAAGTATGGCCGTCGTTCCCGCGTCAAATTTAATTTTTTTTTTTTTTTTTTACGTAACTCGTTCGGGAATAGAAATGTCCGTAAACGACGCTACTCAAACAACGAATGACGTAACGACGTGATTTCGCGCAATGCACGGCGGGAAATTTGCGAACGGAGCATGCGCAGTTCGATCGCCGCGGGAACGCGCCTATTTTAAATCCTTCACGCCCCCTACTCGCGTAGATGGATTGCGACTGGAGAAATACACTACGCCGCCGTCGTTTACTGGACAAAATCTACCTGGATTCCACGTAGAGCCAGGTAAAAAACGGCGGCGTAGTGTATTTCTGATACGCTACGAGAATCTAATTCTCTATGAATCTGGGCCATTGTGTCTTGACCCTTTACTGATAACTGCTTGCTTCATTCAAAGTCCCGCTCCTCCCCCTTTTTGCCATTATTACAGGGATGGAGGCATGCAACCTCCCCTGGTCCTTGCCTCATTCAAAGTCCCACATTTTCCCTTATTTCTCTATACAGATAAATACAGTGGCCCAGATTCATAGAGAATTAGATTCTCGTAGCGTATCAGAAATACACTACGCCGCCGTTTTTTACCTGGCTCTACGTGGAATCCAGGTAGATTTTGTCCAGTAAACGACGGCGGCGTAGTGTATTTCTCCCGTCGCAATCCATCTACGCGAGTAGGGGGCGTGAAGGATTTAAAATAGGCGCGTTCCCGCGGCGATCGAACTGCGCATGCTCCGTTCGCAAATTTCCCGCCGTGCATTGCGCGAAATCACGTCGTTACGTCATTCAATGTTTGAGTAGCGTCGTTTACGGACCTTTCTATTCCCGAACGAGTTACGTAAAAAAAAATATATATATTAAATTTGACGCGGGAACGACGGCCATACTTAACATGGGCTACGCACCGTTAGACCAGCAAAAAGCTGGTCTAACAGTACGTAAAAACAAACAGACGTAAGCGATTGCGAAGACCGCTCGTATCTTCATGGATCGCCGTAAAAACACATTTGCATATCCCGACGCATCAAAACGACGCGAACTCCTCCCAGCGGCCGCCAAAAATATCGCAGCGTAGATCCGAAGGCTTACGAAGACGTAAGCCTCTCGGATCGAAGCCCGAAGCCGCCGTATCATGGTTTGAGGATTCAAACTAGTGATACGGCGCGCGAAATTTGAAATTACTCCTGTCTAACACCAGTTAGACAGGCGTAATTGCTTTATGAATCTGGGCCAGTATATTTATTTCCTGTTTAAATTGGAAATAATGGAGCTTAAATGCAGGCAGATTATTGGCAGAAATAGGTCACTATAGACCTGTACGGCCAACAAGCAGCTAGTATATGGACTGACACTGATCCACATATCATGTTGCTTTCCTGTTGCATTCCTGCCCACCAGCACAATCCAGCAAGTTCCCCAGTATTGCTTTAAGTGCACACTATTTATTGGTGGTAAAATGTACTGTGTAATTACAGACATAGTTCTATAATGAAACTACTTACAGTGTAAGGTTACAGTTGCTGTAAACTTTTAGTTGTTGTTTTTAGGTGTACGAACACCTAAATACTAATACTAAATACTAATAGAAAATCTATCCATTTTTATCTCCAGGCTGCTTTTTTGTGGCTACAATGTCAAAGTTTGTTGTGTCATAGTAGGGTTGGCCAATTGGATTTGGTAAGAGTAGGGAGGCACAAGGGTGTAGGAATTAGAATTGCAGTTCTGAATACAATCCCAGAGGTCTCATCTGTTCATGTAGGGAAAGCTTCATTTCTTACATCAGTCAAGCCCACAACACAGACATATATAACTATCAATGTCATTTATTGTGATAAATGCACACTTTAAAATATATATTGCTCCATCACTATCTTTCAATAGAATTCCACAGTCTGATTGCCCTGACAGTAAAATAGAAATTGCACTGCATGCTAATGGTGAAATGTATTCAATTTACTGAAGCAGTGGATGAATCTGTGTCACGTAAATAGTCTTCAAATAAAAGATTTTACTCTAGCAACCTGATTTTATTTACTTCTGGCAATCTCATATTAGAAGTATGCTATGCAAAGTGCAGGGACTCCTGAATGTCCCTTATTTTGCTCTTTACCATGTTGACATGTTGTTTGATCTGCTAAGCACAGTCAAGTAACACATACAGTAACTTGTTGCTAGTTTACATCTATAAGCTAATACATTGTGCCTTCAGTTGCTCACAATTTGTGTGTACCTGTGTATTATTTTTTAGTTTATGCAATATCCATGATAGACAAGGACAAGGTGATCTATAATTTTTTATGTTTATATCTGTCACAGACTTCTCAACCCTGGATGCGTTCATCCTATCCTCAGTGAGACTTTAAAACTATTATGATGGAATCTGTAGTTGTGATCGTACAGTCTCATTTGGAGATTGCTAGTGCTGGGAATTTTAAACTTTGAAGCCTATGATGTAACTAGGGTTGCCACGTTTTCTTCAAGCCAAACCTGAATACTTTAGCGGCCCGGGACACCTTTGGGTGCCCCAAAGAGAGTAGTTATGCAGTGCACATAGCGTGCTGCAGTGAATGGTGGGTGTGGCCAAATTGCTCTTGCTGACATCGTTGCCCTGCCCCCCCTCCAGTGATGCCAAACCTGCCCCCAGACATTCGCCGTAGCTCCTGGATGGCAACAGATTTGTGTGTACCAACTTGGTTACTTGGGAAGTCAGAGCCCGGTCTAAATAATGTATCCAGGTTTCAGTATGCCTGAAACACGGACACATGATTCAAAACCCGGACTGTCTGGTGAATCCCAGACAAGTGGCAACCCTAGATGTAATGCCTGTGCAAATTTAAATTCATCAATGGTCATCCAATAGCTGAAGATTCCTGGCTACTTCAATGCTTGATCTGCTCTCTTTATAACAGCTAACTGAATCTGCATTAACTGAATCTGCTTAACTTTGGAGGCAGTTCTGATGCCCTGTTGGAATGGACGTGCAGAACTACATTTTTATCCATCTTATAGCCTGGAAAATAGGTAGGGTCCTCTTATGAGCCTGTTTTGTTCCCGGGGCTGCAATACATGGCCTGGCCTCTCCTCCTCATCCCGTCTCTGGTACCATCCGGTGGTGTCACTTAACTGCGACGCATGCACCGGGTGCTGGCTGATATTCTCTGCCCAGTCACCGTCTGCATGGCGTTGGCAGGGACACGCCTATTGTCATCGTGGGATTGGCCGGAGCCCCATTCTGCAACATCCCTTTTCATGGACAGTCACATTTTGATTGGTTCATCCATCTATTTCACTTTAGGTAGGAGGATTGCAGATACTGTACCTTCACTTTTTCACATACTGTATCATATTGACTTTCATTTCCTTTGAGTCTTTGGCAAGTGTCCAAGGCCTGTTTTTTTTCTTCACTTTTTTTGTTTTTTGTTTTTTAGTTGTTTTTAACTATCCCTGCGAGTTCCTCTTGATGGCACACCTTTTTGTTAAGTTTTGTTTTTCCTTACCATTCCCCTCTTTGGGAAGCTGCATGATCTACATTTTTATTTTATTTTCCCTTTTGTGGTATGTGGTTTCTTTCACTTTGTATCCACTACACATTCCACTTTTCCAGGCAACAATGGGTGATGGCTTCTTATCCATTATCCAAGACTTCACACTTTTTTCTTTGGGGTATTGCATACGATTTTTCACTTTTTTTTTTCTCTTTTTGATATATGATTAATTTCACTTTTCACTTGGCTCTTTCTGGAGTCGTGGGTCACTTCACCAAACTATGCAATTTATTATATTACTTACTGTATATACTCGAATATAAGTCAAGTTTTTCAGCCCTGTCTACTTTTCAAAAGGGGGTCATTTGGGGGGTATTTGTACTTTCCTGGCTTGTTAGGGTCTCAAGAAATGAGATAGGCCGTCAGTACACCAGGTGTGATACATTTTCAGAGATTGGCACCATAGATTGTGGACTCTATAACTTTCACAAAAAAACAAATATACACCAATTTGGGTTATTTTTTTACCAAAGATAGGTAGCAGTATAAATGTTGGCCAAAATTTATGAAGAACAGTTACTAATTTGCTAAATTTTATAACAGAAATCAAGAAAATTCTTTTTTTTTTTACAGAATTTTCAGTCTTTTTTTTTTTTATAGTGTCAAAAATAAAATTAAATACCACCAAAAGAAAGCTCTTGTGTGTAAAAAAAAGGGTGACAAAAATTTCACATGGGTACAGTGTTGAATGACTGGATAATTGACATTCAAAATGTGAGAGCACCGAAAGATAAAAATTGGTCTGGTTAGGAAGGTGTTTAAGTGCCCAGTGGTCAAGATGTTAATATCCAATCCACTCTTCCACTTAGTGAAGGTTTGGGTTTTAAAATCTACCTACAGGTTTAGCACAATATTCCGTTTTGGGAAGGCCATTTCTTATAACCCCACCCATTCCAAAAGAGGACTACAGTTGTATAAGGTAAATTTACTTTTAGGGAAGGATTACACTTTAATATTCTCTAACCTACACTATTGTGTGTATTTTCTACAAATTAGCATGTAATGTTTTTCTGTATTATCTTATCTGCAATAGTGTTAACAAAAGCAATTACCTTGGAAAATAACAAAAAGGTAACAATAGAAAGTCAGGAGGTAAAGTAATTTATTGTTTATGATTATAGCATCTGAGATTTTTCTCCAAGGAATACTTTGCTATTTATTGCATACTGTTCCAGTGGATGCATCATTCATTCATTTGTGGCATTGTATTAGAGTTTATATCAGATGTCAGACAGTAAAAAGTGATTTCTATAGACAGAGTTGGTTGCCTTCCTTTGTTCATATTGAGATCTTGTTTTTCTTCATTTCGTATTTTGGGTTTTTTCCACCTGTGTCATATAGCAAGATTAAGCAGCTGATGAATGTGTCCTCTTTTATAACAAACAGAACAGACATAAAACATAAAGAGCAGTATAACCGTGTTTGCCATGTGGAACTGTGCATGTGAATTGAAATGCAGTGGCATAATGGAAGCAGATATTCTCTCTGTTCTTAGATGTCAGTTCCTTTGAGAAACATTAGAGAAAGATTTAAAGGCTGTACCAAATCTGAAGCAAATTACAGAGCAGATGTTAATAAGATATGTGTAGCTGACTGTCTCATTAGTCCAATGTGGTATTCCAGGTGGAACACAAAACTGACACAAATTGAGGTAATTAGGTGCATACTAAGTACAGATGTGATATTAAAGAAATGACAACATGGGAATTGTACAAGATTATTTCCAAAATTGGAATACAAGATGCAAGTTAAGTACATTAAAAAAAAAACTTCATATTATATGAACTGTGGACATTCCTGTGCCTTAGGTTTAGCTGAAGAAAGTTAAATGCATTTTTCTTGGCTTTTTTCACTTAAATTAACTTACAATGTTAAATGTGAAAAAGCAGCGGCACTCCATATAATCTGTATATCTCTAGTTATTAATGTGCCTACCAATGCCTGTGAATCACGGAAATGTACCATGAGTATGAATGGAATCTGTCTCTGATTTTTACAAATATAAATTACTTGAAAGCAAATCTTTTTAATTTACAGGTAAAGCAAACCCATTACTCTACACTTGTAATAAAACAAAATGCCTTACATAGAATAAATCACTGCAAGGTTTATGCTATTACATGCATTAGCCAAAAACTCAGCTCTCTAAAACAAGTTTCACTTGCACTTCCCTGAATTTGGGACTACTCTCCACCCATCTGTCATTCCCGTGTGCTATTAGAGTGCCTTTTTAACTCATATGGATACTCTAATTGGGCAGGGTATTAGCAGGTGGACAGGATTTATGTCAAATGTCAGGACAGTCAAATCAAGACAATTAAAATGAGTGTCAGAGGAACATTTAAAGGATCACTAAAGGATTTTTTTTTTTTGCTAAATAGCTTCATTTACCTTACTGCAGTCCTGGTTTCATGTACTCATTGTTCGTTTTTGCTATGATGTTGCTGTAATTCTTCTCTGTTCTGGACACTTCCTGGTTGTCTGTTTCCTGAGGAAAAAAGTCATGGGAGCTTTCTCTCTGTGGTCACTAATCAAGGAGGTGTGATTACTGTGTGTCTAAAACCCCTCAGAACCAATCACTTTCGTTTTACAAACCATCACTGCCCTCTATTAGCTCTGTGTCTCTGTAAATCACAGAAGCATGAAAAAGCATGCAAAAACGAAACTGAAACTACAGGTACATTATATGATTGATTTTTATCTATTTTTAATCATTTTAAAAGGAATCAGTTAACTATTATGCCTCTATACCCTGTAAACAATCATTCCAGCAAAAAAAAATGGAGTTACTTACCGGTAACATCCTTTTCCAGGAGTCTTTCAGGACAGCACCTTAGAGAGATCCCGGCTCCTCCCCTTCTAGGAAACACCGCCTTCTTTAGATCTTTAAAGCCTCATCCTCCCACTGGCCCTTCAGTTCTTACAGAGCACCTCCGGCCAACTGGGGAGACGCAAGACAACGTTATACAAGAATACTTTATCTTACCTGACGTCCTCATGTGATGAGCCTTCCAATCTTCAAACCCTGGGTGGGTGTCCTGAAAGACTCCTGGAAAAGGATGTTACCGGTAAGTAACTCCATTTTTCCCTAGTTCGTCTTTCAGGACAGCACCTTAGAGAGGATAAGCGAGTACCTTACCTTAGGGTGGGACTACTGCCTGTAGCACCTTACGACCAAAGGCTTGGTCCTGTGCTGACAGCAGGTCTAGTCTGTAGTGCTTTACGAAGGTAGCAAAACTCGACCATGTCGCTGCTCTGCAGATCTGCTCCGGAGAAGCACCAGCCCATTCCGCTTGTGAAGTCGCCACTGCTCTAGTAGAATGTGCCCTGATTCCCACTGGAGGCTCCATCCCCTTTAACACATAAGCTTGACTAATAGCTGCTCTAATCCAGCCCGCTATAGTACGTCTGGAGGCTCTAGAACCCTTTCTAGCCCCTGAAAATAAAACAAAAAGGGAATCTGATTTTCTAAACTGTTTGGTGCACTCCAAATATTGAAGGACGCACCTCCTTACATCTAGGTTGTGAAAAATAAATTATTTTTCCCTCACCGGGTTTGAACAAAATGTTAGCAGAATAATTTCCTGGCCTCTGTGAAACTTCGAGGCCACCTTTGGCAAAAAGGCCGGATCGGTCTTAAAAACAATACGATCCGGAAAAACTTGAAAAAAAGGAGTTTTAATTGAGAGGGCCTCAAGTTCACTTACTCGACGTGCCGTCGTAATCGCTACCAAAAATGCAGTTTTGAGAGTGATTAACCTCAAAGAGCATGACCCCAATGGTTCAAAAGGATCTCCCGTAAGGGCCTGCAAAACTAAGGAAAGATCCCACACGGGAAAAGGGGTCACACCAACTGGCCTTTGCCTACTCAAAGATTTAAAAAATCTCACTATCCAGGGATCCCCTGCTAGATTTTTCTCTAAAAATACACTGAGGCCTCGTACACACGATCGGACATATCCGATGAAAACGGTCCACGGACCATTTCCATCGGATATGTCCGATCTGGAGTTTGATCCGATGGCGTGTACACACCATCGGATCAAATTCCCCGCCGGCGGACGGCGCGGTGACGTGGCGGTGACGTTGACGCCGCCACGTCACCACACCAGGAAGTAAAACACTTCCGCGCATGCGCCGAATCCATTCGGTGGCGGCACGGCGGCGGTGCGGGACGACATGTCTGCTGGTAAGTGTACTAACCAGCAGACATGTCGGGCGGACGGATTCCACCCGATAGATTTCAAAGCATGCTTTGAAATCTGTCGGGTGGACAAATCTGTCCGCTAGCCCATACACACGATCGAAGATGTCTGCTGAAACGGTCCATCGGACCGTTTTCAGCGGACATATCCCCTCGTGTGTACGAGGCCTCAGGGCTGACACCTGTCCCTTCAAAGTGCTGAGAGCCAATCCCTTATCTGCCCCCGCCTGTAGGAACTCTAGTACTGCTACGGAACTGTGTACACTAAAGGAGCTTTCAGAGCACCATGAATTGAATCGTCTCCACACTTTGTGGTAGATGGTTTGCGTTTCCTTTTTCCTCCAATTTAGGAGGGTCGCAACCAAGCGATCTGAAAACCCTTTTCCCTTTAGCAACTCCTCCTCAGAAACCAGGCCGCAAGGTTCCACCTGTCTACGTGAGGGCAGCAGACTGGACCTTGAGTGAGAAGGTTGTCCCGAGCTGGTAGAAGCCAGGGGGGCTCTACAGCCAAGTTCTTTAGGATTAAAAACCACGGTCTCCTGGGCCAATATGGGGCAATTAGAATTAAGGTTGTGTTCTCTTGTTGAAATTTCCTCAACACCGCAGGGATCAGAACCGGAGGGGGGAAGGCATAACACCTGAAAAATTCCCATTTCTGAGCTAGTGCATCTATCCCTAAAGCTCCATCGTACCTGCTTAGAGAAAAGAACCTGTCCGCCTTGGCATTCTGCCTGGAGGCAAAAAGGTCCACGCATGGTGGCCCCCATCTCTGGGCTATCATCCTGAAAACCTCCTGACTCAGTGACCAATCGCCCTCCCTCAGCGTTGTTCTGCTGCGGAAGTCTGCTAAGCAGTTCTGATCCCCCTTCAGATGTAAGGCCGACAGGGACAGGACATTGATCTCGGCCCATTTGAGAATGGCCTCTGTCAACAGCCAGAGGGAGCCGCACCTTGTGCCCCCCTGCCTGTTGATGTAGGCCACTGCTGACGAGTTGTCTGTTCGAACTCGAACGTGGTGACCCCGCAGATCCCTTTGGAATGAGACAAGGGCCAGTGACACTGCCCTCAATTCCCTCCAATTGGAGGACTTCGCTGCATCCACTGACGCCCAGGTGCCCTGTACCCAGTGGGAACCAAAATGTGCTCCCCAACCTGTGTTGCTGGCGTCGGTTGTGACCGTCCTGGATATGGGTAGGACCCACTCTAGGCCTTGGGACAAGTTTGCCCCCCTTCTCCACCAGAGGGACCGTTTGACTTGACTTGGGACAGAGACTAGGGAATCTAACGACCCCGGGCTGTGGTCCCACACCTTTAAGATGAAGAGTTGAAGGGGACGGAAATGAAGGCCCGCCCACTGTACTGCTGGAAGGGTGGAGGTCAGCAACCCCAGGGCGCTGCCCTGTAGAAACAGCATGGCCTTGTCCACTTTTTGAACCTTCTCTGGGGGAAGGAAAGCCTTTTGATCTGTCGAGTCCAACACAAATCCTAGGAAGGACACCCTCTGTGACGGGATTGGGTTGGATTTTTCTGGATTTATGAGCCAACCCAAGTTTTCCAGAATATCTCTGGCTGACTGTAAGTCCAGATTCAATTGTTCCGGGGAGGGAGCGAACAATAGAAGGTCGTCCAGATATGCGACTATCAGGATTCCCCTGAGTCGCAGGAAGGCCAAGACCTCTGCCATTACCTTTATGAATATGCGGGGGGAAGATGACAAGCCGAAAGGAAGGGCTCTGAATTGTAGGTGCAGTACCTGATCCCCGGTGTTTATTGCTAGCCTCAGGAACTTCTGATGTTCCTCTGCTATGGGGATATGTAGCTAAGCGTCCTTTAGGTCTATCGAAGCCATAAAGCAGTTTGGCGGGAGAAGGGCTTTTACAGAATGGATCAAATCCATTCTGAACCTCTTGTACCTGACCGAGGTATTTAAAGGTTTTAGGTTGAGGATAAGCTTGAACCTTCCCGACGGCTTGCGGACCACAAAGATGTGGGAGTAAAAACCCCCACCTATCTCCCTGGTCGGGACCTGGACAACCACCTGCTGCTCCTCCAGTTCCTGAAGTGAGGAGAGGAGGGCACAGGACTTTTCCACACACTTCGGCAGGTTGGTAATTAACAGTCTGAGGGGGGGAGGGGTTGAGAATTCTAACCTGTAACCCCTTTGGATGATCTCCAAGATGTACTGGTTGGAGGTAATCATCTCCCACTGTGGGAGGAAGACCCCCAATCTTCCTCCCACTGTTTGGGAGTCAGTTGGTCTTTTTGGGGGGTTCAGGAGGGCGAAAAATTGCTCCTCCTCGACCCTTTCCCTTCTGTCCCCAACCCTTCTTCTGAAATCGAAACCTCTTTTTTGGCTGTTCCCCAAACTTCTTTTTAACGGGAAATGCCTTCTTTTTGTCGGCGGTCCGGTCTAGGACTGCCTCTAGACCAGGTCCAAACAACAAATCCCCTGCAAGAGGGATACCACAAAGTTTTACTTTGGACGCACTGTCCCCCTGCCACGTTTTTAGCCACAAGGCCCTTCTGGCTGAGTTGCACAATGCTGCAGACCTTGCGGACATATGAATAGACTCCGCTGAAGCGTCTGCCAAGAAAGCTACCCCCTTCAGTAGCATGGGGAAAGAGGAGAGGATTGTCTCTTTTGCTGTACCTGCCTCGATATGGGATTTAATCTGAGTCAGCCAGTACTCCAAATTGCGGGCTACCACTGTAGTCGCCATTGCTGGCCTGAGATTACCCTGGGAGGAATCCCAGGTTTTCTTTAACAGGGAATCCATCCTCTTATCCATGGGATCAGAGAGTACCCCCATGTCCTCAAAGGCCAGGTCTGTGTGTCTAGAAACCTGGTAAAAAGCTGCGTCAAGTTTAGGCGTCTTATTCCAAACTAAGGTCTCTCCCTCCTCAAAAGGAAACCTTCTTTTCAGCACCTTTGAGAAAAAAGGTTTCCTTTCCGGATCCTGCCATTCTCTCTTGATGGCATCGACCAGAACGTCATGGACTGGGAAAACCTTCCTTTTCTGTTCCCCTAAGCCTCTGTACATTTGGTCGTGCAGGGTGGTGTGGATAGCCCCTAAAAGCTCCTCAACCTCCTCTAGAGAGAGTTTGTAACGTGAGGGTTTGTGGACTCCACGTCCATCCCTTCTTCATCCGATTCTCCCTGAGAATTAGAGGGAGCGCTGCCTGCTTCTTCCTCAATTTCCTCTGCCGACCCTACCGGTCTCTCCGCACCAATAGCGAGGGGTTCCGGTGGATCAGGTGAAACCACCTGTTGTACTGGGGGAGGGGTGCTCTGGGGCTGGGGCAACTGAAAATTAGCAAACAGAGTTTTAAACGACTGAAAGGTGCTTGAAAGCTCCTTAACTGATGCCGCCAGATCTACCCCCTGTTCTGCTGCCTGCTCTGTCACTACTGCATCCATACACCCCCTACAGAGAGTCTTGTCCCAAGTCTCCCCTAACGTAGACCTGCAGACAGGGCACTTCTTCTTAGAGCCATGGAGCGATTTGCTTGTGTATTTCTGAAAACAGAAACAGAGCAACAGCATTAGTCAGAACCCCCCAGCTAACTAAACAGGGATCACCTAGGAGTGCCTAATCCCCAGGACTGACCACCACCAGGGACCCACTCCTCTCCCACCGACCACCAGACAGGGAAAAACACCTCTGTGGAGCTAACAGGGGTTTTGTGAATCAGGGAACACCACCCCAGGGTTCCACTGACCTTAGCTTGGCTAGAATCTTTTTCTCCAGGAGCGATTTTAGAAGCCTCCGCCTCCGACATCCTCCCGCGCAGTAGGAACGGTGGTCTCCGGTCTTCAAAATTCTGTCACTACAGCCAAATAGGTGACCGCACCAGCCAAGTGCTTGGTCCGCCTTTCTAGGCCGCGTCCGGAACCGGAAGACGCGGCCTCGTGAGTCGGACCCGCCCCTTCCGCCGGAACTGACGTCACCCGCCGTCCGACGCAGCCACCGAGCTCCAGGCTAAGAATAGAGGGTAAAGGATCCAACACACAGCGCCACCCTAGGCGCGCAAAAGAGCGGACCTCCCAGCTGCCAAACTTTCCCCAAAGAGCGCTTGGGATGCACAGCGCCTGCTACAGGTAATCAAACACCCTCGTTTTTTACCTGGCGCCAAAACCTTTTTTTTTTTTTTAAAGATAAAGAGCATAAAATACCAGGCACCTCCCAGATCCTGCCCTTTCTCTGAAAAAAAAAACTGCCTTAGCCTCCCCAGCTAAGAGCTCTGGTTCCCCAGCAGTGTCTCCCCACTGGAGGAAACACCATAACTGAAGGGCCAGTGGGAGGATGAGGCTTTAAAGATCTAAAGAAGGTGGTGTTTCCTAGAAGGGGAGGAGCCGGGATCTCTCTAAGGTGCTGTCCTGAAAGACGAACTAGGGAAAAAATGTTTCCTTTACAACTCCTTTAATAGAGGCTTTACTGTATATCAAAGCTAGAAGCAGGCACTGTATGCTCTTAAAGTGGACTTTTGCAAGTTTAAAACAGCTGACAGACTCACTTTAAAAAAAGCTGTAAAATAAAGTAACTTTCACTATTGGCAGTTATCCAAAGTCTGCACCATATGTGGCCCGGTAAGCAGGAGGAGAAGTGTCAGAAGCGCTGTCAAAGTATCCTGTGATATATGAATCTGGGAATGACCAGCCTACGCTGTTTCAGCTTATTCTGATCACCTGGAAAAGAGACAAAGCAACATTTAGGGCCAGATTCACAGAGCGATTACGCCTGCGCAACTGCTGTTGCGCGTGCGTAAGTCTAAATGTGCGCGTGCGTATAGTTGGACGCGATTCACAAAACAATATACGCCAGAAATCTACGTTTTTTGGTCCGGCGTAATTGAATTAGACATTCGCTTCCCTTCGCGCAAAACTGCGCTAGACACACCATTGATTTGCTAGTCAAATATGCTAATGAGGGAGTTACGGGGATTCACAAAAAAACGCAGTTGCTGCGCAGGCTACGCGATGTGCGCAACTGCAAAATGTTCTGTCTAAAGTTAGAGGACCTAAAAGCTGGTCTAAATTTTGAAAAAAAGTCTAATTGTCAGATAAAGCAACACTGTTAGTGAGGAGTTCAGCAGTCACACGTGTTGCCCAACAATCTGTATGCCAACATGCCAGGGGCATCGTCGCGCATAGCTATACTACTGACTTTAGATGAACAAAGAAGGATGAGGGCACGGAGGATGGCACTAAGGAGGGCACGGGAGATTTTTTTTTATTTTTTTTTATTTGCTTACATAAAATTTACAATTTAAATTAATCTAATACAATATTCTTATCTGATACAAGCCCCTCACTCTTCACTTGATATATCACACACGCATAGACATCTTTGGCATGAGTGATTCTGAGGTGTCTCGCATCTTCAGATGGAATTACCACAACCCTGCAGGAGGACATCAGCAGCCCAACACATGGCACCACCCATGACACCCATGACAGCTACATATACAATCAGAGCCCCATCCCCACAGATTTCGAACAGAACATGTATGGGGACAGCTGGCTGGTTGGTGAGTGACATGGGAGTCAGGCATGACTATCCCCTCCCGTGATGCACACCTCACAAGTGGCACATGCATGACTAACATCCTCCTGTCTTTTCCCTTCAAGGTGACTCTGCATATGCACTGGTACCCCATCTCATGACCCCATCTCATGCCAGCTCACATTATGCATCTTTGCACGTTAAACACACACATTAATCATGGCACAATGAGAATGCATGCATGCACACCACTGTGGTCCCTAGCACACACACCCCACATCCTCATCACATTGGATTGGCACCAGTCCACCATGCAGGACTTGTGAGCTGCAACGCCACGCCACGGCTCCAATTATGTCACTGTACATTCATACACCATTCACACAGACCTGGGGATCACTTCTCCACCACAAATGAGGGTGACACCCCTTTTCCCGCAGGAATATCACCCCCACATTCCAAAATCATACACAAACAGAACCAAAAAAATTAAATAAATGACGAGGAAAAAAAAAAAATGCCCAGCAAAAATATAATGTAAATAAAAAATGCCCAGCAAAAATATAATTTAAACAAAATAACAACAAAGAAAACACATAAAAGACAAAAATCACTCTGCAAAACAGTCCCCAAATATCTCAAAGACACAAACAAACAAAAGCACCTTGCTGTATAGGGAGGGATACAAAGGGATGTATTTTTGCAAAGGAAGTGCATTTGTGTGTGTCTATTTATGCTGTCTGCGTAGTTCATAAAGTTGCCCTAGTCCATTTCCAATTTCACTGATTGCGCCGCTCCCGAGTTGTGAGCATGCGCACAACGGAGCTGACATGGTTTCCTTCACGCGCGCATGCGCGAGTCGGCCGGCCCTTCATTTGCATGGGGTCACGGCTCATTTCAATGTAACACGCCCACGTCCCTCCCAATTTGTATTACTCCTCCTTACGCCTCCGGAAAAAACCTTACGTTTGCGCAAGCTCTTGCGTAAAAGCTACGTGAATCGCCGGATTACGCGGCTAGATTGCGCAAGTCTAACGGAAAAGTGGTGCGCTACGCCGGAATGATAATGCGCCGATCTACGTGAATCTGCCCCTTAGTCTGTGTATACTCAATGTTTTTCTAAAGACACACACAATGACCCAAAATTATCAGGTTGTGATCAAACTTAGTGGCTTTTAGTCAATATAATTAAAATATCATTCAAATTGCAACTAAACAAAATGATTTGTCCTCTGTGAAAAGTATATGGTCTCATCTAAATTAAATATTAAATAGCATACCAGTATCACCTTTTCATTTAGATTTCTTTAACACATGAGCACAGCCTATTTCCCAGTTTTGTTAGTTGCTTAATGACAGAAGCCTGCCACCGAAAAAATATCTTCTCCAAGAAGGGACACCTATACAGAAAATAGATGTAAAGCAATGACTGGATATCATTCTTTTTTTATCCTTTTTATTGAGGTTTTAAAAGTGTTTAAATACATATTTCAAGTGACTCGCATGGGTGGTTGTTTGTAACTACTTGCAATCACCCACAAAAACAGGAGAAAACACAACCTACCGGCTCAAGTGTGAATTCACAGCCTATAGGTTAAAGGGCATGGCTACATTTTTGGGTCCATCTGAGAGGGAGGATTTTAAGGAAAGGGGCCTACAGCAGGGTTTGTCAAGTGCCAAACTGAAGATATCAAGGAGCCAGATCTGTTGCCATTAATGGATCCTCCTGCCATTTTGCCCAAACATTAGTGAATTTATTTTGTCAACCCCTATGTTCATATGTGTTTTATTTGAGGCAGGTTAGATGAATTTGTTAGGGTGACATGTTGATAAAGAGAGGAAATTGGTTTTAGAAGCTTGTAGGTATGTTGTAGATTTTCCAGTGAGGAACAGTTTAAAGTCACTACTTGGTGAGAGAACTGACCATAAAGGGTGTGGGAAAGCTGCAAATATCTAATACAATAATAAAATGGTATGCTATATTTTTGACAAAGAGAGATTGATGTGCTAAAACTGGTGCAGCTGTGTATGTTAGCCAATCAGCTTTTAACATCAGCTTATTCAATGAAGCTTTGACAAAAAAAAACTGAACTGGAAGCCGATTGGTTTCTATGCAGAGCTGCACCAGATTTTGCACTCTTCAGTTTTAGCAAATCAGTAGACATGTGCATTCGTTTTCATCCGAAGGTATTTTCATCCAAATTACGGGGATTTTCGCGTTCATTTTACAAACAATAACGAATGTGCAGAATCCAAAATCTAAAAGATCCGACATAAAAAATGCTTTATTTTTGTTTTGTTGCGACAACAGTTTGAAATAGATAGAAGATTCGACATGATGGTGACAATAGCGATCTGTGTCTATCAAACATGCGGTCGAATGTGCCTAACCTAACGCTATTAGTCGAAGATTATTCGACATAGAGAGAAAAGATTAGACATCTCTATGTCTTCATGTCTCTATGACATGAAGATTCGACGAAGCAGCTAAAAACATACAATCGCCATAAACGGACATTTATGGTCAAATGCTCCACCCATAGGCTATAGAAGAATTCTAATGTTGGTTGACTAGTAAATATAATTAATAAATATAATTATTACTAGTCAAACAATATTAGAATTATACTATAGATTGTGGGCAGTGCATTCGACCAGAAATGTACGATTGCATCATTGTACAGTTTAGCTGCTTCGTCGAATCTTCTTAGAAAATTCGACGGACACCCTAAGCCTTCAAAGGCAGATTCAACCTTAATTAATTCGGATTTTCGAACGAATACATTTACAACGAATACAAAGTAAATAAAAACGAAAACTAAATTCCGAAACAAAATAGTGCACGTGTCTACAAATCAACTCCACAGTGTTTCAAATGGTAGAAATTTCGATTTTTAGCATTATTTGCTATGGTCTTAAATATATATTTCACCCAGAATTAGGGATAAGGAATCATACTAAAATTAGCTTGGGAGGGGGTTCAACCCCGTTCCACAGTGTAGTATGTGGGGATAAAGTGCCAGAAGCTTGTGATTCCCAACTGAGTCTTACTGTCCAGGCTTTGATTATGGTTCTCATAGAGGGAGCAAGTGGGTATGGAGCTGTTGGGCCATGAAATAGGAGATACTGTACTGCCTCTATAAAATTCAGAATTGTTTCTCTGTATGTAAATATCCATGCATTCAGCCTCTTCTTTACCTCCTTATTACAGGTATCAGGTTCAGTTAAACATAATCTTTAGCATTAGGCAATACCACTGCCTATAAAAAGGTAAATGTTTGTACCAATTGCAATTGTAATCACTAGATGCGAGATCCATGGACTTAGAGTCTATTGGAAAGAGCAGCAGCATATGCTAATTGACACATACAGTAGGCCAGGCACACATTTTAGCAGTAACCGGATGAATTTTGTTCCATCCATAGGCAGGCTGGTTGTACGGAAGATGATCTATCAATCAACTTCTGTAGAACCGGCCTATCTTTTTTTTTTTTAACACTGCCAGTGGCTATCACAGCTAGCAGTAATTATTGTTTTCTGATGGATGGGAAACACCCACTGTGAGAATACAATAGCGCAGCCCTCAAAAATTGCACTCGCCTGCTCGCATTTTGCGAGTGAATTTTGAGGGCTGGCTAGTGAGGGCTGCCTAGGAGCAGGGGGGGGCGATTGTGGGGGAAGAGAGAGGAGAGAAAGGAGAGGCGCACCGCCATCTGATTGATCACCGCGTGGGGAACATACCAGGTTTCATTTCAATAGCTGTGTGTTTCCCGCCTCGCACCTTCACTTACAGCCCCTCCCCCTCATCCGGGCACTTTGATAGACAGATCACCCGTTCCAGGATTGGACGGGTGATCTGTCTATCAAAGTTCCCGGACAAGGGGGAGAGGCTGTATATGATGGTGCGCGGCGGGGAACACACAGCTATTGAAATGAAAGCTGGTATGTTCCCCGCCTGGTGATCAACCCAGGTATTCCATTCGGGACCTACACAAGGCTGCATTTGGGGACACAAGGCTGCATTTAGAGGCATAAGTCTGAATTTAGAGGGACAGATGGCTGCATTTAGAGGGACAGGTGGCTGCAATTGGGGACACAAGGCTGCATTGAGGACACGGGGCTGAATTTTGGGACACAGGGCTGCATTTAGGGACACATGGCTGCATTTGAGGGACACAAGGCTACATTGGGTACACAAGGCTGCATTTGGGAAAGAAGGCTGCATTGTGGACACATGGCTGCATTAGTGGACATGGGCAGGCTGCATTTTTGGCCACGGAAAAAGTTGTTAATATTTATTTTTTATAACTTAATTCTGCATAAAACATTTAAGTGTCATTTCATGAGATAATTTATGAGGGTGTGTTTAGGGGCGGAGAAATATAGGGATTAGGCGGGGCAACTGGTGGCGAGTAACCCTTGAGGCCTAGCTAGTAGCTCAGGATTTGAAATTTTGAGCCCTGCAATAGCGCATCGGGATAGATTTCCCCATTAACACTGACTGTATTGATGGGGGAATCATGGAGTTTTCTTTCCTTTAAACCCCATTTGGGCAGCTAGGGGGCCTACATGACCAAGAAGAATTAGAAAATTGCAAGTTATTAACATATCTTCATACCAATTGACTAACAATATTGACCAACAATACATTACAGCCACAAGCAAATTATGTTTTTTCCTTTAGACATTAAATTTTTCTGCTGTACTGTTATAAACATGGGTAAGGGGCGCTACTTTACAGACAGACTAAGGGGACCCCCCATGCATGATATTTAAATGAATGTTTCATTTTAGTTTCACTTTAGGCATTATAAATCAAGTCTCCTGCAAAAACAGAAATGTTTTAATTTTTTTTTTTTGCATTGATACATGTCCCCTGGGGCAGTACCCGGGTCGCCAAACACTTTTTTATGGCATTAACTTGCATATAAGCCTTTAAAATTAACATACTTGATTTTTCACGTTCGTGTCCTATAAACTTTAACGGTGTTCGCATGTTCGCACAAAATATTTGTCTGTTTGCATGTTCTGGTGCAAACCGAACTGGGAGGTGTTCGGCTCATCCCTAATACCCATTGGGTTTCCCAAAATCAGTACGTATTGAATGTGGTTGTTATATGTACACCATCATCAAATTTCAATGGAAATGTACGTTTGTATTTATGAACCTATATTATGTATCTCTTTTTTTCTTACATCATCTCTACTTACCCATCTGCCTTCCACTAAAACCCCTGAAGAAGCCGACAAGGTGAAAAGTGGTGGTTTGTGGCCGTCTCCTTGGCATATATTTCTCTTGACTAATGTACTTCTTGGTATCCATGCTGTATTTGATCAGTTATTAGAGGCTACACTACCCATTACAGACTAGGGGGAGTGTATGGGGATGAGTAGTTTGATGATGTTACATTGTTTTTTAGTATGATGTCTTATGTGAGACACTTTTTATCTATTAAATAAAATAATATTTTTATTCTATATGGCGTACGAATAGTTATTCCAAGGGGAGGTTTATCAGTTTTTTTTTGGTATTTTCTATTATACTGATTTTCTATCATACTGATTTCCATTTAGAAAAATATGTCTCCTTTTCAATGCTTGCTCTGGGATCATTGTGTCTGGCTGTTTTTTTTTTTCAGTCTGCTGCTTTGCTCTGTTTCTGATAGCTAATTAATTGAAAGAAGAGCTTCATATGCCCAGCTCATAGAATGAGGTTCTTAGGGAAATTTTTGGATACACAGAAAAATTCAGAAGAATTTACATGAGGGAAGATTTGTCCTCTAAGGCCGCGTACACACGCATACACACTTAACCCTCCTAGCGGGAAAAACCCGAGCGTGACTCGGGGTGGATTTTCAATGTAAAAATCGGTATCCCCAAGTCACGCTCGGGGTGAATATGCAGAGCCTGCAGCGCGCGCTGGCTTACCTTGTATCCAGGCAGGGTACTGTACTTACCTTGTCCCTGGATCCAGCGATGCATCCACGCTGTGTGAGCGGGTGGCGTCCTCCATTCGACTCACACAGTGCCCGCACGCCGCCGATCTCCGTTCCCTGTGACGTAACGGCGCACGGGGGCGGAGACTGGTGTCAAATTCAAAAAAGTAAACAAACACATTACATACAGAATACTGTAATCTTATAGATTACAGTACTGGATGTAAAAAATACACACCCCCCTTGTCCCTAGTGGTCTGCCCAGTGTCCTACATGTACTTTTATATAATAAAAACATTTGTTTTGTGCCTGCAAACTGTAGATTGTCCATAGCAACCAAAAGTGTCCCTTTATGTCAAAAGTGATTTTAGGGCAGCTGGAAAACAGCGATAATAAATTATAATCACTTGCAGAATTGAGCGATAGCGATTTGTAGGGAAATCCGTCATAAAAAAATATAAGTAATGCCAGGGACAATTCTGCAACTGAGCAAATTTCAGTGATTTTGATTTGATTACATTAGTGAATAATTTTTATTATAATTACATTATCATTTGTTATAATTATTTATAGTTATTTATTATATTATAATTTTATGATTTTGTGTTTCAAACGTTATCATACCAGAGATGTCTACTAGACTATTGTTTGGACAAATTTAAGTGCGTTATTCCTAAGAATTGCAGGCCTACAGTATAAAACGCAGAATTTCCATGCAAAATAATTGTACCGCTTTTGGTACGTAATTCCAGACAGAATCATACCGCCAGGGAGGTTAAGGCCAGTTTCATCGGTCCAAACCGATCGTGTGTACGGCCCATCGGACTGTCGTCCGTCGGACCAAAATTTTTAAACTTGCTTTAAAAATCGGACCGATGGACGCCTGACCATCGGTCCAAACCGATGGTTAGTACGCAAAAGCATCGGTCCAAAAACCCTCGCATGCTCAGAATCAAGTCGATGCATGCTTGGAAGCATTGAACTTCGTTTTTTCTGCACGTTGTTGTGTTCTACATCACCGCTTTCTGACCCAATCGGATTTGGCACTGATGGTGTGTACGCACATCAGACCATCAGGCCACTTTAGCGGTGAATGGATGAAAACGGTCCATCGGACCATTCTCATCGGGTTGGACAGATTGTGTGTATGCGGCCTTATAGAGAAAGTCAAAAGTGCTTTGGGAGCGAAATATCTTCAAGAAGAACAGTGCCTGAGTATCCTTGGCTCTTCTTAACTGACCCCAGCCAGAAAGATTGGGGGATGCATTTCAAAGAGCAGGCTCATGGGATGTTCAGCTAAGGAGGCATAGTATTGAAAGCTCTCGTACTGACAGTAGTTTTTAAAGCCTTTTATTAGAGGAACAAGAGTTGTACTCTTCCTAGACAGCAGTGGGAGTGTAGCATTCTTAGGCTGTCAGTGGAACTTCCAGTATCGATTATTGCAATTATACATTTTTTGGCTGAGGAGGCTCTGGTGTCTGTCTCTCGTACAGTTGAGCATTGAGTCACCACTGCCTCTGCCAGTGATGAAAGATCTGCTGTGTCATGGCCAGCTTTGCCATCCAGCCCCAAGAGACTACTTTTAATGGCATTGAAGTTGAGAGGAGGTGGCTACAAAGTCAAAGGTGCTCAGTGCAGGTAGTGCCTACCTTGTGTCAAGCCAAATAAGCCTCCATGAATAAGACCTACCAGAGAATATGGGTAAAATTAGCAGATCTCATGCAGCAAAAGGCTGGAGTTCTTTATCATCAAAACCAGCCAAGGCTCTGCAGTTCTTACAACCTGGGCTGGACAGAGGGCCTAGGTTCAAATGTTTAAAATTCAAGGTTCAGCCTTGTCTGCAGTTACATAGGTTTAAGGAGCCCTTAAACCTTTAGTGATACAATTCTATAAAGAATTGCATGAAGTTATAGACCCGCCAGGAAACCATTGTTTCCTAAGTGGGACTTATGGTCCTCAGCTTTAGCAAAGCCTCATTTATATTCTACGGAATTGGCTACACGCTGCAATCCAACTCTAAAGACTGTATTTCTGGTTGCCACAACTTCTGTGAAATGGTGTCAGAGCTGCAGGTTTGTACTACATTCTACCTGGACACAAAGGTCCCGAAACCCTGAGATCGCTTTTAATGCCTAAGGTGTCTTTCTCCTTCCACTATAACAAGGAAGTAATTTTACTATCTTTTAGTGAAGCTGGAGAACCACATCCCCTGGATATTGATCTAACACTGATGGCCTGCTTGGCAGCTACCTTTTCATTCAGGAAAGCTTAAATATGTGCTTGGCTCTGGCATTGATTAAGGCAGAATCATTCAGCATCAACACGTACAGTCACCTGCTAGACATTTAAAATAACTTACTCTTCACAAAACCTTTGTGCTCTGGAAGAATAAAAAGCACATTCAACCAGGGCAGTGCCAGCTCTGTGGAGCTTCTGAGGCTATTTGCAAGGCCATTTGAAAGTCAGCAATATGGTCCTCCCGGGACATCTTCATTAGGCTTCTTTTTTTTTTTAGGTGAACCAGGCTCAGCTCACGACAGTAAAAGTTGTAAAATTTCTTGTGCCTACTTACACTACTGACCATTACAAAATGTTTCTTGCCCTTCCCATAGTTAGTTCCCATTATATGCTGTCATGATGCACCAGTAAATTGTATACACACCTTTCCGTAATTTTCCTGTCATGGCAGCATACAGATTCCTACCCAAATGGTGACTGTTACAGAGAATGCTGCAAGCTGGTTTAGGTTGTGGGGAGGGAGCCACAACCCATTGTATACTGTCATGAAGATGCATCAGTAAAGAAAATTACAGAAAGGTGGGTATCCAATTTTCTGTTTTATACATTGCTAACACTATCAGGCAAATAAAAAAAAAAAAACATACAGGCCAAGCTATTATACACTTATTTTATTGTATTGAAATATAATTTAACATTAAACATTGTACTTTACTATTATACTGTGTTTTTTCATTTGGTCTTACTACTGTGTTATTTTACATTGACATTTTTAGGTTTCAATAATTTTCAAAATAGTTAAGTTATTTAATATAATTTAATTTAATTTAACAAAATGATGTGAAAATCTACTCTCTTCTGATCTACTATGCATAATATTAGTATTCTAAAAGCTCAGTCCAATTTCATAGTATAGTTTCAGACTATTCACATATGTTAAAGCCATATCTAGTTTCTTCATCATTATGCGTATGACTGCATTCTGTCATATTAATAAAAAGTACCATTTCTACTTGAGGTTAACTGGGTTTAATGCTTCATTATCCAGAATAACTTTTATGCTACATTTATATTATTTTCCTGTAATGCTGCCCTTTGCCTGATGCATGTATTTTTTATTAAATTTATGGGTAAGTGTTTTATGCTCATAATAATTTTCTTCTACTTTATTTCAGTGTAGAAATGGGGGAGAGGTGGAAGGTGGGAACCATTGGTAGGAATGTTATCTGTTAAGATTCCTTTTTTTTTCTTTCTCGGTTCTTTTTTTTTTTTTCTTCCCGAAATTTGAGGCCGAGATGAATGGATAGATATATTGTATTAAGATTGTTTATTGTAATCAGAGTTCTGATGTTGAGAGTAATACTATCTTCTATGTTATGTATAAATGAAAGAAAAAATTTGAAAAAGAAAAAAAAAAAAAAAAGAAATGGGGCTTCTATAGTCTTAAGATGAACATTGGTTAGAAAAATAAACCCCACTGTGACTCTTAAGTGTCTAATTTGCCTTGCCCACACTTTATGCTAACCTGGTCCCTGATGCAGCACTTATTCTATGCAAATACCAACTAAACCATATGCAACTCTGCTGGCCCCTACCACAATATAGCAGTGCTCCAAGACATCAATGGTATCATAGGAGTAAAATGCATGTGTGCTCTATATTCAGATGTGCAAGGATTTTCAATGGGGCTGTGACACCCATTGGACAAGTGGGGGATAGACATGGAAATGGAAGGTGTCTCCTAGATATCGTATTGGTCAGTTGTATTAAATTTTAATACAGCTTGTTTTATTTACATCCAATTGTAAGAATAAAAGAAAGGTATAGATGATAACATCTTTGTTTTGACACGTCAGTCCTACAATTTGGAAGATTTGTCCCTGATATTCTTTGAAACATTGGTTACAAAGTTTCTCTGGAAATAGCTTAAAAATCACAACACTAAAATACCAAAATATATATTTTTTAAATAGCCTATATTTTTTAGTTTTCCTGTAATCACTTCACTTAAACTGTCCTCACTGCCACTGTCAGATGGCTGCCTGCACCTCCCATCCATCCTCGTTCTCCGGCCCTGGTCAGCGTGTCCATCGGTCCAGGGGAGGTCTTCGGAACTCTTCTTCCTCCAGGGCAACGGGTCCTGGCCGCCCTCACTGGTCTTTGTCGCCTCCACCTTCTTTAGCCAGGTGCTGTCCCACTACCCGCACCTGCTGCCACCTGACTCTCCATGCTCTTCCAGGGCAGCATCTGATTGGTCAGTCTGCCCCTGGGCCACAGAGTGCCAATGGGGGAGGCTGAGTCACCAGCGCTGAGCGCCGACAGGGAGCAGCAGGGAGGCAGGGACAAATGTGCAGTGCCGCCGCAAGCTGAAAAAAGTGCCCGCACCAATAGAGCCAAGTGCTGGAACAGCTGGGGGGTTGGGAGGTACGCCCACACCCCCATAGCAGCACCCCCAACTGATGTGTGCTCTAGACCGGCGCCTTCCTTCCCTATGGGTAGCACCGGCCCTGCTAATATATTTAGTAGACGAAAGGAAAAGGTTTGGTAAAACCATACTCTGATTATAACTCTGAAATTTAATAGCACATCATGGTGCATTGGAAATCTGTTTAAGAAAAGTAACCTTCTCACTTAACCTAATTGAATTCAAATCATATTAGGAGATCTTCTAAATACATGAAAAAATGAATAAATGATTACATCAATTGTCCAGTGTGACAGATGCCGTCCTTTTCATCTGATGCATACCAAGAAAAAGAAATTTGATGAAAATAGTGAAACTGTAAAACTGAGATGTTGTGTAAATCAGAAAAGCACTAAGCACATGACAAATAAAGCATTTAAATAGAAAATGATTAAAGCTGAATTACCAGTGATGTCTCTGCTCAAGATCAAACAGATTTTCACAGATTAGGATCAATACAAAATAAACATCGCTATGAAGTAAACTTTCAATAAAGAACAAACTTGCTATTCTACATAAGTCTCTTAAAAAAATATGCTTTGCAGGTTTAAAGTTATTATTTCAGTTTATCTAGTTGCCTTTGCGAGCCATATACATTATATTGTCAAAAGTATTTGGACACCTGCTTTTACACACACATGCAATTTATTGTCATCTTATTTATAGGCAGTAGGGTTCAATATCGTGTTGGCCCATCCTTTGCAGCTATAACAGCTTCAACTGTTCTGGAAAGGCTGCCCAAGGTTTAGGAGTGTGTCTATGAGAATGTTTGACCATTTTTTTAGAAGTGCAATTGTGAGGTCAGGCACTGATGTGGACGAGAAGGCCTGGCTTGCAGCTTCTGCTCTAATTCATCCCAAAGGTGTTCTATTGGGTTGAGGTCAGAACTCTGTGCAGGCCTGTCAAGTTCCTCCACCCCAATCTCACTCATCCATGTCTTTATGGACCTTAATTTGTGTACTGGTGTGCAGTCATGTTGGAACAGGAAAGGGCCCACAAAGTTGGGAACATGAAATTGTCCAAAATGTCTTTGTATGCTGATGCCTTAAGAGTTCCCTTCACTGGAACCAAGGGGCCAAGCCCAACCCCTGAAAAACAACCCCACACCATAATCCCCCATCCACCAAATGAGTTGGACCAGTGCACAAAGCAAGTGGAGTGAAGTTAGCATTGACTCCTGAAGATGGTGATAAAGATGATGTTTGATATGCTTCAATGGTCGCTGACTGATCCATCCGGCAATAGTATTTTTTGATGCTTTCCTGCTCTTGTTGGGACCGGAAACAAACTAGTGGAGGATCTTCAGTCTTTTGTGCAATGTAAGTGTCATGCATCTACTAATGTCTAGTTTGTTTAAACCAGCTTCTTTAGTATTTTTCAGATCTCCACAAAATTAAGGAAATATAATTTATTTGTTCTAATTAAAATTTTAAGCCACTTTGGGAAGAAAGGCTGGATCAAAAGAAAGCAAAATCGCGTCTTGTGAAATAATACAAAAAGGTTCGCAACAAAAAAGACTTGAATCTCATTAACCCTCCTAGCTGAGATCAGTGCCACCAGGAGAACTGTTTTTAGGGTCAGTAATCTTATGGAACAATCCTCCAGAGGCTCAAAAGGAAATACCGTGGACAAATCCCAGGAAAGAAACCTTCTTTGCCCTATTGCTGTTAGGAATCTTTTGATTAAGGGTTCTTCTGCTCACCACCTGGACTTTGAGAGTACTGAGTGCCAGGTTCAGATCTGCCCCTACCTGAAGAAAATCCAAAACTGCTGAAATAATATATCCTGTAATTCTGTTGTTAACTTTACGGCATCCACAAAGCGTTTTCCTAATTTTATTGTGAATGACATAAGTGAAAGATTTTTTGCTACTGAGAATGTTGTCTATCACCTTTCCTGACAGACCCTTCTACTCTAAAAACCTTTCAAAAGCCAGGCCATCAGAGAAAGTTGGTTCATCGCTGAATAATTCACCTTCCCTTGATGAATGAGATCTGGCATGCAGGGAAGTCTCCTAGGACCTGAAATGCTGAGTTTTAGCAGCCCTGTGAACCAGGGCCTTTTTGGTCAGTAGGGGGTGAATAGTATGACCTTTGCCCTCAAGAATCTTATTTCCCAGATGATTTTTGGGATGAGTGCAAATGGTGGAAATGCATACACAAGGTATTCTTCCCAGGGCTGGGATAGGACATCCAGACCCAAACTGAACGGGTCCCCCTGGCATGAAAAAAACTGATCCATCTTCCTGTTATTTCTTGTTGCAAACAGATCTATCTGAGAGTTTCCCCATTTCACCACAATCTATTGGAATATGGTTTGATTTAAGTACATTTCATCTCTGACAGATCTTTACTGCTTAAGAAATCTGCCAGAGAATTTAACTCTCCTTTCAGATGTACTGCAGATAAGGATAGTAGGTTTGTTTCCACCCAATTCTGAATATTTTCCACTATACTTATTAGATCTGCTGCTTTTGTCCTTCCCTGTTTGTTGATCTAATGCACAGTTGTAATATTGTCCAAAAGAACATGCTTTCCTTTCAGAGTTGGACCAAAGGCTACCAGAGCTTCTTGAACAGCCCTTAGTTCTTTCGCGTTGGAGAAGAAACAGGCCATTTGATTTGAGGTTTCTCTGATTCAGCAACCACTTGATTGAAAGCTTTACTTCCTGAGGGATTCTCACCAGGAAGAGACTCCTCCTTCCCATCCCAGACTGAAAGCATGAAAGATTAAAGTATTCTCATATGAAATTGGGCCCACTGTACTCCTGGAAGGGCTATTGTCATAAATCCAAGAATCCTCATTAGATTTTGTATCAAGGTATCCGAGCCTAAGCAGAGGTTGTTCACTGCTGACGTTTGGGTTAGAATCTTTTCCACCATCAGAAAAATGTTTGCCAAATACAAATCTATAATGTAACCCAGAAAGGTCATGTTTTGTGGAGGAATGAGGTACAATTTTTCCCAACTTACTAGCCAGCCCGCCTCTTGGAGGTGTTTGATTGTCCTGCTAAAGTTTTGTTCAATGTCTTCTGAGGAATCTGCAAATAACAGTAGATCTTCAAGATTAGGATGATCTGAATCTCTGATGATCTTAGGACTCGCAGTGCTTCCGCCAGGATCTTGGTGAAAATGTGCAGGGCAGATGCTAATTCGAATTGCAGAGAACTCCATTGGAAATAAAGAATATTGAACTGTTTTTTACCTAGAATCTGAGGTACTTTCCGGATAGGGATATGTAGGTAGGCATCACTCAGATCTAGAGAAGCCATGATAACTCCCGGGTTAGCAGCTCCCTGGTGGTGTAGATCGACTCCATCTTAAATCTTTAGTATTTTAAAAACACATAGACTTGTTTTAGATTCAGAATGAGCTGATATTTCCTGGATAGCTTTCCTCTGAGAAATATGTGAGAATAAAACCCACCCTTCCTTTGATTTGGAGGAATGGAACTTATCACATTTTCCTCCAGCATGTTTTGAATTAGAGATAACATAGTCATATGTTTCCTTGTTTCAGGCCAACACTGTTGCAAGAAATGTTTCTGGAGGACAGCCTTTCAATTCTTTTCTGTATCTGAACGTGACTAGATCCAGAATGAAATTGTTACTGGCAATAGCCTGCCACAGTAAGTGGAAAACCCCCAATTTTTCCCCCACCTGGCCTGCAGAGTCATTGTGAAGAATATTTTGCCTGAGGGGGTTTGAAGAGGAAACCACCCTTCCCATTCATGTACTGCCATCCTTTCCTCTGGTCTTGTTAATCCCAAAAAGTTTGTTTTGTTGACAGGACAAAAAATTATATCCGGTTGTTGCTGCTTCTTGGGCATAGGAAACCCCTTTTTTCTATCAGCTGATCTTTTGAGAACTAACTCCAGCTCTTTCCTGAATAGAACATCAAAGCGGTGTCTCCACCCCAGGACTTGAGCCAGATAGCCCTCCTGGCCTTATTAATAAGGGCTGTAGATCAAGCCAAGAATTTCACAGACTCTGTAGAAGTGTTGGCAATATGGCCCACAGCTTTTTTTTTAGAGTCGGCAGGGCATTCAGGATCTTTTCTTTAGGGGGTGTCAGACTCTAGTAGCGAACGTAGCTGCTTCAGCCACAAGTCTAGGGTACGAGCCACGCAGGTAGTAGCCAGAGCTGGTTTAAAATTCACGTAGCAGGCTTCCCAGGCTCGCCTTAAAGGGGTGTTCCAGCCGCGATTTTTTTTTTTAAAGTCAGCAGCTACTAACAGTGTAGCTGCTGACTTTAAATAAGGACACTTACCTTGTCCTACTTGCCCGCGCTGATGGCCCCCCCGATGCCGGTCCCACGATCGCTCCGGGTCCCGCGCCGCCATTCACACTATGGGAAACAGGCAGTGAAGCCGTACGGCTTCACTGCCCATTTCCTACTGCGCCTGCGTGAGTCTCACGCTGGCTTGTGAATGGGCGCGCTGCTCTCTGAGAACACACACAGTTCCCAGAAAGCAGCGCGCCCCATTCACAAGCAGAAGAAGCAGAAGAAAGGACACCGCGGTGTGGAAGAGGCAGATTACGGACTTCCGCATAGAAACAGGTATTTCGGGTGAGTATTTTTTTTTCAGGTTTTTTTTTATTTAATTTTTTTAAGTAATAAGGGGAAATGTTGTTTTCTTGGGTGGAACTCCGCTTTAAGAACCCTTCAGCCTTCCTATTCCTCAGATTTTTCAGCCGGCATCTTCAAAGGAGAGTTCAAAAATTTTAAAAACTTTTGATAAGGAAGCATCCAATTTGGGAAATTTTTCCCAAAGGATTCATATCTTCTTCTTTGAAAGGAAAACTGCTATTGAGATTATTATTGAAAAAAATTCTTGAAGAACCGTTTTTCTTTCAGGATAGCATGTTTAGGAAAGGTTTTAGACTTTTTGGTTTGAAGAACTGCATATGATTGGTCATGAACTGACAATTCTTTATCTTCCACTTCCTTAATTTCCAAAGCACCATGGATGGCCTTCAATAATCCCTTCGTCTCTTCCAATGGAAATAAAAATCTCTAGGTTTGCTCAGTTTGTCTTTCCAAAGCTCCCCTTCTTCTGATTCCGAAGCCAGCTCTGAGCTTTATTCCAGTTCTTCCATAACACTGATCCTGAGTTACCTGAACAGAGACAGGGGCTAGGGGAGCTGTACTGGTACTAGTGCTGGATGTACTGGGAAGAAGCCCAGGACTTGTGGAGTCTTGCACCAGGGGTTCAAAAGATTGCAAGGTCTGTGTTATTTCTTTTTTTATTGATTCCAAGACATTTTTAAAAAGATTATCAATACATTCCTGGCATAGGTTTTTCTTCCAAGTAGAGGATTTTTTTTCTCCTGCAGACTGCACATCTTTTCCTAGAGGCTTCACCCTTGCTTTCCTTAGGTTCCTTAGGTTCATGGCTTTTTTCTACAAAGAACAGGGGATAAAACAGGCAGCCATTACCCCCTAATGAACAGAAGTATGGTGTGCAAAAAAAACACCCAGTGGATACCACAAAACAATATTGAAAAGTGCAGTATACCCACCCCCAGGCCCTGTAAAAAAGTTCCTGCCATTCCTTTCAACTAGAAGGTGGCACCACCTTAGAAACACAGCCCACAGGCCTCAACACCCCCTTGTGCCCCCTCCACAAGGGGATAATAAAACATCAGGAGCTCCATTTCCCCCCTTTTTCCTACCTTAGGGCCAGACTCTACTGATAGTGCCTCCACACCTGCATCCGCAGCTGCAACCTCCTCCATGGTGACCAGCCATCCTGGAGTAGAAAAGTGTCAGGCTGCTCACAGGTCCCTTTTAACCACTTGTTGACCGCTGCATGCCGATATACGTTGGCACAATGGCAGCGGTGGGCAAATGGACGTACCTTTATGTCCCCTTTAAAGGGGCCAGCCCCATTTTCCGTGACCGTTCCCCCCCATCCCACGAACTTGATGTTCATCAGCGGCCCACGAACGTGTTGCAGAGAGGCAGAACGGGGAGATGCCTATGTAAACAAGGCATTTCCCTGTTCTGCCTAGTGACAGGACAATTGTAATTTGGAGTACTCTGGTCAGGAAGGGGGTAAATTCTTCCGAGGCTGAAGTGGTTAAACATGCTGCAGATCCGGTGCCATCGTTGGGAGCAGTGTTCCCCCATCCAAGATGGCCAATGCATAATTTTCGGCGATGATGCCCAGAGCCCTGGAAATTACATTATCAGCCGGTGGCCACCAGACTCAGGGCACACGAGATGATGTCATTGCCCAACAGGGCAGAGTCATACAGCTTGCAGCTGGATGGGAAGAGCGGGAATGCTACCCACTGCAGAAGAGGATCATGATTTTAGCACAGTGAACCCCTAGGAGGACTCACCTGAGCACCAACCCTCCACAAAGTTATCCTACACTGGGGACGCACAAAGAACTGGGAGAGGGGGTCCCTTCTTCCCATCCATAGGTCCAACTGGACTGAAGGACCCAGGATGGATCAAACTGATCACATCCTCATTGTCACGGCTCCTGTTAATAGGATATAATAGGCGGGAGGTCCTTGCCACCTAGCATGGAGGCCAGACAGAGAAAAACAAAAAAAATGGAGTTCCTGTTTCGGTCGTAGAAAACACATATACTGAGCGGCTACTGTCTATGGTCTGTCTTTTATAATGTGGAACATGTGTTTCCTGCAATAGGTGGGAGGAACTTCTCTCTTTGTAAGCCATCCTGAAAAATGGCTTGGGAAACTAGTATTTTATAACCAAAAAGGCAGTTGTTTATGATACATATTGTTTTAGCAAACTCAGTGTCTTTAACTGCTTGCCGACCAGTTATACGGTGGCAGGTCGGCTCTGCTGGGTGAGATCATGTAGCTATATGTCATCTGGCCGAGCAGCCAATCGAGGCGGCCCCCCGCTCGCCCCTGACACCGACGCGTGTGCCCTGTGTGTAAACACACAGCTCCCGGTCCTGTCAGGGGGAGAAATGCCTGACCGTCTGTTCATACAGTCCCCCCCCCCCCGTTCAGTTAGAACACACCCAGGGAACATACTTAACCCCTTCCTCGCCCCCTAGTGTTAACCCCTTCCCTGACAGTGGCATTTTTACAGTAATCAATGCATTTTTATAGCACTGATCGCTATAAAAATGGCAATGGTCCCAAAAAGGTGTCAAAAGTGTCCGAAGTGTCGCAGTACAGATAAAAATCGCTGATCGCCGCCATTACTAGTAGAAAAAAATATTAATAAAAATGCCATAAAACTAGGCCCTTTTGTAAACGCTATAACTTTTGCGCAAACAAATCAATAAATGCTTATTGCTTTTTTTTTACCAAAAATATGTAGAAGAATACGTATCAGCCTAAACTGAGGGAAAATATATATATATTTTTGGGGGATATTTATTATAGCAAAAAGTAAAAAATATTCATTTTTTTTTTCAAAATTGTCGCTCTATTTTTGTTTATAGCGCAAAAACTAAAAACCGCAGAGGTGATCAAATACTACCAAAAGAAAGCTCTATTTGTGGGAAAAAAAGGACGCCAATTTTGTTTGGAAGCCACTTTGCACGACCGTGCAATTATCAGTTAAAGCGACGCAGTGCCGAATCGCAAAAAGTGGCCTGGTCTTTGACCAGCAATATGGTCCGGGGCTGAAGTGGTTAAGTAAAGGTTTACATCTACTTTAAGTAGAATGCACTAAAATCCTTAGGCCTCGTACACACGAGGCAATAGATTTGTTCAAAACGGTCTGTCCGACCGATTTGAACAAATCTGTCTGTTTGGATTTTGGTTTGCTCGCGTGTACACACGAGCAAACCAAAATCCCCGCCAGCAGACGGCGCGCTGACGTGTCGGTGACGTGGCGGTGACGTTGACGCCGCCACGTCACCGCACCAGGAAGTAAAACACTTCCGCGCATGCGCCGAATCCATTCGGCGCCGGTGCGAGACGACATGTCTGCTGGTAAGTGTACTAACCAGCAGATATGTCGGGCGGACGGGTTCCCACCTGATAGATTTCAAAGCATGCTTTGAAATCTGTCGGGTGGCCAAATCCGTCGGCTCGCCCGTACACACGATCGAATCTGTCTGCTGGGACGGTCTAGCAGACCGTTTCCAGCAGACAGATTTGATCGTGTGTACGCGGCCTTAGTCTCTGTTTTCATTACAACAAATCTGGTCCAACAGACCACAGATCATCATTTATAAACCGGTTAGGACACGGACCAATATGCAGGTTAAGGGCCTTGCCCCTTTTTGCAATTCGGCACTGTGTCGATTTAACTGACAATTGTGCGGTCGTGTGACATGGCTCCCAAACAAAATTTGCGTCCTTTTTTTCCCACAAATAGAGCTTTTTTTTGTGGTATTTGATAACCTCTGCGGTTTTTATTTTTTGCGCTATAAACAAAAATAGAGCGACAATTTTGAAAAAAAATCAATATTTTTTTACTTTTTGCTATAATAAATATCCCCCAAAAATATATAAAAAAAAAACCTTTTTCCTCAGTTTAGGCCGATACGTATTGTTCTACCTATTTTTGGTTAAAAAAAAAAAAAATCGCAATAAGCGTTTATCGATTGGTTTTTGCTCAAAATTTATAGCATTTACAAAATAGGAAAAGTGCTATAAAAATGCACTGATTACTGTGAAAATGACAATGGTAGTGAAGAAGTTAACCACTAGGGGCCGCTGTAGGGGTTAAGTGTGACCTCATTTGTGTTTCTAACTGTAGGGGGGTGGGGCTGGCGTGTGACATCAGTGATCGTTCCAGTATATCAGGGAACAGACTATCACTGACATTGCCACAGAGAAGAACGGGGAAGGTTTGTTTACACTCAGGCGGCGTACACACGACCGAGGTTCTCGCTAGAAACCAGCGAGAACCTCGCTGGAAGCTGCATTCCAGCGAGAACCTCGGCCATGTGTACGCTCCTGGCTCACCCCGCCCGTCGGGAATCCCGTCGAGCGAATAGAGAGCAGGCTCTCTATTTGCTCGACGGCCCGCCTGGATGAATGGCTGGTTGCCATTCCCGATGTGCGGGTCGCCGATTTCGACGGCCGGCCGAGAGCCTCGACGGGCGGAACGATGTGTTCCGCCCGTCGAGGTTCTCGTACGTCTGTACGCCGCCTCACCTCTCCCCATTCTTCAGCTCCTGTGACCCGATCGCAGGACACCCGCGGCAATCAGGTCCCTGGGGACCATGGGCACGGTCATGGAGCTTCGGACCAGGTCGTGACCCACGGCTGGGCTCTTAAAGGGGACGTATATATATACGTCCATTGTGCCCAGCCGTGCCATTCTGCCAACGTATATCGTCGTGCGGCGGTCCTTAAGTGGTTAAATCATTTCAAACAGGGAAATACAAGAACAAAGGAGCAACGGTTATATAAACACAGTAGACAAAATTGTCTATTGCATGTATAAAGCTTTTTTTTGTTTCTTCTTTTTTTTGTGTACAGTGGTGTTCTAAGGAGTGTGAGACTGGAATGGGAAGAAGATCCCAAACTCAAGTTGGGCTTTAAAACAGAAATAAACTTAACTTTTTGAAAATTTGCTAGCAGCTAAGTATTTAAGTTAGAAGAGACTGGGCCAGATTCAGAGAGCCATAACTCCTGTCTAACTGGTGTTAGACTGGAGTACTTTCGACTTACGGGCGTTTTTTAGCTAGTCGAAATCCTCAAACCATGAAAAGACACCTGCGGGCTTCAATTCGACTGGATTACGTGTTAGTACGCCTTCAGATCTACGCTGCAAGAAAATTGCGGCCACTGGGCGGACTTCCTGTTGTTTTTCGCCGTCAGGGTATGCTAATGAGCTTTTGCCTGCAATCCAAGAAATTTCGCACTTCAAACGCAATCTCTTACGGCACCTTTAGTCATCTTTTTTTTGCGTATCACTATACCAGCCTTTTACCTCCTCTAATATTAGACAGCCCATGTTAAGTATGGCCGTCGTTCCCGCGTCGAATATCAACGTCTTCCGACGTCTTTTATTATTTTTAAACGTAAGTTGTCTGGGAATAGGAATGTTCGTAAACGCCGCTACTCAAACAACGAATGACGTCACGACGTGATTTCGCGCAATGCACGGCGGGAAATTCCTGAACAGAGCATGCGCAGTTCGATCGCCGCGGGGACGCGCTTAATTTAAATGCTTCACGCCCCCTAATCGCGTATTTCGATTGCGCGGCGAGAAATAGACTACGACACCGTAGCGTACGCGCAAAAAAACTATCTGAATTCGGCGTAGAGCCTGGTGAAATACGGCAGCGTAGCGTATTTCGATTACGCAGCGGAATATTACGTCTATGTGAATCTGGCCCACTGTGTCTATTCTGCCAAAGAATATCTCTTTTTTTTTTGCCTGCAGTCAGTTTATCAGTAGCTGGAAATTTCCTTTTTAAAAGGTAACTACACCTTCAGGTGTAAATGGCCACAATTAACTCACATAATTTTCATGGTTTGGGAGAGCCTCAATTTTAAAAATGACAATCCTTTCAAGACTGTTATATTTCTTTAATGCATTACCTATACCAATTCCCAATTCCTTTATTTCTAGACTATTGAAATTACAGAGATGGTTCCTATGGGCAGACAAAAAAACACAAATAAACTTTAAACTACTTACACTACCCAAAGACAAAGGGCCAGATTCAGGTAGAGCAGAGCATCTTTGCTCTGGAGTAACGCATCTCATTTACGTTACTCTGAAGACCCTTTCAGCGCAAGTACTGTTATTCACATAGCAGTTGCGCGTAAACTTGCGCCAGAGTAACGATAATGCGCTGGCGTAACCCGACGCAAGTGGGTGTGATCATATGTAAATCATGGGCGGAGCCCAGCGCAGAGGCTTACGTTCAGCGCATCATCCACGGAGCATGCGCAGTGAGTGCGGCTCCACTCGCCCCCCTTGTGCGCATGCTCACAACTTCCGACGGCACCACTTCACGGGAAACGTCAGCGCAATGTGTTCCGTTGGGCGCTTAAAAGCGCTGGCGGAAACGCCATTCCAGCGCAAAAGTATTTCCGTTTCCCCCCACCCCAGGGAAGATACTTTTGCTCGGTGATGGCTGCTCCCGCTACCCCCAGAGAGAGGAGGAACCTCAATTTCAACGCCCAGGAGGTGTCGGTCATCATTTCTGCAATGGAGACTGAGGTGCCGTACACACGGCAGAGAACCTCGACGGGCAGAACACATCGTTCCGCCCGTCGAGGTTCTCTCCCGGCCGTCGAATTCAGCGACCCGCCCGTCGGGAATGGCAACCAGCCATTCTTCCACGCCGTCGAGGAAATAGAGAGCGGCTCTCTATTTCGGTCGACGGGCTTCCCGACGAAGTCGCTGAGACCGTACACACGGCCAGCTCCTCGCTGGAATTCATTCCAGCAGGTTCTCGCTGATTTTCAGCGGACCTCGGCCGTGTGACGGCGCCTGAGAATGCTTTGCTCCATGGCCAAAAAAGCCGGAAGACCAGCCGGGAGAGGAAGCAGGGCATCCTGGAGTCCATTGCTGCCAGGGTGAATGTCTTGGGGTACTCCACCCGGAGTGCTTCTGACATTCAGAAGAAAATTAATGACCTGCGGCGCAAGGTGAGGTGCAAGGTGGCCACCATCAGGAGGCATGAGAGGGGCACAGGTGGTGGTCCCCCATGTCCTGTCACCCTGACCACAGAGGAGGAGGTGGTCGCACGCTGCCTGGAGAGGGAGCAGGTGGAGGGGGTCCCAGGCTATGACTCCATGGAGGAAGTCTCCAGGACAGGTAAGTGTTTTTTATCCCCTATTTGGTGTGTTGCATGTGGGGGGGGGAGGGTACATGTGCCAAGTGTGTGGGACCACCAACATGTGTCTGCTTTGTGTCATCCACAGATGACGGAGCTGGGACATCATCGGTCAGCGTCCATTCAACCCCATCCCCCCCACGCCATCGTGTGCCCGAGCCACTGGGTGGTGAAGAGGTTGTGGAGGAGAGTGGCCACACCACACCTGCCGAGGTGGTTGTGGAGGATCCTGCTGTGGCAGAGCAGGACTTTTCATTAGTTTTGTCGGTCTCCTCCCCTTCTCCTGGGCCGTCTGTTATCCCCTCCCCCATCCTTGGAAGCCCCTCAAGGGCGACTCCCTCCCCCCGGGGACAACCATCTTCTGGCCCCAGGAAGGCCACCCAGAAGACCAGGGGGGTGTCGGATGATGTCCAGGACCAGTTGGCGAGGGATCACGCCAGGCAGACTGAACAAATGGGGGCCATAGTAGGCCATTTGGAGAAAGTGGCTGACAGCCTGGGCTCCGTTGCCAACATCAGCAACGCAGTGCAGGATGTGAGTTGCAACTGCGCTGCAGTGGTCACCAGTTTGGGGGAGGTGCAGGGGGATATTACACAACTCACTGCAGCCGTCCAGGCCAACACTGCTGCCATCCAGGGTAACAGTGCTGCCATCCGGGACCAGGGGAGGCTGAGTCGGCGGGCCCAGCATTACCAGGTCACCCGTCAGCTCCGGATGCAGGCCCAGACAAACTCTTACCTCGGCCGGATAGCCAGGGCCTTGGAGGGCATGCAGGCCACACCTGCCAGGAGTGGCCCACCTGGGGATCAGCCACCTCCAGATGCCCCCCCACCCCCACCCACTCCATCCAGACAGCTGAGGAGCCAGAGAGGTGCGGCAAGAAGAAGCCCCCGGCATCCCCGATGAGGCTTTTATTTTTTTGGGTTTATCTGATTTTTTTGGACATACTCAGGTCATGAATTTTTGTTTATTTATTTTCTCAGGTTATGAGATTTTGTATTTCTTTTTTTACTGCACACGGTCAGGAGTGCAGGGGACAGTGTGAATGGTGTGTGAATGTGAGGGGGTGGCACTCCTGCCAGTAAGGGGTGTCACCCTCGGCCGTGGTGGTGAAGTTAACCCCACGGCTGTATGAATGATGTGTGAAAGGTGTATGAATGGACAGTGACATCATTGGGGCCTTGACGCTGGCGTTACTGCTCCCAACTCCTACATGCTGGACTTGGGCTAATCCAATGCGATGTGCATGTGGTGTGTGTGATCTAGGGACATCAGTGGTGTACACGCGTGCACTGTCTGTGTTATTAATGTTTTGGTTTAGTGTCCAAAGTTGCCTACGGCGAGGACCCTCCTGACTGCTCTTCCATCAGCAGACTGGGTGTCCTCTGGCAGGTGGGGACTGTGTGGGTCGGGGGTCAGGTCATCACGCATGTCAATCTGCAGGCCTTTTCTCATAGCAAAGTTGTGCAGAATACAACATGCACCGATGATCTGACACACAAAGGTAGGGGAATACAATAGGGTCCCCCCGGACTTATCCAGGCATCGGAAACGGGACTTCAGGAGCCCAAATGTTTGCTCCACCACTGCACGGGTTTTGATGTGTGCTTCATTGTATTTTCTCTCTCCTCTGGTTTGGGGGTTCCGGAAAGGAGTCATTAGATGGGGTCCCAGTGCATATGCAGAGTCACCTGTAAGGGAAAAGACATGAGGATGTTAGTCATGCATGTGCCACTTCTGTTGTGCATCACGGGAGTCATGCCTGACTCCCTTGTCACTCACCAACCAGCCAGCTGTCCCCATACATGTTCTGGTTAAATTCTGCTGGGATGGGACTCTGATTGTATATGAAGCTGTCATGGCTGGACCCGGGGTGTTTGGCACGGACGTGCCATATGAGGCGTTGGGCATCAGCTATCACCTGTACGTTGATGGAATGCCAATGCTTCCGATTGCGGTATATGTGCTCTGTGGCACTGGGGGGCTGTAGGGCCACATGTGTGCAATCAATGGCCCCCACAGTGCGTGGGAATCTGGCAATGCTGTAGAAATCTGTCATTGCCTTCAGCCGCAGCTCCTCAGTGGTGGGTCTGATGAAGTGGTTGGACATGCGTCTGAGGATTGCAGGGACAACCTGGTGCACACATCTGCTCACGGAGGATTGTGACATCCCAGCCACCACTCCACTTGTACGCTGGAATGATCCACTTGCAAGGAAATGGAGTGTTGCCAGGACCTTCACCAGTGGCTGCACTGCTTGTGAGCGGTGTGTCTTGCTGGTGATGTCATCCTGCAGGGTTGTGGTTAGTTCAAGTATTGCATCAGGGCTGAATCTGAAGAGGCGATACACCTCCTCATCCCCCATGCCAAAGAGGCTCATACGTGTGCGGTATATCCTCTCACGTGCCCGCCTCCTTCGTTCCGGGGGACCCATCAGTAGTTCTAGGACCACAATTGCCCCTGGCATGTTGGCACACAGAGGTGTTGTCCTTGCAAGTGTGGTTGTTCAGCTAGCTCCTATCGTCGGTAACGCTGCTGTAGCTGCTCTCCTGCTGACCTGTGACCGTCTGGAGTAAAGATAAAGCAGCCTTTTGTAGAAATAACTTTGCGCCGGACGGACGAGATACGCGCGGCGCATGTAGCCAGCGTATGGTGCTAATCCGTTCGTGAATTGGGAAAAATCCCTCATTTGCATATTTGCAGGGGAAATCAATAGGCGCGACTGATGCGCCCAGCGAAATTAAGCGCTGACGATACTCTGGCGTCGGAACGTTCCGCCGGTCGCAAATGACCCGTTATTGGGCGCATCTAGTTTGGTGGGTACGGGCACATAGAAACGACGGCGCATCATCACAGTTACGTGGCGCATATCGAAATACTCCAGCGCAAGTGTTCCTGAATCTGGCCCAAAGGAGGCATAGGCCTACCAGATTAAAAAAAAATACTACTTTGCCACCCACATTACTAGAATAATTGACTGGCACGGTCATAGCCAGGATAAAGACTAGGTTAATCTTGAACAGATGCACAACAAACAACAATTATTATACTATCCATGGTCTATGCGCTCTAAATCCAATAGATACATGGAACATCCCCTAGTAGCTAACACATTGAACATTTGGCATAAAACTGCCTCATTACATAAATTAGCTTCAATCCCAGGTCCATTGACACCAATTGCTAATAACCCAGATTTCTTATCAGGCCTAAATCAGAAAACACTCCCGATCCCACACTGCACCTCAAAACTTCTGACCATCCATTGTCTCAATGGAAATAAAGTAAAATCGCTAGAAACCTTTCAAACTGAGTATGGTGATACATTTCCTGGCTTTTGGTTTTATGCACAACTTAAAGACTTTCTGCTCAACAGCAAACACAAAGCCTCATACTGCCTACAGCCGACGTCCTTTAGAAAATGTTTGTTACAAAAGATCTCAGATCCTAAAAACAACTTCTACATGGTTGAATCAATCAACACAGTTGACCTGGGTACTAAGATCAGTGACACTCAATGGGAAAAGGCATGTATTCTGGCACATAGGTGTTCATTAAGCACAACATTTCTCATAAGATCCTCACTCAGTGGTACATGACACCGCAAAAAGCCAGGAGATGGTTCCATTTGACTTTCGACACCTGCTGGCATTGTAGCAATGAGACAGGTTCATTTATGCATATCTGGTGGAGCTGTCCCCCAATCCTTGATTACTGGAAATAAATATCAAAATGGATCAAACACATAACTGATACTAAGATAAATTTGAACACAGCTGCCTGTCTGTTACATATCAACTCCTTTACGCTAAGAAAATACAATAAATCCCTTACCAGACACGTTTTAACTGCAGCAAAGACTCTCATACCTTTACATTGGAAATCCACGCACATCCCGTCAGTCAAGGATTGGTTGGACAGAGTTAAATATATATACAAAATGGAAGAAATACTAGAGATAAAAAGAAAACATCACTAGCTTTAATAAAATGTGGCAACCTTGGCTATTATTCACCTATTCAGCTGAATATAAATCATTACTTAAAGAATACAAAGTAATGACACCAGTATACACGCACACATTACCCAGTCAAGTATTATAGTTACCTCCTGTTTAATTGAAACTACATTCCTACCTGTTTTTTCCTATGCCTAAGAAATAATTATGTCTTTCCCCCCTTATTAGTATTAATGTCCTTTGTAATCCCTTCTTTCCCCTCCCACCCCTCACTTCTTTGACCCTCCCCCTACCTTTCCTCTTCCCCACTCTCACCCTTTATATTATAGTACATTTATGTTCCAATATCCAATTTTTATTTTATTTTTTATTGATAACGTGCATTTTTATATTGTTAAATGACGTAGTTTTCATGTTCATTCTCATGAAAGTACATTGTCAATTGTATGCTACATTTTCTTCAATAAAATGTATTGATTGTGAAAAAAAAGGAAATTGACAGCTGTATGTGAGCAACTTGGTGTACAGTCCTAAATCTAAAATTTGGGGGTTAAGTACCAGATGCCAAATGCATGCATGGGAGCTACATCGTCCAATTCAGGCCAATCAAGATGGCTGAAGACTCCTGGAAGAAGAGAAGATGATAGTGCCTATAAAGGATGGGACCTGGGAAATGCTGTCCTGGGATTATGTGTTAAATCATATGCAATGCATATACTTGCATATTATGGCTTTAAAAATAGGAGAGGGTTAGTGAAAATTGAATTGAAAAAGGGAAAGAGCTCGTCAACCTTGTGGGATAAAATTAACAAATGTATGCAGTTTGTTACTGTACAAAATAACGTAGAGTAGCAAACTGCACTCACAAATCAAATTCCTTTCAGTGACCCAGACAATTTAACTGTCTCACCATGGTCAGCGTTATGCCCTGTACACACGATCGGTTTGTCTGATGATAACGAACCGATGGATTTTTTCATCAGATATCCGATGAAACTGACTTTTATCAGTCTTGCCTACACACCATCGGTTAAAAATCTAATCGTGTCCAACGTGGTGACGTAAAACACAACGACGTGCAGAGAAAAATTAAGTTCAATGCTTCCGAGCATGCGTCGACTTGATTCTGAGCATGCCTGGATTTTTGACCAATGGATTTCCCCACAGACTATTGTTTTTTTCTATTGGATTTTTAACCATATGAAAAATTTAAAACAGGTTCTATTTTTTTCCATCAATGGGAAAAAAACTGATGGGGCCCACACGCGATCGGTTCGTACAATGAAAACGATCCATCGGTCTGTTTTCATCAGACGAACCGATCGTGTGTACAGGCCATTAGGGTTAGCAGTCCTAAAGTAAGTGGATCCTGAGATTGGTATATGCCAGAGACAAACTCAAAAGAATGACTTTAGCAGTATCAATGTTGCCATGAGGATTGTAAGTTGTCTCCTTTCAGCTCACACTTATCAAAATGAATCCGCTCTTAATCCCCCCACTTGCTCTTACCCCTCCTCTCTTCTCCCCCCGTCTACAGTGCGGAAAATAAGTATTTGAACACCCTGCTATTTTGCAAGTTCTCCCACTTGGAAATCATGGAGGGGTCTGAAATTGTTATCGTAGGTGCATGTCCACTGTGAGAGACATGATCAAAAAAAAAATTCCAGAAATCACAATGTATGATTTTTTAACTATTTATTTGTATGATACAGCTGCAAAGAAGTATTTGAACACCTGTCTATCAGCTAGAATTCTGACCCTCAAAGACCTGTTAGTCTGCCTTTAAAATGTCCACCTCCACTCGATTTATTATCTTAAATTAGATGCACCTGTTTGAGGTCATTAGCTGCATAAAGACACCTGTCCACCCCATACAATCAGTAAGAATCCAACTACTAACATGGCCAAGACCAAAGAGCTGTCCAAAGACACTAGAGACAAAATTGTACACCTCCACAAGGCTGGAAAGGGCTACGGGGAAATTGCCAAGCAGCTTGGTGAAAAAAGGTCCACTGTTGGGGCAATCATTAGAAAATGGAAGAAGCTAAACATGACTGTCAATCTCCCTCGGACTGAGGCTCCATGCAAAATCTCACCTCGTGGGGTCTCAATGATCCTAAGAAAGGTGAGAAATCAGCCCAGGACTACACGGGAGGAGCTGGTCAATGACATGAAAAGAGCTGGGACCACCGTTTCCAAGGTTACTGTTGGTAATACACTAGGATGTCATGGTTTGAAATCATGCATGGCACGGAAGGTTCCCCTGCTTAAACCAGCACATGTCAGGGCCCGTCTTAAGTTTGCCAATGACCATTTGGATGATCCAGAGGAGTCATGGGAGAAAGTCATGTGGTCAGATGAGACTAAAATAGAACTTTTTGGTCATAATTCCACTAACCGTGTTTGGAGGAAGAAGAATGATGAGTACCATCCCAAGAACACCATCCCTACTGTGAAGCATGGGGGTGGTAGCATCATGCTTTGGGGGTGTTTTTCTGCACATGGGACAGGGCGACTGCACTGTATTAAGGAGAGGATGACCGGGGCCATGTATTGCGAGATTTTGGGCAACCCTCAGTTAGAGCTTTGAAGATGGGTCGAGGCTGGGTCTTCCAACATGACAATGACCCAAAGCACACAGCCAGGATAACCAAGGAGTGGCTCTGTAAGAAGCATATCAAGGTTCTGGCGTGGCCTAGCCAGTCTCCAGACCTAAATCCAATAGAGAATCTTTGGAGGGAGCTCAAACTCCGTGTTTCTCAGCGACAGCCCAGAAACCTGACTGATCTGGAGAAGATCTGTGTGGAGGAGTGGGCCAAAATCCCTCCTCCAGTGTGTGCAAACCTGGTGAAAAACTACAAGAAACGTTTGACCTCTGTAATTGCAAACAAAGGCTACTGTACCAAATATTAACATTGATTTTCTCAGGTGTTCAAATACTTATTTGCAGCTGTATCATACAAATAAATAGTTAAAAAATTGTGATTTCTGGAATTTTTTTTTTTATTATGTCTCTCACAGTGGACATGCACCTACGATAACAATTTCAGACCCCTCCATGATTTCCAAGTGGGAGAACTTGCAAAATAGCAGGGTGTTCAAATACTTATTTTCCGCACTGTACCTCTCTTGTTAGTGTAGACATATCTTGTTAAAGCAATGCTGTTTGATTGTTACTGTATTTTACAATATACGTAGATGGATTTATCTTGAATGTTGTTATACCACTGTATTTGAACTATACTCAATAAAAACAATTTGAAAGAAAATTAATCCTAATGCCTAATATAAGTAGTTTTGACACTTAATTACTAGGGCATAACACTGTTCAGAGGCAATGCAAGAGAGAGGTGATTGTTATGTAAATCTACCACTAGCCAATCCAGTGGTACTGGCTCTGCTGTCGAGTGGAGCAAAAAAACAGTGTCTATGGAGTTCGATACATATACATGTAGAGAAAATAAAATATAGTGTTATTCTTACTGATTTTTCCCAGGCACATTAATCTTAGCTGTGGTTACTTTCTTTGGATGTTCAGAATGAGTGGGTGATATTCACTTTGGTGCATTTTAAATAGAAAAGAGATTTGCTGCACAAGGCAATATGGGAAGGTGGGAGAGGTGCAGATCAGGATATACCTAACTGCACAAACATCAGACTAGGCCTCATCCATTTCTAAACCCCCTAACATCTCTTTTAAACGCTCTGGTTGTTGGCTGGACTCCATCAGAGCTCAGGCTTCCTGGTAACTAAGGTTCAAGTAGTATGTCAGGTTTCACCTCCAGTGTAGGACAGCATGGAAGGGTGTCAGTGTAGCACTTCCTACTCAACCATACCTCTCCACACCTCAGTACATAAAGGGAGAGTTGCATCTTGCTTCCCCTAGGTCTTATGCTTGCTTTTTCTAGTAGCCTTTAGGGGTTATTACCAGCAAGGTGAATCTCTGCATCCTGCATTGTGCCTAGGTCCAAGGTCTAGTAAAGGCCCGGATTAACAAAGCACTTGCGCCGGCGTATCTCCAGATACACCGCGTAAGTACAAATATGTACCGTCGTATCTGTGCGCCGGACCCACAAACCAAGATACGCCTAAAAACAGACTTCATTCCACCAACGTAACTTGCCTACGCCGGCGTAGAGTGGGCGCATATTTACACTGGACGCATGTGGCTTTCCCATTGATTTTCTATTCAAATATGCAAATGAGGGAGATACGCCGATTCACGAACGTACTTGCACCTAGCACATGATTTAAGCAGTTTGCGTAAGTTTTACGTTCGGTGTAAAGTTAATCCCCATAGATGGGGCACAACCCATGCAAAGGTGTGGACCAGGGAACACAAGCCTACGTATTTTACGTTGGACGTCTGTGAATATGGGCCGACGTATCTTAGGTAGTTATTCCGACGTGGTTGTACGCATGCGCACGGGGATACGTCCATGTCCCAACACATGCTTAGTTAAGTACTTGTCTGGCGCCCGGCCCATCATTTGCATGGGGTCACGCTTCATTAACATGGATCACACCCACTTCCACTTACGCCGGCTTACACCTACGAAATATACGCTACACCGCCGCAGAGTTAGGAGCATTTGCTTTGTGAATTCCATGCTTGCCTCTCCGAGCTGCGCCAGCGTAGCGTAAAAGAGATACGCTACGGCGGCATAAATATGCACTGATGTATGTGAATCCGGCCCAAGTGGATATTCTGACAAGGCAAAAGCCAATAAGGAAACAGAGAACAGGAATTGGCTCAGATATTTGATCGTTCTTCTAACATGCACAGCGGGTTCACCAGGCCAACTGATAGACCAAGTTACAAGATATCAATAACACCCATCATATTTCTCTAGCACATCCTGCTGGAGGACGCTCAAACAAAATGTGGCAGAAAACATACACTCTGTAGACTGGTTTGTCTCACTGATATAGCACACTTTATCTATGTTACAAATCATATACAACCGCAATGTGTAAACATAGTCTATAAAAAATGTGGTAATGTATCAAAGAGAATGTTTTTTTTTTCTATTGGATGAAAATTGTTATAAATATTCCCACCCCTCTCAAACCCTGTGAAACAAAGAGATATATTTGACAGCACAGCAAGAAGGTGTAAGGAGGGACTGAAGGGAATTAAACAGAGAATGTTGCGAGGTAAAGATACCCTGGAGTTAGTTGAAAATGTCAAAAAGAAAATATAATAAATAATGTATTTCTGTCTGCTTTACTAAGGCTAACAGAAATGATGAACAGTGTCCACAGTGTATTGAATAGCCTTTTTTTTCATTGTTTGTCTTTGTTGACAGTTTGGAAATAATTATTTTATTGGGTTCCAGTAAGGTAAGAATTTTCTTATTTGGGTCCTCGGTCAATCATTTAATAGATTACTTTTTTTTCCCTTAAGTCTCATTAGCAATGGAAAAAGTAAAATAGATTGATAACATACATAAAATCCCCATAAAATCTGAAATCTATCCATGATTTCATACAAGGATAGATGAATATGGTGAAAACTAGAATAAAAAATGTAAAAACATAAAAATGAAATAGAAGTGATCTATAAATATATATTTATAGATAAAATTGATAAAATTGTTATGTAATACAATTTTTTATAATAAAGGATACATTTTGTTAATTTTATCACACAAGGTTACTACGTGCTCTTTTCTTTCATTTCACTTCTATAGAACAGCAGGCAAGACCAGCATGTATTCTGTCATATGCCACAGTGTTTATGTTTATTTGCAAGTTCGTACATTTGAACTGCATGTTTTGTAATTTGTTTGTGATTTAATTTCTTTAGGAATTATTCTTACACTTAAGAGTGTAGGGTTTCTGCACATCATACTATACACTTTCTTAGTGAAAATTGAGTTAAAGCAAAGTTTGGTGGGTCTAAAGCAGACTTTTCCAACCAGGGTACCCAGCCAGGTTTTCAATATCCACCATCTCCCTCAGCACTGGGGTGACATTAGCTGACTGATGGGAAGAAATTGAAAGAGAAGAGAAACATTGGACAGTACCAGGGTGCAAAAGTAGATTTGCTTTGGAAGAATAAATCACCTCTAGCGTTGGGTGTCCTACATGTGGATGTGTAAAGCTATTAGGATAGCTTTTTACATTTTAGATTTGGGTGCCTTGAGACTGTCCATAAGTTTAAAGGGTGCCCTGAGATTGTCTATCATTTTAAAGGGTGTCTTGACTGAAAAAAGGTTGAAAAACCCTGGTCTAAAGTGAAGAAGGAGCTGGCCCAATGACTTTAAAATAGGCAAAGACTTACCTTCACATACTTCCTAAATCTTTTTTTGCTTTTAAAACGCATGCTTACTGCACATAGAACAGCCTTACATGGTGCAGTTAGCCATGTTCCAGCAGGGGGATGTAAATTACAAGGATGGCCAGAGCTAAAATCATAGAAGAAAAAAACAAAGTACATAGGAGGCACATCTTGGTGTCTAGGGTCTATATGCCAGCTTGAGTTTTTTGACTTTCCCTTAAAGGGTCACTAAAGGAAAAAAAATTGGGCTAAAATGACTGTTTACAGGGTATAGAGACATAAAAGTTAACTGATTACTTTTAAAAATTATTAAAAATAGATAACAATCAATCATATAATCAACCTACAGTTCTAATTTCGTTTTTGCTGTTATTTCCTGTCTCTCTCATGTACAGAGCCAGAGAGCCAATAGAGGGCAGTGATGGTTTGTCTAAAACCCCTCAGCACCAACCCAGGTTCAGTTTACACACAGTAATCACACCTCCTTGATTAGTGACCACATTGAGAAAGCTCCCAGCACTGTGGTTATAAGGAAACAGACAACCAGGAAGTGTGGAGATCAGAGCACAATTACAGCAACATCAAAGCAAAAACGAACAATGAGGACGGGAAAACAGCACTGCAGTAAGGTAAAGGAAGCTATTTAGCCTTTAGTGACCCTTTAAAGCTAAATAGCTTAATTTGCCCTAATGCAGTCCTGGTTTCATGCCCTCATTGTTCGTCTCTGTTCTGCACACTTCCTGCTTGTCTGTTTCCTTATGAAAAAACTACTGGGAGCTTCTCTCTGTGGTCAATCAAGGAGGTGTGATTACTGTGTGTCTAAAACCCCTCAGAACCAATCAGTTTCATTTTAAAAACAAACACTGCCCTGTATTGGCTCTGTGTCTGTGTTCTTCACAGAAACATGAAACTAGATGAAAAACTAAACTGAAAGTGCAGGCACATTATATGATTGATTTTTATCCATTTTTAAAAGGAATCAGTTAACTATTATGTCTCTATACCCTGTAAACAGTCATTTCAGCAAAAAAAAAAAAAATCCTTTACAACTCAAAGTCAAAAAAGTGAAAAACCTTGTCACGTATACTTCCTGTGCACACCAGTTGCAATCTGGTCTGGGGCATCATGGAAAAGTTTGCCATTTTTAAATGGTAAAACCTTCAGAGTTGAAGTCTTCTTCCTTCAATGCTGTTTATTTAACAGCCTTCCCGTGAGAAATGCATCTCCTAATAAGTTGCAGTTGAATTTGAGGACTTTCTGGTTAGTACTGCTTCAATTTAATTGGCAGTTTGTTGGTCAGTGTTGTTTTATCTTTATAGGGGAAAATAAAGACTGGGAAGTTGTCCAGAAGTGTTCTTTCAGCAGATTTCAGATACAAAATTACTTCCTAATAATAAACAGAAAAAGTATCTGTTTTGTAGTAACACAAATGGCTTTAGAAATATAGAAATGGGATATGCCGATTGAACAATAGAATTGAAAAACTTATGTTTCCATTTAATTTTACCTAGAAAACGGCATTTAGAAATTTCTACATAGATGTTAATTTTACAGCATGTTTTCCCTGTCGTTTCATACTGTATGTGTTGTGGAGTACAGTCTCCCTAAATAGAGATGCAGACATGAATAAAGTGTCATAGGATCCCCTTGTTGGTACTGTATGCATTTAGAATGGAAACCTGTCATTAAATTAATATTAAAGCGGAGGTCCCATGACAAAAAAAAAAATTAAAAGTCAGCAGCTACTAACACTTTAGCTGCTGACTTTTAATAAGGACACTTACCTGTCCTAGTCGCCGGCGATGTCGGCCCCTGCCAAGGCCGATCCTCGATCCTGGCAGCTCCAGGCGCCGCTATCCACAGTAAGGGAAACCGGCAGTGAAGCTGTGCGGCTTCACTGCCCGTTTCCTACTGCGCATGCGCGAGCAGCGCCACACTTTATGAATGGGCCGGCTGGTTTCTGGGATACACACAGTTCCCAGAATGCAGCGCGCCCCATTCACAAGAAGAAACCGTGTGTAGGAGGAGGAAGAGAAACGACCGCGGAGGATGAAGAGGCAGATTCGGCTACTAATGCTGACCTCCTAAACATACTAGCTGCCCAGCTGTCATGCCAGTGAGTTTAATCCTTCAAAGTCAAATCTACAGGAATAAAATAATAGCCCAGTATCCTACTGCACTGCATATATGGTCATCGGATATACCCTAAATAGTAAAAATGCAAGCTATATAAAGGGGGGACATCAAAGTCCTTATATGCTTTCAGTGGAGTTGATGGCCCGGATTCACGTAAGCTTTACACCGGCGTATCTCTAAGTACAAATGTGCGCCATCGTATCCCTGCTCCGATTTCCCAAGCTAGATACGCCTGAAAAATAGGTTTCTGCCGCCCGACGTAACTTGCCTATGACGGCGTATCTTGGGCGTATAGTTACGCTGGACGCCCCATTGCAAATATGCAAATGAGGGAGTTACTTCGATTCACGAACGTAGATGCGCCCGGCGGAAAAGATACGCGGTTTGCGTAAGGCTTACGTCCGGCGTAAAGTTATTCCACATATAGGTAGCGCAACCCATGCAAAGGTATGGATGAGGAAACAGCCGTCGTATTTTACGTTGTTTACATAGTACTAGATGAATAGGGCTGTGCGTAGGTTACGTTCACATCGTAGGCAGTGTATTGACGTATCTTAGGCAGCTATTTCGACGTAACTGTGAGCATGCGCACTGGGATGCTTCCAAGAGATGACGCATGCGCAGTTCGTTTTTTTTAAGATCAGCCCATCATTTACATGGGGTAACGCTTCATTTTAATATATCACGCTCACGTCCACCTACTTTGACTTACGTCAGCTTACGCCGACAACTATACACTATGCCGGAGCAATGTTGAGAGCATATTTTTTGTGAATACCATGCTTGCCTCTCAACGTTGCACCAGCGTAGCCTAAAGTAGATACGCTACGCCGGCTGAAAGATGCGCCGATGTTTCCAAATACAGTCAGGTGTAAGCAATACTGGGCATCATAGCATTTGTAAATACAAATAGTCAAATATACATTTTTATGTACCTAAATATATTATATAATAGTATTTCTCTTCTATAATTGCAACTTAGATTTTAGGCTCTTCTTCCTTCGAAAAACACACAGTATTTTTCCATTTTCACTCTGACTTCACAGGAAGGTCTTACTCTGTTCTAATTAGACTCCCCTAATGGTTTGTTTAATGCATATGTTTTCTTGAACTCTCCTATTCCCCTGCCAGAAGGAAAATTACAGTTCATATCATTAAAATGATGACCGTTAGTGCTGAACATTTATCAAGCAGTGATATTTCAGTTATTGTCAGGGCAGCTGTTCAGATTTTATTACCAACATAAAAAGTGAGACTGCAAACTGCTTTACTCATTTATTTATTCTGCACGCTAGGCATCATGTTTCCAACAGCAGGATGACACAAGCTTGTATATTCCCATGGTCCAAAGTTTCATTTTGGAGGTTTGTAAATGCATAGAAAAAAGTAAATAATCAATAAGTATTTTACAGTCAACTCGTGGCATACCTCGAATTTCCCAGATTCATTGGGAATGTTATCAACAAATCATGATTTTACTGTACAGTTAGGGTTACTGGATTACTAAAAATGCTTATAAGATGTGTTCTTTCAATAGCTCTTTACCACTTGAAACAGTGCATATAGATCCACATACAGTGCCTTGGAAAAGTATTCATACCCCTTGAAATTTTCCACATTTTCTCATGTTACAACCAAAAACATAATTGTATTTTATTGGGATTTTATGTGATAGACAAAGTGGCACATAATTGTGAAGTGGAAGAAAAATTATAAATGTTTAACATTTCTTTTAAAAATAAATATGTGAAAAGTGTGGCGTGCATTTGTATTCAGCCCCCCTGAGTCAATACTTTGTAGAACCACCTTTCACTGCAATTACAGCTGCAAGTCTTTTTGGGGATGTCTCTACCAGCTTTACACATCTAGATAGTAACATTTTTGGCCATTCTTCTTAGCAAAATAGCTCAAGCTCTGTCAGATTGGATGGAGAGCCTCTGTAAACAGCAATTTGCAAGCCTTGCCACAGATTCTCAATTGGATTTAGGTCTGGACTTTGACTGGGCCATTCTAATACATGAATATGCTTTGATCTAAACCATTTCATTGTAGCTCTGGCTGTATGTTTAGGTTTGTTGTCCTGCTGGAAGGTGAACCCCCACCCCAGTCTCAATTTTTTTGCAGACTCTAACAGGTTTTCTTCTAAGACTGCCCTATATTTGGCTCCATCCATCTTCTCATCAACTCTGACCAGCTTCCCTGTCCCTTCTGAAGAAAAGCATCCCCACATCATGATGCTTCCACCCCCATGTTTCACGGTGGGGATTGTATTCAAAATGACGTGCAGTGTTAGTTTTCCACCACACAGTGTTTGGCTTTTAGGCCAAAAAGTTATATTTTAGTCTCATATGACCAGAGCACCTTCTTCCACATGTTTGCTGTGTCCCCCGCATGGCTTCTCGAAAACTGCAAACAGGACTTAATATGACTTTCTTTCTTTCAACAATAGCTTTCTTCTTGCCACTCTTCCATAAATGCCAGATTTGTGGAGTGCACGACTGACAGTTGCCCTGTGGACAGATTCTTCTACCTGAACTGTGGATCTCTGCATCTCTTCCAGAGTTACAATGGGCCTCTTGGCTGCTTCTCTGATTAATGCTCTCTTTGCCTGGCCAGTCAGTTTAGGTGGATAGACATGTATTAGTAGGTTTGCAGTTGTGCCATACTTTTTCCATTTTCGGATGATAGACTGAACAGAGCTCCATGAGATGTTCAAAGCTTGGGATATTTTTTAAAACACAACCCTGCTTTAAATTTCTCCACAACTTTATCCCTGACCTGTATGTGTTCCTTGGCCTTCATAATGCTGCTTGTTAACTAAGGTTCTCTAACAAACCTCTGAGGACTTCACAGAACAGCTATATGTATACTAAGATTAAATTACACACAGGTGGACTCTATTTACTAATTAGATAACTTCTGAAGGCAATGGGTTCCACTATATTTTAGTTAGGGGTATGAGAGTAAAGGGGGCAGAATACAAACACACACCACACTTCAAAATTTTCCTTCAACTTGACAATTATGTGCCACTTTGGTCTATCACATAAAATCCCAACTCAACACACAGCCATTAATGTCCAAACCACTGGTAACAAAAGTGAGTACACCCCTAAGTAAAAATGTCAAAAATGGACCCAATTAGCCATTTTCCCTCCCTTGTTCATATTATGGTATTAAGGTCTCGGTTGTGAATGGGGAGCAAGTGTGTTAAATTTGGTGTTATCGCTCTCACTCCCTCATACTGGTCACTGGAAGTTCAATGTGGCACCTCATGGCAAAGAACTATGAGGATCTGAAAAAAAGAATTGATGCACTACTTATAGATGGCCTAGGCTATAAGAAGATTGCCAAGACCCTGAAACATAGCTACAGCACATACAGCGGTTTAACAGGACAGGTTCCACTCAGAACAGGCCCCACCATGGTCGACCAAAGGAGTTGAGTGCACGTGCTCAGCGTCATATCCAGAGGTTGTATTTGGGAAATAGAAGTATAAGTGCTGCCAGTATTTCTGCAGAGGTTGAAGGGGTGAGGGATCTGCCTGTCAGTGCTGAGACTATACGCTGTGCATTAAGATGGAAGCCTCTTTTAAAGATGATGCACAATAAAGCCCGCAAACCGTGTGCTGAAGACAAGCAGACTAAGTACATGAATTACTGGAACCATGTCCTGTGGTCTGAAGAGACCAAGATAAACTTATTTGGTTCAGATGGTGTCAAGAGTGTATGGCGGCAACCAGGTGAGGAGTACAAAGACAAATGTGTCTTGCCTACAGTCAAGCATGGTGGTGGGAGTGTCATGATCTGGGGTTACATTAATGCTGCCGACACTGGGGAGCTACAGTTCATTAAGGGAACCATAAATGCCAACATGTACTGTGACATACTGAAGAAGAGCATGATCCTCTCCCTTTAGAGTATTTCATCAAGATAATGACCCAAAACATACCTGCAAGAGGACCACTGCCTTGCTAAAAAACCTGAGGGTAAAGGTGATGGACTGGCCAAGAATGTCTCCAAACTTAAACCCTATTAAGCATCTGTGGGGCATCCTCATACAGAAGGTGTAGTCGAACAAGGTCTATAACATCCACCAGCTATGTGATGTTTTCATGGAGTGGAAGAGGACTCCAGTGGTAACCTGTAAAGCTCTGGTAAACTCCATGCCCAAGAGGGTTAAGGCAGTGCTGTAAAATAATGGTGGTTCCACAAAATATTTACATGTTGGACCCAATATGGACATTTTTACTTAGGGATGTACTCACTTTTGTTGCTAGCAGTTTAGACCAGTGTTTTTCAACTCCAGTCCTCGAGGCACACCAACAGGTCAAGTTTTCAGGATTTCCCTTAGATGAAATGGTTGTGGTGATTACTAAGGCAGCTAAACTGATCAAATCACCTGTGCAAAATAATAGAAGGCCTGAAAACATGACCTGTTGGTGTGCCTTAAGGACTGGAGTTGAAAAACACTGGTTTAGACATTTTTCAGGGTTTTTCTTAGTTCCAGTAAAGAGAACTTTCAGCATATCAAGACATTTTGGACAATTTCATGCTCCCAACTCTGTGGGAACAGTTTAGACCCCTTTCACACTAAGGTGGTTTTCAGGCGTTTTAGCACTAGAAACAGCACCTGTAAATCGCCTAAAAATTGCCTTGACATTAGGTAAAGTACACAGCACTTCCAAAACTGCCCTGCCCATTTAATTAATGAAAAGCGCTTTGGAAGCGCCGAAATACAAGCATTTTTAACCCTTCCTTTGGGGTTAAAAGCGCCACAATAGCAGCCGAAAAGCGGTGAAAAAGCGCTGCTTAAACAGCAGTAAACTGCTAACAGCCAATGCTTTCAGTGTGAACAGAGCCTTAGGGATGGCCCCTTTCTGTTCCAACATGACTGCGCACCAGTGCACAAAGCAGGGTTCATAAAGGTGAAGGAGCTTGACAAGCCTGTACAGAGTCCTGACCTTAACCCAATAGAACACTTTTGGGATGAATTAAAGTGGAGACAGCATGCCAGGCCTTCTCGTCTACCTCAGTGCCTGACCTCACAAATGCGCTTCTGGAAGAATGGTCAAACTTTCCCATAGACACACTCCTAAACCTTGTGAACAGCCTTCCCAAAAGAGCTGAAGCTGTTATAACCGCAAAAGGTGGGCCAACTCAATATTGGACTATGACTGGGATGCCATTAAAGTTCATGTGCGTGTAAAGTCAGGCGTCCCAATACTTTTGGATATATATATATATATATATATATATATATATATATATATATATATATATATATATATATTACACACATACATACATTTTATTCAGGGAGATGTATTGTTTGTCTTAATAAAGATGAGCGTCCTTTCTTTGTTATTGTGGGGGTTTTTTGCACTTTTTTTTTAAATAAAGGACTAACCTGACAAAGAAAGAACAGTTGGGAACTATGCTGGAATAATAAAATTCATAAAAAATATCCCTTAACAAACACATTAAGTGCTGTAGAACAAATTAAAGCTTTTGTTAAGTGATCATTTTGTAACTCAGTGGGATACAGATTAGTATTTAAAAAGCAATGCATAAAAAAATATTGATCTGCTAGCACATTATCTTCCTAAAGCTTCACCAGCTTCTTCTTTATGATGTGTGTAATCTATTGAATAGTTACAGAATACGAATCAAAATTAATGCGCAAACAATTTATAAATACATATTTAAACACAATCAATCATTTTCTTTCCTTATCCAATTTTTTTTTTCAATGGAAGGCAATAACAAACAATATTTTAGTAAAACTTCAACATCCTTATTATATGGCACACCTGAAACATTCCCATCTGCAACCCTTACGCCGCCTACACACGATCGGAAATTTACGACAAGAAAAACGTGGATTTTTTTGCTGACTGAATTGTGGCTCAAACTTTTGTTGCATACACACGGTCACACAAAATTCTGACCGTCAAGAACGCGGTGACATACAACACTACAATGAGCTGAGAAAAATTAATTTCAATGATTCCGAGCATGCATGTTTTTTTGCGCTTCGGAATTGCATACAGACGATCGGATCGGAGTTTGAATTTGTATTTTATTGTTTTTATGTTTGTCGTAATTAAAAAGGCAACTTAAAAAGTTAGAGAGTACACAAGAATGTATGTTTTTTTTCTAGTGCTCTGTTTGTCATTTGATGTTTTTTCAAATGTAACAAAAAAAAATCAAAAAAGGGAAAAAACATTTTGCAGCGTTTCCTAAATTTTGCACCTTTTTTCCTATTGCACAAAAAAAATTAAAAAATACAAAATGATATGCAAAAAAATTATCATGGATAAAACAGAAAAACCCAAGGTGGAGGACAACACACAGCATCGCTCAGAGGCGATTACAAGCGCCCAGAGTCGATTAAGTTTGCATGTGCCGCTCTGTATAAGTTTTCATTCATTCATCTCCGCAACATTTTCTTATCTCAAATATCTTCCAAAAGGTCAAAAAGACAACCCCTCATTCGCCAGACCTCCACAACAAATCTTACATGGTATCACATTCTCATCAATCGCAGGGAGAACAGGCCACAAAGTAAATCTTTAAAACTGAAACTTACAAAATCATACTTTGCTTTTTTCGAGCAAATTAAGTCTTCCACTTATCTGGTCTTCGTTTTCCCTTCCTGTGCTGAGCTTATACTGTAGGCCAGTGATGGCGAATATTGGCACCCCAGATGTTTTGGAACTATATTTCCCATGATGCTCAACTACACTGCAGAGTGCAAGAGCATTATGTCTAATGTAGTTCCAAAACATCTGGGGTGCCAAGGTTCGCCATCACTGCTGTAGACTGTAATGCTGCGCACACACGATTATTCATTTTTCGACTTTTTTGGCATGTAGAAAAAACATAGTTTTTCCAACTTCATCATTAAAACGACGTTGCCCACACACCATCGTTTTTTAAAAATGCTCTAGCAAAGCGCGGTGACGTATAACACGTACGACGACACTATAAAGGGGAAGTTCCATGCAGATGACGCCACACTTTGGGCTGCTTTAGCTGATTCCGTGTTTGTAAAAGACGATTTGTGCTTTTCTGTCTGTTACAGCGTGATGAATTGCGCTTACTCTATTACGAATGGTAGTTTTACCAGAACGAGCGCTCCCGTCTCATAACTTGCTTCTGAGCATGCGTGGGTTTTTAATGTCGTTTCAGCCCACACACGATCATTTTTTACAACCCAAAAAACGACAGTTTAAAACGTTGTTAAAAAATGCAGCATGTTCGATTTTTTTTCTTACGTTTTTCAGAAACCTGAAAAATTATGTGAAGCCCACACACGATCATTTTAAATGAAATTATTTTAAAACAAAATTTTTTCATGCCGAAAAATGATCGCGTGTACGCGGCATTAGAACTGTGAATGTGTGCTTGATATAGCAGCAGATGACCATTGTACTATGTCTAGTGCATCGTGCCTTGGAGCAACTGTTTTCAGTCTAACTCAGGAGTGCGTAGAAAAGGAAGATCATGCTGTACTATAAGTACTGTAAGTATTCTATTTGAAGCGGAGGTCTGCCGAAATAAAATATTCAAAGACAGCAGCTACAAATACTGCATCTGCTGACTTTTAATACATGGACACTTACCTGTCCAGTGCACTCGCGATGTTGGCAGCCGAAGCCGATCTGTGCGTCGGCTCTCAGGTGCTGCCACCGCCATCCTCGGTGAGGGGATCAGGAAGTGAAGCCATGCAGCTTCACTTCCTGGTTCCCTACTGCGCATGCATGAGTCACGCTGAAAGTCCTCACTGGTCCCTGCTGTCTTCTGGGACCTGTGTGTCTCCCAGAAGACAGCAGTGGAGGACAGAGTAGGTGCCGGAAGTGGCATAGGTCACCACGATCACCTGTATTAGACATGTATCTGCTCCCTCCTCCCCCTGAAAGGTTCCAAATGTGACACCGGAGGGGGGGGGGGGGGTTCCAAAAAGTGGAAGTTCTATTCTTGGGTGGAACTCCACTTTAAGTCAGAAAGTGTCTGTGGATACACCTTGCAGGTATGATTTGAATAAAATAAAGATTTATTAAAAAAAATACTTTTGGATATTATAGGAACATGGGCAACAACATATTTAGTTAGTTATAGTGGTTTGGGTTTAGATTAACAACATGTTTATAGGAAGACCTTCCACTGTTCATATCTCCCAACTGCCATCGTAGGTCTATGATTAACCGATTAGAGACCGCTCACTGTAGATTTACTGCAGCAGAGAGGCTACTCATGATCATGTACCTGGTTCGTAATCTAACAGCTCCAGATCTGGGGTGCATGTGAGCGCTGCCGGTGACCCAATCCCACCATCATTGGACACAGCAGGAGCCAATCAGCAGGTTCGGCAGACACGATGTCCGCCGAGACCCGCCAATCGTTTGTGAAAAAAAGCAGAATAGCGGTCTGCCTATATAAAAAAAGCAGACCTCCGTTCTGTGAGAGGGGAATGGGCTGATCTTGGACTGATCTGCAGGAACACGGATCTTTAAATTCCCCCAGTCAAAGCACACCATGAGTATAGTAACAATGCATATTTTTAGCACTGATCACTGTATTAGTGTTACTAGTCCCCAAAAGTGTCAAAAAATTCAGTTAGATGACTAATTTGTTCGCTGAAATATCGCAGTCCTGCTATAAGTTGCTGATCACAGCCATTACTAGTAAAAAATAAATATATATATACTATAGTTTGTAGACGCTGTAACTTTTGTGCAAACCAGTCAATATTGGGATTTTGTTTTACCAAAAATATGTAGCAGAATACATATTGGACCAAATTGATGAAGAAATTCGATTTTTTACATTTTTTTATGGTATTTTTTTTTAAAGCAAAATGTAAAAAATAGTTTTTTTTTTTTTCAAAATTATCTGCTTTTTTTTGTATATAGCACAAAAAAAAAAAAGAGGTGATCAAACACCACCAAAAGAAAGCTCTATTTAGGGGGGGGCATAGTTTTTTGGGTACAGTGTCGCACACCCGGGCAATTGTCACTTAAAGTAACGCAGTGCCGTATCACAAAAAATAGAAAGGGGGGTAAACCTTCCAGAGCAGCAGTGGTTAGAGCAGTAATAAAACCAAATGCAAACGTTTATTATATTGCAGCTAACCGATTCTTAGATGATGTTGGCATTAGTTTTATTTTTAGGCTTTCTTTTTTCTACTTTCTTTTGGTGATCAAGCCAGTATGTCTGTAAGAACAAGCTCTCTTCCAGATGTATCAGTTTACTGAGATGGGACAAACCTTTTAACAATCACAGGAGCTTACAATGTTAACCTTTTTTATATTCATAAAAAAATCTTTATGCCCAAGAAAAAATTAATAAATAATGTAGTGATTAGTAACCTGCAATATACCAGTACCTTTTTAAATAGTCTTTGCTAAAGTTTAGATCACCTTTGGTGAATGATTCATGTAGAAATACTGAAAATTCAGGTAAATGTAAACTTTTTCTCGGAACTGTAATTTAATTGTAGTATTTAGTTCTTTGGCTGCTGTTCTGTTTTAGAAATGTTAACAAGAACCAAGAGGGAAAAAAAATCACAACGCTAGCCTAAATGTGTGGATTAGTATTCGAGTAACAAAGCAGCACTAAGAATAGAGAAGCAAAGCTAAAGAATAATTATCTATAGTACATATATACAGTATGTACAGTCTTCAGCCTGCCTTGCAAATAAGGGCTGTAAAGGCAAATAGCGCTAATAAAAACAATTTCAAATTCAGCTGTTTAAATTCAATTATATAATACTATATATAATACTATAAAACTGACTATAGAATTGCACATTACAGTGCAAAATGCACACATGTCCTTAATTTTGTAAACTCAATGCATTATAAATTACAGTTATCTACAAAGATATCTCAAAAAAACCTACAGGAAGAAAAACGCAGAACATTTAGTAAAAATAGTAAGGATTAATAAATTAAGTAGATTTAAAAAGTTAAACAAAAATAATGTTCATGTTTAAATATCAGCTTAGAACAACTTGGTCTAATGCCCTATACACACAATAGGAATTTCCTTTGGGCTAACATCTGATGGTATTTTCTGTCAGAATAACGTATAATCTATGAGGCATAATGAGTCTTTTGAACGGTTCATTTTTTCCCCATACGTTTTTGGAAAATTTGGAAAAAAATGAAAACGCATTTTTTTTTTTTTTTTACACAAAATTGTCCATTTATAAGATATTTCTAACAACATAGCACATAGCATGTACACAGCAAAAATGACACCCCAAAATACATTCTGCTACTCCTCCTGAGTAAAACGATACCAAATGTGTGAGACTTTTACACAGCCTGGCCATATACAGAGGTCCAACATTGAAGTAGCACCTACAGGCGTTCTAGAAGCATAAATTACACACACAAATTCCTGCCAACCTATGACATTGTTGAAGGTCCTTCATATTTCTAACCCATAGCATATACCGTATTTTCCGGCGTATAAGACGACTGGGCGTATAAGACGACCCCCTAATTTTCCAGGAAAATTTTTGGTTTTGGGATATACTCGCCGTATAAGACTACCCCCTTCCGAGACAACATCATTTAAAAAAAAAAAACGGAAACATAAAAAAAAACACATCAGATTTGATTTTTTTTTTGTTCAATAAGTTTTTATTGAATATGCAAAACAAAAGGACAAGTAACAATCACTTGAGCAAATAACAAAACATATACAAACAAAATAATGATACCCAGGCAACAGGTGTGGACCATCCTCATCAAGGCATCGGAGCCATCATATCTGAAAGGTGGCTGACACAGAGTAACGGCCGGACACTAATCAGATTTGGTTTAAACATGGTAATTTTAATGAAAACTGTTGACATTCTGGTACTTAAAATCCTTCAAAATCCTGTTCATGTTCATCCTCTGACATCAGAAGTTCATCAATGACATCTTGTGTTTCATTTGTAAGACAGTCATCATATGGATCTAGTTCCACATCAGATGGTGTGGATTCAGTGTTGGCTTCTCCTTCATCTTGCCACAAGTACTCGTCCTCCATACCATCCAATGAATTTGATATGCCACACTTCTTGAAAGACTTTATTACTTTTTCTGCATCAATATCATTCCAGGCTTTTATGACAAAGTTGCACAAAACATCCAACTGTGGAGCACGCATGTTTCCTCCTTTTGTGAATGACTTTTCGCCGCTAACCATCCACTCATTCCACTGCTCTCTAATGCGATCCTTAAATGGCTTGTTTAGGCACACATCCAGTGGCTGTACCAACGATGTCAATCCTCCAGGAATAACCGCTGCGTCTGTGTTCATTGTTGTCAGCCTTTCCTTTGTCCTGGGAGTTAAATGAGCCCTGAACATATCCCACACCACTAGGCTACGTTCTTTACGAAGTCCACCTGGTCGTCTACTCCAAACATTTTCAAGCCATAGCTTTACCCCTTCTTCATCCATCCAGCCTTTTTCATTGACATGTACAAAAACTCCAACAGGGAACTTGATTTTTGGCATTGTTTTTCTTTTGAAGATAATCATGGGTCTTAGTTTGGCACCATCAGCTGTACATGCTAGTACCACTGTAAAACTTCTCATGTCCTGTTGTTTTGATTAACACGGTTTTTGCACCTTTTGAATTTACAGTTTTATTTACAACCATATGAAAATTCATTGGAGTTTCATCCATATTTCCGATCTGACTTAACGCATAGCCATGTTTCTTGCGCTGTTTTATTACATAGCGATGGAAATTATTTACTTTGCAGTCGAGATCTGCTGGTAATTTTTGTGCAATTTTGGTCTTTTGCCTCAGTACCAGATCATGCCTTTCCAAGAACCTAGTACACCAGGATACAGTGGCCTTAAATCGATGCTCATGCACCATGTCTGCTACATGCTTCTCGAGTTCTGGCCAATGTGGGGTGCCTCTTCTTAATGCACACTTATCCCTTGACATACTCTTTAATGCATCTGCCTTTGCTTTCCAGTCTCGGACCATCTTTTCCGTTACGCCATACGGTCTTGCAGCAGCGCAGTTATTAGTTTCCTTCGCAAAGTTTAAAACTTTGAGCTTAAAACTGGCTTCATGTTTCCTTCTCCTTGCTGGAGCCATGCTGGGGCCCTGTCTATCAGCCATTTCTGTCAGGTATTACGGTATCACTTTTTTTAAATCAAAAAAGGAAACTGGTGAACTACAAGTCCCAAAGATCCCACAATTGGTAGGCAGCAACAATAAATCCTCTCCTCCAAAGCACCATAAATCATACCGGTATTTATTATATGAAGGGGAAATCTGGAGCTGGATGTGCAGTACGGGTTGTATATGATGCTTTGCAATACCGTATACAGTAGCGCAGGTACACACAGTATACAGTAATATGATGCTTTGTTAGTAGGTACAGTACCATATATATGATGCTTTGTCCCAGGTACACTATATACTTCTGATGTAGATCAAATGCTTTTGTTGGTACAGTATATAACAGTACAGTATATGTAACATGTGAATTTGAATGTTTCTGCTTTCTATGGGTCCGTTTTCTACTGCAGAATACATCCATACAGTGTGCACCACTAAGAGCCAATCACAGCAGGCAATGCATTTTACAAATTTTTTGCTAGATGCAAAGCCTGCCTGGATTGGGAGAAGCTGTGATGTCATCAGCCGGCGCCGCTCCTATCATGCTCGGATTGGCAGAGGTATTTTGTCCAATCCGAGCAGGCGTAACAAGCGCTGCATGCAGCAGCAGCGAACATCCACCGGCAGGGATTGGCCGAGCGCCGCACACAGTGTTTTCCCTTACTACAATGCCGCTCGCTCGGCGGCGGCGGCGGCCTCTTCACTCACCGGGATTCACCTCTATACAAACTACCGACCACCCGGCAGGCCTGGCACCAATCTGGCTACCTCTTGTACAAGGTATGGAGCACTCGGCGGCATTAAAAATATATTTCAGCCATTGTACCCGGCGTATAAGACGACCCCCTAGTTTTGGCACTATAATTTGGGCCTAGAAAGTCGTCTTATACGCCGGAAAATACGCCAATTACCAACCAAAATACATTCTGCTGAGTAAAGAAAAGATTACCTGCTGTCTTAGTAGTGCAGTGGTCCACAGAGGAGAGCATCGGTCCAGGTAGCAGGCAGATGTGGTCAGCAACAGTGAAAGGATCGTCCATGCAGCAGGCAGGAATACTGTCCATAGTACAGGCCGCAGGCAGAGATAGGGTTAGTGCGGCCAAAGTATTGGTCCAGGCAGCAGGCAGGACCATGAAGTTTAGGGCCTCGTTTGGGTGAAGAATGGGGACAGGGGGAGAGGCTTCTCCCACCCAAAACGCTTTGAAACCTCCGGGCAACCAGACCCTGTTCTGGGAACACAGAAAACCAAAAACTGTTTTTCTGAACTCCGAACACTATTCTGGAGCCCCTCACATATGTGAGACCCCTGTGTAGCAGGGTAAAAGATCAGTCCAAGGAACAGGCAAAAACATGGTCAACAAGCCGAGGTCAGTGCAGGTGCACAGTGCAGAAATAGACGGTAGGCAGACGCATAGTCGAGAAGCAGTCCAGGGTCAGTTCATGTGAAAGGCAGAAACATGGCGGATAAAAAATGCAGACGGCAGGCAGAGGCATAGTCGATAATCAGGCCAGGGTCAGTTGAGTTGAGGCATTAGGTTGGTTGGTTGAGGCAGCAGGGAAATAATCGGCACAGAAATTGAAACTGGGGAAATGGCAGTCTATTAGAAATTTGGGTTAATAGTCTTCGAGAGTGTGATATCACCTGAAGCATTGTCCGTTACATAGGCCAGGTTGGTCGGGACAGTAGGGGCAATAGATACTGGTGTCTTTCCTAATTCCACTTTTGCTGCACACCCGACATTTTTTTTGGCGTCTTCTTCCGGTTGCTGATGGTGGAATATTTTCAGGAAAATGGCGCTCGTGCAGTCTGCTGACGCAATCGGAGCGAATGCTTTCTGGGGGGGGGGGGGGGGAGACTTGCTGATAGATCAGGGCAGTGACAATTTTTTCAATAAATCCGATGAAAGGGATTGGCATTTCCATTGTTTTGTGGTAAGTGACATATGCATTATAAAGGGCCATATGGATCAAGTATATTGCAACTTTTTTGTACCAAGAGGGACTTGCGTACTGAGAGATAGGGCTTCAGCATTTGATCGTTTAGATCCACCCCCCCCCCCAATAAACTTATTGTATTCATTGATAGAGCAAGGCTTTTGAACGATACAGCGTCTCCTGCAAAGTTTCACGGAGGTGTCATCATGGGTGGTGGACATGACGTAAACGTCTTTCTTATCCCTCCACTTCACGGCCAAAACTTCTTCGTTCCTCAGGCTTGCCGATTCCCCCCTTTGTAGCCTTGTGGTAACTAGACACTGTGGGAAGCCTTTCCTGTTTTTACGTGCAGTACCACAGGCCAAAGTAGTATTCAGGAATAGGTGGCGAAAAAGGGGCAGACTGGTGTAATATTTGTCCATGTATATGCGATACCCCTTTTGGAAAAGTGGGAATGCCAACTCCCATACAATTTTTCCGCTTATTCCCATATACGATGGACACTCAGGGGGCTGGAGCTGGGAGTCCTTGCCTTCGTACACACGAAAGGCATTCACATAGCCGGAGGAGCTTTCGCAGAGCTTGTTTAGCTTCAAGCCGTACCTCGCTCTCTTACTGGGAATATACTGTTTGATTACCAGCCGGTCTGTGAAACGGACCAGGGATTCATCCACAGAGATGTTCTGTTCCGGGATGTAAACTTTGGCAAAATTCTTGTTAAAAAAAATCTATTAGGGGGCGAATTTTATACAATCTATCAAAGTCTGTATGATTGGGGGGGGGGGGGGAGCACTGTGAGTTGTCGCTGAAATACAAAACGCATGATCATGTCATAGCGGGACCTGAGCATCGTAGCGGAAAAAATTGGCATATGGTGGATGGGCTTTTTAGACCAGTATGAATGTAATTCCTTTTTTTTTTTGTAAGCCCCATGTTTATCGTAAGGCCTAAAAAAATACTGAGATCCTGGATTGTTAGGGGTCTCCATACATGAGTTGGGGTTGGTTTCTATGTACTGACGTGCAAAAACATTTGTTTGGTCTATGATGCTGTGAAGTAACTCATCAGTGAAAAATAATTTAAAATAATCGATTTCAGAGAAACCTTGAAACCAACGGTGTTGGCCTGCACACCTGGCTGTGCTGTGAAAGGGGGGGGTTGTGGCTGACCCTGTGCTAGAAGGCAGCCACAATGGGTTAGCCAAGGCATTAGGAAGATGGGTTTGGGCACTAATTCTTCAGCGTGGAATTTTAGAGCCGGTACTTGGCCTCTCCTCCTGGGGTCTAGCACCATTGGAATTTGCGGATTAGCCATTGGGGTGTCCGGCTCTGCTGGTAGCTGCCTGGGGTTCAGTCCGTCGTTTTTTTTGGACGGACTACTTCCTCCTCTGATTCAAATATACTCATATTGCGAACCAGAATCGGAACTTGAATCAGAACTGTACTGGTGCGTTGAGAGCTCCCTGCTGCTCTCATCGGTCTGGGCTAGCACTTGGTATGCCTCTTTTGGGGTGTATAATCTTTTGGACATGGTGGCTGGCTGTATGACAGAGCTGCACGACAAGGACTAATGGGCTGTATGTCAGCTAGAAATTGGCTGCATGTCAGGCACTGCTGGGCTCACAGGACAGGTACTCCTGACGGAGGTGACGGGCATTAGGGTACTCCTGACGGAGGTGACGGGCATTAGGGTACTCCTGACGGAGGTGACGGGCATTAGGGTACTCCTGACGGAGGTGACGGGCATTAGGGTACTCATCAACAAGGCGCTACTTCAGATAAAGTGATCAGCGCATATACATTTACAACTGAGAGTCTGGCATCAAACCAGGGCAAAAACAACAAAGTGCAAACCGTGCAACAAAGTGCAAATGCATAAATAATAAATATCAAATAAATTGACAAATAGTTCCGTCAAATAAATTGACAAATAGTTCCGTCCGTGATATTGTGGTTAGTTTTAAAGGTGATATTCTTGGATGAAGTGAGCTCTCATTGCGCTTACCTTGGTAAGGCAAGGGAAAAGCCTTAGTGTGTGTAACACTTTAGATGGATCTCCAGCAGATGTCCCTCTATCCTCTGTATGGGATGGTGTGGTAGTCCTAGTGTGGGTCCAACGTTCCAGGGTGTTTGGTTGGAGCTGTTCCAGTAGTACTCAAATAAAGAAGGATGGTACCATAGTGAAGCACGTAAAATAAGATTTAGGGCCCTTTCACACTAGCGGACGAACGGTCCGCTCATTACAAGTCCGTTTACGGACTTGTAATGGGTCCCTATGGGAGCGGATCCGTTAGCGGATGATGCATCCGCTAACGTCCGCTCGATCCGCATACGTTTTTGCGGACGGAAGAATGTCCTATTTTTCTTCTGTCCGGGCAAACGGACAGACGGTCCGTTTCCATCCGACCCCCCATAGGGGAGAGCGGAGGAGAGACGGGGCGGTCCCTGCACAGTGTGCGGGGACCGCCCCGTCCGCCCGACAGCTCAGCGGAGACCCCTCGCTGAGCTGACGAACCCACGGAGCGGACCGAAAAACGGACCGCTCCGTGTGTAAGGAGCCTTAATGAAAAAAAAGTAGCAACTTACATTCAAACCTCGCAGCTTTATCAGATCTCTGATGAAGCTGCGAGGTGCAGCGTAACATGTAAGACCCGTACCGGAAGTAGACGTGCAACCCGATCGTTTTACTCGTCTGTTTGTTTTACTTTGAATGCAAGTTGCTACTTTTTTTTTTCATTAAATCTTATTTTACGTACTTCACTATGGTACCATCCTTCTTTGAGTACTACTGGAACAGCTCCAATCACACACCCTGGAACGTTTGACCCACACTAGGACTACCACACCATCCCATACAGAGGATAGAGGGACATCTGCTGGAGATCCATCTAAAGTGTTACACACATTAAAGCTTTTCCCTTGCCTTACCAAGGTAAGCGCAATGAGAGCTCACTTCATCCAAGAATAACACCTTTAAAACTAACCACAATATCACGGACGGAACTATTTGTCAATTTATTTGACGGAACTATTTGTCAATTTATTTGATATTTATTATTTATGCATTTGCACTTTGTTGCACGGTTTGCACTTTGTTGTTTTTGCCCTGGTTTGATGCCAGACTCTCAGTGGTAAATGTATATGCGCTGATCACTTTTTAATTTATCTTATCACTATTGTATTATTATTTACTACAACTTAGATTGAGCAGCATTTATATTATTTTTCACTCTTTTCTATTTGGTGGCGCAAGAGCCTCACAAATTCAAGGCGCTACTTCAGTCCGCCGACTGGGTGGCACCAAAGAATTTTGCAACAAACTATCGGATTATTTCATTAATAAAATTGAAAAAATCCGACTAAGCATTGAGCAAAATGGAATCTGCATGAATCCTGTCCCGAATCCCAACCCCGATCCCATTATATACTCACCTCAAGCACCGAAATTCACCTCAAAACCCATCTCCATCGCTGCCACTAAAAATATCATTGGGACTCTGCGCAACAGCACAGCACCCAATGACATCATTCCCACTAAACTGCTGAAAGAAAGTGCCGAAATATATTGGCACCAGCTATCACGCAGCTTATAAATCAATCATTCAAGGAGGGCATGGTGCCCCCCTTGTTGAAACAAGGTACCATAAAACCGATCCTGAAAAACCCACGCTTGACCCCAATAGGAGGCCCATGACGGGCCTAAATGTTTTCTCCAAGATAATGGAGAAAGAAGTTGTACAACAGTTACAACAACATTTAGAAACCCAAAAATTACACGACACGTTTCAATCAGGCTTCCGTCCGGGTCACGGAACTGAAACAGCTCTGGTAAAAATATGGGATGATGTTCTAGAGGCCACAGATAAAGGAGAATCCTCTCTCCTGATACTGTTGGACCTAAGTGCGGCCTTTGACACGGTAGACCATGGACTACTACTCACTAGGCTAGCGGAAGTGGCCAAAGTCGTGGAAACGGATCTACCTTGGTTCTCCTTCTTGGAAAACCCTTCACAAACAGTGAAATTGGGATCTTTCATGTCAGAAACGCGTACGGTATCATGCGGAGTCCCCCAGGGATCTCCCTTGTCAACGGTACTGTTGAATATCTATCTCCGCCCCCTCTTTGAAATAATCGACAACCAGAAGTTACTTTACCATTCCTACGCAGATGACACTCAACTGTATCTCCGCGTCAGCAAACGGAAAGGATCACTCTCTTGGATTAGAGAGAACCCTCACCCTAATAGATATCTTACACTCAATGGTTCGAAAACAGAGCTTCTCCTGTTTCACGCAAACAGGAAAAGTCACCTCACCTCAACTATGACCCTACCGCCCATTCTGGGAAAAATTATCGCTCCTAGCACCAAAGTCAAAAGTCTCAGAGTCATTTTTGACTCCTACATGACAATGGATGCACAAATAGGGTCGGTAGTCAGTGGATCCCATCATCTGCTGTGCCTGCTACACCGACTCACCCCTTTTATCCATAAAAAGGACATTGCAGTCGTGGTGGGAACAATCATCAATTCCAGACTCGACTATGCTAATGCCCTCTATCTGGGACTCCCCAAATACCAAATCGCTCATCTGCAAGTCGTTCAAAATACGTTTGCTCGATTAGTGACTGGTAAAAAACTATGGGAGTCGATCTCCCTTTCGCTTAGATCCCTTCACTGGCTACCAGTGAAAGACAGAATCACTTTTAAGGTGCTTTGCATTACACATAAGTGTATTCAAGAAAACACTCCCCAATATCTATGCGAAAAAATAAAAGCCCATAACCCCAATCGCATTCTGCGATCCATAAATCAAAACCTACTGCACATACTGTCCAGGGACCTCGACTGTGAAATGTACTACCAACCACCATCCGACTGGAGTCGGACCACTTGGCCTTCAGGAGAATGATTAAAACTCATCTCTTCTGAGACAAAGTGTTTCCTCATTGAAGGAATGGAAACAGCGCCCAGAGGCGATTCAGTTCGCAAGTGTTTGCGCTCTATAAGTTCTTCACTCACTCACGACTGAGGTGACGGGTACTCGGGTACTCCTGACGGAGGTGACGGGTACTCCTGACGGAGGTGACGGGTACTCCTGACGGAGGTGACGGTACCAAAGGCCTGGGCTGGGCTAGAGACACCTGCAAAATTATCTTAGGCTGGATTCACGCAGTTTTAGTGCTTTTTGCAGATTTGCACTACAGTCCTATGGAACACGTTCTGTAGTGCAAATCTGGTTCTTCATATCAGCTCAACCCCTTTTGACTTATTATTCTAGCCTATTTTGGACTTGCGCAATTTTTTCTTTTTATACTTTTACTGTGTTATCCCACATTTATTGCTGCTCTAGAGGGGTTAATTTACATCTATTTAATATTGGATTAAACCAAGCACAGTTTTTCACCTTTTTATTCCTCTTAACATGCATTACAAAAAATAAGGGGAAAAGAACCAAGACAACCCCAGTATTTGGCCCTCCAAGCATTCTGGTTTGTGATCCAGGAAACTTCATTGTTTTGGCTCCACTGGTGCCTCCCTCATACCAGATTGAGACTGGGGTGGGGAATATGTACTGCCAAAAAAAAAGCATGCATCTTGGTTGGAAGATATGTATTCCTCTTTTGTAGCAGGTACTGGGCCTCTTAAGATAGAATGCAACCATTGAGGAAGGAGGGGGCTGATAAAGAGGAAGCAGAGTGATGGGAGTGTGGCTGTGAGCTGCATGTGTTTGAATTGTGGTGCCTCTGTCATTTGGACTTTGTTGCTTTAAAATCTTCATGGTTGATCCAAGTACATTTCTTTTATGTTTTGGGACTATGTGAACCTGACAGGGGGCACTTTGAGATTTGTTTCAGCAATATGTATTTTTGCTATGCTGCACTAAAGTCTTTTTAAAAGCCAACTTGTTCAATCCTGTTAGCCCCCAAACACACCCATATAGATTTATACTGTATAAAGTGCTAGATGCCAGCTATCAGACAGCTGATGGTCCCACTCTAAAGCCTTACTGTGACCCAGGGAAAAGATGCCATTCTTTAAATGGCATGGAGACGAATATTTGCTCTCCCAGTTCCATTTGAAAATGGCACTGGGGATTAAAGTAGATAAAGTGTAACCTCACCCAAAAAGGGGAAGTTCTGCTTTAAGGCCTACTCCCCCAATGAGGGGAGGGGGACAGGTAAAACGATTTTGAAAATCTGAGTGGAAGTTCTTCTTCCCCCTCCCTCCCCGCAGTCTTCAGGGACGAGTCTTCTCCCAAAACAAATGTTGTTAAAATGGTGATGCTACACCATGCTAAATATTGCCCTGTCCAACTTTTTTGGAATTGGATTTGTACTTTGCCAGCTCTTTGTTGCCCTGTCGCAACTTTGAGACATGTTGTTGACATCAATTTAAAAAAATACCTTTTTTTTTCTTAAGATTGTACATTTTCTCAATTTAGACATTTGATTTATTTTGTATTGTGAATAAAATATGGGTTTATAAGATTTGCAGCGTCACACCTGTGTTTGGAATTGGGGTTGTAATAAAATAAACATTTTTAGCGCGATCAAAATATAAAAAGGCAGAAACAAAATCCATTTCCCTTAACTGTGAGCAAGTCTGTTGAAAAAATATTTTGTGAAAAGTCATAATAGTATTTATTTTCAAACTGGAAATGGCATATTCATCTTTAAAATTGAAAAAGTCAATAAACCAGGACAAGCATTTATTAAAAGATAGTTTTAATATTTTACAGCTCCCATTTTATTTGTAAAAACATTAGAGAAATTATCAAAAGCTTTAATCAGTTTCAAGAAATTGAGACAAAAATATACAAATCAGACAAAACGGCAACATAGTGATCATTTCTTATGAAAAAGAACATTCACAATATTTTTTTTATACTTGCAGTTATGGCATGTAGAAGTAATGTGGCGTTCCCTTGGAAAGGGCATAATAGTAAGAAAAATTTGGTTTTGAGTGATTTGTTCATTTGATATTAAAAAAAAAGAAGATATTGCAATTATACAAGAATCATATTCCATTCTATGAACAAGCCACTCCACCGAAAATGCAAAAACAAATATTTCTATATCTGGCAGAAGCTGGAGAGTTCTTCTCTGCACATCTACCAAGGCAACAAAGTATTGTAGATTTTTGTATCTTATATAATTGAGAATGCAACTAGTGGAATGAGTACCCTTATTCATGATAAGTCCCCAAGGTAAGATGCAAGAAAGCAAGAAACTGTACTCCGGTGGTTTGACCACAAGAAATTCAAAGAAACTGCAAGTTAATTAACACACCAGACTTCATAACAGATTTTGGGCAAACAGTCTTGTTAATACAATGTAAAATGAGTAATGTATTCTTCCAAATATTTTTTTTTTAGGTTAGTTTCATGTTTTCATCCTTTATAACATCACCCAACATTTAAGTGGACCTTTCACCTTAAACGTGACTAACCACCACTGTTGGCCTAACCCTCAATTCAGAAAATAGTAATGTGCAATGGTAATCAAAACTGCAGCATTTATTGCACAAATAGCTCTTCCTTTTATCAATCTTCTAGTACCATGCTACAAGCTTAGGCCACTTGTGACAGTCATTGGCTTCCCACTGACCTCCAAGATTTATACACCTTCAGAGCCTGAAGACAGATCTCAGACATAAAAAACGTGATATCTGGCAAGCGTTTCTTTTGTACATACACAAACAAGTGCATCTCAATTCATGAGATCAGTTATTACAGCTCCAAGATTAGACTTTGCGCTCCAGTGATGTAGCCTTTCTAAAGGCTGTGAAAAGTAAATATCACCACTTACCAGGCTGAATTAGTAGACAGGTAGCTGAAAAACCAGTGCTATATTTAAACACCCTGGTTTTTATTCCTGTTACCAGTGCGGTAAAAAGTATGTTTTAAAGCTAGTAGTTCACACTACCCTTTTTTTTCCTTCAAAGTAAGCGCTCAGCTTAACAAAAAAAAAAGTTAGGGTTTGGCTGTCAGACAAAACCAAAAGGCAAAGGATTTGAGAAGGGAAAAAAAGTCTACATTGTTGTGAAAAATGCAATTCATCAACATAAAACTGAAAAAATGGTATCTATAAAGATTCCAATTAATGTGGAACTACCAAAATAAGATGTAGTCTGATAAAGTTGGTAGCACAATATATGCAAAATAGGTTGAGTGTGGGGGGTAGGCAAGTCCAAGTTCTATTTTGAACCGTACTGCATTAGGCATCTACTACATTAGCCCCCTCGGTTATAATTACAGGAATACAGCATTAGGAAGTTGTGTGTTGCTGTTAAGGCATGACGGAATCTGTAGTTCTAAGCAGCATGCAAATTGACATTGGCCTACAACTGGTGTAGCACAGGGAAACGGATGGCAGCTGTTGATTTGGTGAAGAAATTATATTCCTTGGCACTAGCTTTTGTACATAAAAGGAATGCGTTTTGTTAAATTTGTGGTGTAAAATGGTAGGTATGTACATTCAGTTTGCCACAATGTCATAACACAAGCACACATTCAGCCTAGAGTCATGGTTTCAGATGTGAAAAACAGAAACCAACTCCTTAAAACACAATTGTCATTAGAAATGTAAAAAATAAGGCACATTGTTTTTGATATGGTTATTTAGGAATCGGTTAAACATTAATTCTCAACTGGACCTCTGAATATCTAAATCACCTCCATGTTGAAAAGCAATGGTAAAAATTGCACAGATCCCAAACTTTCAGGTAATACATCTCATCACTGATCAAAAAAACAGTAAAATAAAAACACACAGATTGCACATAAGTTCTTACAATAAAAAAATGATAGGTCTTCAAAAATTAAACAATTATTTTCAAAAGGTTGCTATGATGTCTTATTTTTGGTTAAACCACCTTCCAAATTAAGTCCTCTTTTACAGGTTATGGATTACAGGCATCCCAAGAAAGAAAATAAATATTTTTAAACAATATTTTTTGTTCATACTATAAATCAAAATGGTAAAAATTATTGCAGCACATATTTAAAGAAAATCAGGGAATTTCATAAAATATGAAATCTCCGCCTCGAAAGTGTTTTAATTGTGCAGCTTTACCTCTCAGAGCATAAGCTCAGTGTCACAAGGTAAGCCCTCATAGGAGTTGAATCTCCATCCTCCGCTCAATGCTGAAAACATATTCTCTTCAGCTGCTTAGGGATGGTAAAAATGTAAAAGCCATTAGGATTGCTTTACAGGCCTTTTTTTAGGAGCTCAATAACACTCAAATCAAATCCCTAGCATTTAATTGCTAAACAGATGGAACAATTGGCTTGCTACAGTGTAGGCTACACAAGATGCATATAGACGAATTAGGTCAACTGCACCCAAATTGAGCATTGCACAACCACACCAGATTTTTCACTACTATATGCTACTTTTGTTGTTTAAAGCACAGCAAGTGATTCATTCCATCTGTTTATTGATCATTTGCTAATAATGTTGATTTATCTTAGTGATTTTATAGTGCAACTGAACTACTAAATAATTACCTGTGTTAGCTTTTTTTTATATATATAAACCGGACAGCACCTTTGTAATCCTGTTCCAAGTACCTTCTTTCCTCGCAGACCTGAGGCAAAAGATGGGACTTCCTTCGTAGGGATATTCAGACCCTATACTGCGCTGATCTCCTTTAACCACTTCCTTACTGGGCATGTATACCCCCTTCCTGACCAGGTGAAATTTCAGCTTGCGGCCCTTCGTCGCTTTAACTGACAATTGCGCGGTCGTGCGACGTGGCTCCCAAACAAAATTGGCGTGCTTTTTTCCCCATAAATAGAGCTTTCTTTTGGTGGTATTTGATCACCTCTGCGGTTTTTATTTTTTGCGCTATAAACAAAAAAGGATGACAATTTTGAAAAAAATACAATATTTTTTACTTGTTGCTATAAAAAAATAGCCCAATTTAAAAAAATAAATAAATTCAGTCTAGGCCGATACGTATTCTTCTACATATTTTTGGTAAAAAAAAAAAATCGCAATAAGCGACTGGTTTGCGCAAAAGTTATAGCGCCTACAAAATAAGGGACAGAATTATTTTTTTTTTTTACTAGTAATGGCGGCGATCTGCGATTTTTATTGCGACTGCGACATCATGGCGGACACATCGGACACTTTTGACACATTTTTGGCACCATTCACATTTATACTGCAACAGTGCTATAAATATGCACTAATTACTGTATAAATGTGACTGGCAGGGAAGGGGTTAAGTGTGTATCTTGCATGTTCTAACTGTGGGGGGAGGGGGGGGGGTGACCGATTTGTGTCCCTATGTACAAGAGACACAGATCAGTCTCCTCTCTCTATGACAGGACGCTGTCATTGTGAGAGCCGGCAATGAGAAATGATCTCATATGTTTACATATGAGATCATCTCTCATTCGCTGCACAGATCGCATCGCAAACGGCCACTCTGATTGGCCGTTCGCGGCGATCAGTGATTGGCTGTGTCCAAGGGACACGGCCAGTACACAAGTTCCCCGCTGCGCGCTCTGGAGCGCGCGCTGGGAAGGAAGAAAGGGGCCGCCGTGAAAACACGGCGGCCCGGAGAATTAGAGCCACCCTGTGGCCGTATATAGTCCGGCCGTAGGGAAGTGGTTAAGAGGAAAGAAGAATACAGTACAAGAGGCAAAGCTGTCCTGTTTAACAATAGCAAAGACTAAGATTATAATGAATGTGACATGTTCTCTATGGAACACACCTTGCTAAGTATTTTTTCTCATATCACATTTTTAGATTAACTATGCAAAATAACATTTACAGCATTTTTTATTAGCCCAGATCAAGCACGTATGATCTACTATTTTTAACAGCAATGTTTATCATGGCAATGCTAGATGGGCAAAGTTCCCTTTTTTAAAAAAGGACAATACTGTATATCTTCCCTGTTTGCTTATCTGCATCAAACTAAATTATTGTGGATTGGAACTCTTATCACATGAGCGTGATTGGAAGCTTGATTGCCAATAAACAGAGAAACATTTACCCAAAAATTTGAAACAAAATTGCATGGAAATCAGGCAGCCTGATTCACAGTCTATGCAACAGTTTTTATGTGCATTTGTAACCACTATGCTTCTAAATCCTGGGTAGCAAGGTGCAAAAGGTATAAAGCTGAATTGCCACTGAAAGGATAAATATTTAAACCTAAAACACACACAATTAAGGTAAGGGACGGTTTTATTTCGTCATACTGCTACTTTGAGAGCAGCAGGGGGAGAATTTTATAAATAAGGCTGCTCAATTATAATACATCTGTCTCTGCTCTGGTTTATTACTGCCTTGCTGAGACAAAATTTGGAATAATATCCCTAAATCGGACACCGACTTTAAGCAGTTTCAATGGGTCATCAATGCTACTACATTTGCCAACAAACTTTTTATGGGAGGATCAATTCTATTGGAATTAAACGTACAGACTGCTTACTTGTGCAAGCTGACGTGCAAGTTAACTTTTTGCCAACAAATTGCTAAAACTTATTTTATTACCACACAGTTCCAAGAAGGCAGGTTGACATAATACACTGACAGCTTTAAATAAGGCTGTGACAAAGCCATAGTGAGGGTGAGTGAAATGCTAGAAGGATGTAGAGATGGAAATTATCCCGCACAGAAACCAGTTAAAACTGAAGGGACAGAATGATTTTGCAGTAATCTAAATAGATTGCCTGGAACAGGCCATAATATTAAACAGCTTTTGGCAACATACTGACTGGTAACTTTAACAAAAGTCAATACTGTGACTCTCCAATTGTAACAATTATTTGGCCACTTGCTTCAAGTGTGTTTGCTTCACTTGTCAGAATACATTTTGTAAAGTGTATTTTTACCATTTTAATATTTGACTTCAAAATTTAGCGAGAACAAAAAGGAAATCAATTGAAGTTCAAGTTCTATGAAAGAAAACGAAAAAAGAAAAAATATATACTTCATGTACTGGATGAAGGTGGTGTAAAACATGGCTTTTCTTGGAGGTGTTGTCAACAGAAAATGTTGAAAGCAAATCCTCACAGTGTCCAGAAGCTGGTATAGCAATGTGCTTCTTTATTGCATGTAAAATACATAAGATAACGTTGTTGCTTACAGCAAAGTTCATCTCAGTTTTACTCGAAATGTGCTAATGTCCATAGGGCTCATGGTGACCGTGCTTATGTTTTGAGCGTCTGTAGATGTATGCATTAAAGATAAGGTTGATGATCTGAGACTCTCAACTTTAAAACCACTAAAAAGTTCATAAAACGAAATCTGAAAACACAAAGAAAAAAGCACAATAAATTCTCTCTCACAAAATATATTATATATATATATTTTTTTTTTCACATACACACACATAGGAGATAAAATAAGTATTGAATAAGTCACCATTTTTCTAGGTAAATATATTTCTAAAAAGGTACTATTGACATAAAAGGTTCTCCACATGTTAGCAACAACCCATGCAATTCATGCATACAAAGAAACCAAAAACAAAAGTTCAAAAATGAAGTTATGTGTAATAAAATGGAATGACACTGGGAAAAACACAAGAAAGGGGAGGTGTGAAAAACAAGAAAGGGGAGAGGAAAAAAGGCCTTTTAGTAATTAGAAAACTATCCTGCCCCTTTTTCAGTGCAAATTATCAGCTGGTTCAGTCTCAACTGATGGCCTATAAAAAGGTGTCTCATTACCAAGGTGCCACACAAGAAACATCTCATGATGGGTAAAAGAAGAAAAGGAGCTATCTCAAAGACCTTTGCAACCTTACTGTGGCAAAACATACTGATGGCTTTGGTTACAGAAGCATTTCTATACTTCCAGATTATGGCCCCAACAGTGCTTACTAGAACATTCAGAAGTGGTCTTGTGCACCCCTTCACTCTTCGCCCTGCCAGAGGAGTATCGGAAATTTTGTGATGTCTTTGACAAAGGTCAACCCAGTAGTTTGTAGTTTGCCTCCGCACTGGTCGTATGATTGAGCAATTAGTGCCATACCCCCTTTGTGGTCGGGTCTACCCTTTGTCTGAGAAAAAAGCAATAGAGGAGTACGTGGCAGATGCACTTAAGGTTTCATCCGTAGATCCTAGTCTCCTGCTGTGCTGGTTTTTTCTTTGTGAAAAAGGAGAATGGTGAATTGAGACCTTGTATTGTTATTGGGGTCTCAAATTGCTTCACAATTAAGAAAGCGTTTCCGATTCCTTTGATTATGAAATTATTTGACCGCCTCAAGGGAGAAACGGTTTTTACTATTGTCCCGATACCACTTTTTTGGGGTCTCAAATTGATACCTACCGATCTTTTTTTAAATGTCATGTGAAGTTTTCAAACCACAATAAGAAAGATATTTTCTTTGGAATTATGAAGAACTTTCAAGACATTATAAAAGAGTAAAAATGAATAAAAATGTTTTATTTTCTTTCCTTTCAAAGATTCACAGAACATGATAAATACAAAAAAAATTATTTGATTTGCCGCAAGTACTCAAATACTTGGTAGGTCCCGAGATACTAATCGGTACGACAACCCTAGTTTTTACGAAGCCTGATTTGCGAAGGACATACAATCTTGTGAGGATTAAGGAGGGCGATGAATAGGAAAACTGTGTTTAATACCAGAAACAGGCAAAACACATCTAACCAATGATTATTTTTTGGGGGGATTTCCAAGCCTAAGAAAATCTGATACATTTAATACATTACATTTTAGATTTAAATGCATATTAAATGTGTCTCTGCTACATGTAAGCAATACCCCCAATTGTTTGGCTGGCTAAGACCTAAAGTTCACAAAAGCGAAGGTATAGGAAAAAAATTGCACAGTACACTTCTTTGAAGCGAAATACCTTTCCCTGAGATGTAGAGCAGAAAAGACCAAGTTCTTTATTTGCAAACATGCAATCAAATCCTTTCCTATGCAGAATTAGCGCTGCCTCTTCTGATGGCCCAACCTGAATGCAAGCATAAAGACATCAGTTTAGAAATATTCTTTTGACAAAACATGAATTTAATGTAAGAAAAAAAAATGTCACTAATGACAGGCCAGAAAAGCATAACAAATTATTCTTCATAATTAAAACACTAAACAATTCTATGCCTCAGTGCTAAATTTAAGTGCTTATTTTGTGAAAACAAATTCTCCAAGGGCAGTATAACATGGGAAAACACCCTCTAAGCAGGGACTAATGGCGCGTACACACAACCATTTGTCGAGTTGTAAAACATTTAGTTTTAAGGGTCTAGAAAAAAAAAAGTTTTTTTTAACCACTTAAGACCCGAACCAAAATGCTGCCAAAAGGACCAGGCCCCTTTTTGCGATTCAGCACTGCGTCGTTTTAACCGACAATTGCGCGGTCGTGCGACGTGGCTCCCAAACAAAATTGGCGTCCTTTTTTCCCCACAAATAGAGCTTTCTTTTGGTGGTATTTGATCACCTCTGCGGTTTTTATTTTTTGCGCTATAAACAAAAATAGAGCGACAATTTTGATTTTGATATAATAAATATCCCCCCAAAATATATATAAATAAAAGCGTTTATCGGTTGGTTTTTGCAAAATGTATAGCATTTACAAAATAAGAGATAGTTTTATTGCATTTTCATAAAAAAATATGTTTTACTACTAATAGCGGCGATCGGCGATTTTTTTCGTGACTGCGACATTATGGCGGACACTTCGGACAATTTTGACACATTTTTGGGACAATTGTCATTTTCACAGCAAAAAATGCATTTAAATTGCATTGTTTACTGTGAAAAAGACAGTTGCAGTTTGGGAGTTAACCACAAGGGGGCGCTGTAGGGGATGTGTGACCTATGTGGGTGTTTACAACTGTAGGTGTGACGTCATCGATCACGTCCCCCTATGACAGGGATGACGTCATCGATGCTGCGGCCACAGTGAAGCACGGGGACCGATCGCCGCACTCCAGCGGTGATCGGGTCCGCGAGTCCCGCAGTCCCGGAGCTTCGGCACGCGACACACGGCTGGGTACAAAAATCAACGTATATATACGTTGATGTGCCCAGCCGTGCCATTCTGCCGACGTAAATGTGCGGAAGGCGGTCCTTAAGTCGTTAACCTGATCATTAAAACGGCCTTGCCTACACACAATCGTGAAAAAAATGCTCTAGCAAAGCACAGTGACGTACAAAGGCACTATAAAAGGGAAGTTCTATGCGGATGATGCCACCCTTTGGGCTGCTTTAGCTGATTTTGTGTTAGTAAAAGACGATTCACGCGCTTTTCAGTCTGTTACAGCGTGATGAATGTGCTTACTCCATTACGAACGCTAGTTTTACCAGACCAAGCGCTCCCGTCTCATAACTTGCTTCTAAGCATGCACATTTTTTCACGTTGTTAAAGCCCACACACGACCATTTTTTCCAATGTAAAGAACGATGATAAAAACGTAAAAAATTAGAGCATGTTCTTTACATCATGAAAAATGTTCGGGAGCCCACACACGATCGTTTTTAATGACATTAAAAAAAAAACTTCATTTTTTTACAACCCGAAAAACGGTTGTGTGTACGCGGCATTACATTTGCAAAACTTTTCATCCAGTGTGTGCGAGGTTAAAAATTCTGGTTTTTGCAAAGAAGAAAAAATGCTTAGAATCCTTAAAAACCTGACGCCCTATGTCCATAAAAGCCCAGACCAAAACGCGGAATTCGGTTATTAAAAAAATAGATAGGTTTTCCTAACTTATAAGGCCTGCATGTAATGGCAATCAAGAATGTTCAGAACCTATTCTGTCTCAAAGCGCATGTAAACCCAAGAACAAAAATGTTATATATTGCAACTTAGATTGTTATGGCTGCATTAATTTTCTCTTTTTTCACAAAACACTTTGTCATTGGTTGACAACATGAAATCACCACAGCGTAATCTAGAGAGAAGCAGTTGAAAAGATTTCAGATATCAGTTATTTTTACATTAAGGGAGTACTATACTCACCTTGGCTCCAGTGATGCCAACGTCCTGGAGCTTACTGCTGGCATCTTTGAGCAGCCAGCATCTGGGTATTGAATGGTGGCAGCTTTTATCGCATGGGCGGGGATAACATTACTCCCACGAATACGAAGGAGTTTCATCAGTTTTGACATTGCTGGATTTCTAAAGTGAGCTACTTGAGGTTGCAGTCAGGGCGGTAGCAGCAAGGGGTTAAACGGGTATAACAAAAGCCTTTCAATAACATTCCTGCAGACTCTCAGTCAACTGTCTGCCTGAACCTCTTGTACGGGAAGACAGTTACTTAAAGTGATTTACTTTGTAAAAAAAAAAAATCCTATCTAGCAGTTAAGGAACCCGAGTATGCATGTGCTCAGACAGGTCCAACCACCACAGAAGCGAGGAATTCACTTTATTTGGTACAAGGATTTTACATTCCATAGAAGACTATTTTCTGTCAAGGCAAGGATAATATAAGTAAAGTGCAGCTCCTTGAGGCAAATTTGAGCTAACTAGGCTGCTGAACAGTTGAGGTCACTAAAAAAAAAAAGCTGAAAAAAAAAAACACCCGAAATTCATGCTCGTGTATACATAAACTTCTTTGGAATGAGTATGCTGGAAAACCAGGATCCAATTGTCATTCGATCACTGTGTTCTGGCAGGCAGTCCTCCAGTCAGAACACACTAGCTCAGCAGAGAGATCACTGTAATAACGTAGAGCCAGCGCCTCTCAAGCTTCTCCCTTTTTTTCGTGCAGCCCCCTGAGAGGTCCCAGCAATATGCTGGACCAACATGGGATGGCTCAAAGGAGAAAGTACAGATTGTACGGTTCTCCTGCTCTGTTTCTATCCCCAGGTATCCGCCCAGCTGCCGGGCGGCAACAGCGTCCCATTGGCAGGCAGAAGAACCAGCTGATTGGTCCGAATCGAGCGGGAGATAGCCCGCGCGGAGGAAGGCTATATAGGGGCTCCAGCGCGGCGGTCTCCTCAGTCCTTTCAGTCAGCCAGCGTCGCAGCAGGGGCCGTGTCTGTCACTCGCAGACATGAAACGCCGCGCTGTCAGCAGTCGGGAAGCCTTGCTGTGTCAGCTGATGGAGAGGGCAGAGAGCAGCGGAGGTGAGGAGTGGCTGCGCCGCTGTCTGGAAGAAGGGAACGCTGCGGTACAGCCTACACTCTCTCCTCCTGTGCAGAAAAAAGGCAAAGCTGCGGTGGGTAGCGCAACCAGGCAGCAGCCAGGTAGAAAGAAAAAAGGTCAGAGAGCAGCTCCTTCTCCTCAGCTAACAGGTCTGAAGAAACAAGGGCCAGCTGTATCAAGAGGTGCATCTCGTCCGCGGGAGAGCAGCGCTACTCACCCCACGCTTATGGAGGCGAGCGAGCAGCCATTGTCCCCTACTGGTGAGAATTCTATGTTTGATGTGTCACAACTGTCAATGTTGGTTGGTTCTTTATCTAATGTGTTACAGAAATTTCAGGGGGCACATGCTAATGGTGCTGACAATACTCAGAGTGCACGGGGGGCCGGTGCAGGTAATGTAAGGAATTATGGTGAACTGTCAGGGGCACAATCTATTGGTGCAGAGCAGAGCATACATTTGCAAAGTAATGCAGAATACCAGAGGGCACAGCTTTCTGGTGCTGATTACATGCTGCAGGATGGCAATAGTGACTTATTTTCATTTGAGAATGCACATTATTTGGATGATGTTGGTCCTGTTTGGCAGGAGTCAAGTGCCCCTGCTTTGCAGGACACAAAAAGAGCATTTGCTGTGAGAGGCGCTAGTGCCCCCAATATTAATCCTTCCCTGCCTATAAGGCCGTCAGCATTGACAGTGGGCGAGTCTTCCTTCAGGGAGCCCCTTCCGTGCGTCCTGTCCCCATTGGGCTTTCATTTGCCTAAGGCAACAAAAGAAAAAATCTGGAGGGGCAAATTTTTGGAGCTACTGTCTTTACTGCCCTCCGCTAAGGAATTCCTAGTTAAAGCTGACAGGCAAGCGAATGACAGGCCAGAGGAGGATAGGAAACGGTCCGTTCCAAAAACGTTTCAAAACTGGCTGCAGGCGTTTTGCATTTATGCAGCAGTAATGGGTGAACGCTTTCCCGGCAAGTGTTCAGGCCTGTTCCAACATTTGGACATTATAGCCGAGGCCTTTCGCCATTTTGGGGGTACAGCCTGGTTCACCTATGACGAGAATTTCCGTCAGAAGCTGGCAGTCCACCCTACCTTACATTGGGGGACGAAGGATGTGGGTCTGTGGTTGAACTTAATGTTGCCAGCGAAACCGCAGTTTACACCTAGGCCCCCGGCAAGTAGTCAGGGCAGTTTTCGCAAAGGCCTGTGCTTTGCTTTCAATGAGGGTCAGTGCAGGTTCCTTACAAATTGCCGCTACAGGCACGAGTGCTCCTACTGCAGCGGTGCTCATTCAGCCAGCAGGTGCTTTCGCAAATCATCCGCATCCTCCTTTCAGCCAGTTAACAAGGATAGTCATGGAAAAGGCGCAGACTCCGGTGAAGTTAGTCGCAATGCGCCCATGGCTAGAGCGCTACCCAGACCTCAGGATGGCGGCTCTGCTAATTGATGGTTTTAAAGAAGGTTTTTTAGTCCCGTCCTTTGAGGGCCCGGGCTGTGTGATGGTAAAAAATTTATTTTCGGCTTGTAGCCATACGGACGTGGTATGTGAAAAAATATCCAAGGAGCTGGCTGAGGGGAGGATAGCGGGCCCCTTTTCATGCCCCCCTTTTCTGAATTTTTGCTTGTCCCCACTGGGGATAGTCCCAAAGAAGGAGGCGGGCTCTTTTAGGATGATACACCATCTTTCTTATCCCCCTAAATCCTCGCTGAATGACGAAGTTTCAGATATTGCAGCCCCGGTAGTTTATTCTTCTTTTGATGAAGCTTTAGTCATCCTGAGACGGATGGGTCAAGGTGCCTTACTGGCGAAGGCCGACATCAAGGCAGCTTTTCGGTTATTGCCAGTCCACCCTCAGGGGTTTAACTCCTTGGGCTTTCATTTCTTGGGGAAATTTTTCTTTGATAAATGCATGCCCATGGGGTTTTCCCTGTCGTGCTTCTACTTCGAGGCCTTTTCCACCTTTTTGCACTGGGTCATGTCCCAGAAGTTTCCCCATGGGGCTCTATTACATTACCTGGATGACTTTTTATTTTTTGGTAAGGTCGAAACCTCTGAATGTTTCGAGGCCCTCCAAGCATTTTATGGTATCTGCGAGGACTTTGGTGTCCCCTTGGCACACGAAAAGACCACTCTTCCCTCCACATCGATCGAATTCCTTGGGATAGGCATCGATTCGGTTCGTATGGAATTTAGGCTACCGGAAGAAAAATTGCTGAAGCTGAGATCTCTGATCTCATCATTCTTATCCAGAAAGAAAGTCTTGTTGAAGGAAGCCCAGTCGCTTCTGGGGCTATTTGCTTTTGCCGCCAGGGTTATTCCCATGGCTAGGGTTTTCTCCCGTAGGTTTTCCTTGGCCATTAAGGGCCTTACTAACCCGCGGGCCCATATTCGGCTATCGAGGGGAGTGAAGGAGGACCTTAAGGTATGGGATACTTTCCTAAGCGAATTTAACGGCTCCACAGTATGGCAGCAGGATTTTGTGGTTAGTAGCCAAATGGAATTCTTCACGGACGCAGCCGGGTCGGCGGGTTTCGGGGCATTCCTGAATGGGCACTGGTGCGTCAGGGCTTGGCATATGGCATGGTTGCGGGAGGACATTTTGCAAAACTTGGTCCTCCTGGAATTGTTCCCAGTCATAGTCTCTGTAGTAATCTGGAGAGAGTTGTTTGAGAACAAGAGAATTTTGGTCCATACGGACAACAAGGGAGTTCTGTTTGCCATTAATGGTTTATCAAGATCCGAGCCAGTGGTGAGACTGCTGCGTTTTATGGTTTGTCACTGTATGCGTTATAATATCTGGCTTAAGGCTGAACATATAGCTGGCATTCATAATAATATCGCCGATGCTTTATCTCGCCTACAGTTCGCAAAGTTTCGGGACCTGGCTCCATCAGCAGATCTGGAAGGGACCCCTTGCCCAGAATTCCTCTGGGGCTTGATATGGGAGTGATTTTCGGCAATCTACGCAACTCGGTTTCAAGTAAGACTTGGTCAGACTATAGGCTATCTTGGTCCAGGTGGTGTTCTTTTTGCAGTGACGTTGGTTCGGATCCGTTAAAGGTCACTTCATTGTTAGCTTTAACCTTTTTGTCTAACCTCATTCAGGCTCACCTTTCCCCGGCCTCAGTAAGCAAAATCCTGGCGGGGATTTCATTCTTCTTGAAGTTTTCAGGTGTACCAGCTTTAACTTCCTTCTTCCAAGTGTCACAGGTCCTCAAAGGTTTCAGGAGGTCCAGACCGGCAATCGACAACAGACGTCCCATCTCGGTTGCTTTATTGCTGGACCTCCTGGGTTCTCTTCGGGAGGTATGTACATCCGAGTTTGAAACTCTTCTGTTTAGAGCTGCCTTTTCTATCGCTTTCTTTGGTGCCCTCAGGATTGGCGAATTTACGGCTACAAACAAGACTTCCCTATCTTTTCTTAGATTTGGTCATGTCCTTATGCAAGATGGTCGCCTTGATATTTTTCTTAGCAGGTCCAAATCGTCTCCGGCCGTGGGGGATGTTGGTTCTCCCTCGCTAATTCAGGCAACAAGGCGCTATGCCCGGTCACCCAAGTGAAGAGGTATATGGCGTTTAGGCCAGTATCTTCCGATTCTTTCTTTATACACGAAGATCTGTCCCCATTGACTAGATACCAGTTTTCGGCAGTTTTTTCCTCTTGTTTGAAGCTTTTGAACTTATCTGGTCATCGATTTTGTTCTCATTCCTTTAGGATAGGGGCGGCCACAGTAGCGGATTCTTTGGGTTTTGCTGAGGAGGGGTTGAAGGCTGTCGGGCGATGGAGTAGTTCTAGGTACAAATTATATGTGCGTCCTGAGCTTCTAATTTTGTGATTTCTTTTTCAGATCAAAACAGGAAGGTGGTTTGGATAGTGGGCCACTCTTATGTTTTCTGGGCCGCCAAGCACGCCGGATCCAGGACCTATTCCACAAATTTAGGTCTGGACTCTACCTACGTCTTTCATGTTATTATGGTCAGGGGTTAGGGGTTTGCGGTGGAGGGGTATCAAAGAGCATTTAGCACGTTTATCGGATATATGGCCTCCCCCTCAAATCTTGGTCTTACATGCTGGTGCCAACGATCTGGGTAAATTGGGTACTTGGGAACTATTATGTGAAATAAAAAGGGATTTACACGCAGTGAAGCTCATGTTTCCTTATACGGTTTTGGCATTTTCTGAAATGATCCCAAGGCTGTTGTGGTCTCCTCAGGGTGCTTTGTTCTATTTGGACAGGATTCGGAGGAGACTTAACAGGACCATTCATAGTTTTCTAGTTTCTTCTGGCGGCGTGTCTTTCCGCCATGCAGAATTGGAGGGCTTTATCCCAGGCCTTTTTCGCAAAGATAAGATCCATTTATCGCCCATTGGCATTGACATTTTTAATATGGGGCTACAGGATCTGATAGAAGCGGCCACGGTGGTGGGGGGGCCTCAGCCGGTAGCTGCTCTACCGGCATCGGCCGGTGGGGATTAGTCGTCCAGCCTTGGCTGGATGGACACCATGTTATTCTCTTTAAATTATATCTTAGTCCAAGTTGGCCTATTTATTTTAGTTACTTATTTATTGATTTATTTATTTTTATTTAAATAAAGCAATTAACCCCTATGGATAACACCGTGGCCATATATAATTTCCATTTAATAAATATGTGTTGGATTGTATCTTGGTGTTGTGTTTTAATTTTAATACCTTTGTGCTAGCCCATGGGTTGAGTGAAAAAAACTCAGTGTATGAGACATTAGGAACACTGCTTAGATTAAAAAATTAGAAATTAGAAATGTATTAATGAAATCGGCTTTACTCATGTGTGTCTTTTATACAGTATTAGTCCAACTTTAACTACCTCCCGCCCGCCATATAGACATATGATGGCAGACGGGATGCTTCGTTGTTCTGGCATGCTGGGACACGGTGCGACCCGGACCTCTATAAAGAGCCGAGGATGTGGCCATTTACCCATGTGACCAGCTGCGTCTAATCACCGCTGATCACATATAAACAAGGAAAAGCCGTTTATCGGCTCTCCTCGCATCACACCGACTATGTGAGAGGAGAAGAAAGCCAATCAGTGGCATCTCCTCAGAGGGGGAGACCTGTACAGATAATCAAGGCACTGATCATCAGTACTCCGATTATCAGTGCAGCCCCAAGAGTTCCCAGCAGTGATGCCAGTCTATGCCAATTTGTGCCCATTGAGGCCAATCTGCGCCCATCAGTGATGCAAGTCAGTCATCAGTGGCACAAAGTTACTCATTATCAAATTTTCAGACCAAAAAAAAAGTTATTTTTCCATTTCCCGTCTTTTTTCATTGTTCTAGCAAAAAATAAAATAAAAGACCCAGAGGTGATTAAATACCAAGAAAATAAAGCTCTATGTGTGGAAAAAAAAAGGTTGAACATTTGGGCGCAGCTTTGTATGGAAATTGGCCTGGGCAGAAAGGGGGTAAATATGCCCTGTATTGAAGCGGTTAAAGTTTGTAAAACCAAAATGTTTCTACCTCCGTTCATTTATTTTTGTCTCTGGGCCCCCTTGGTGCCATTTTTTTGGATTTACAATTTTAGAGATGCAATACAAAAGGAGAGGAGGAAAACGCTCAAAAAATTTAAGAAATTCCAAGTTAAACACTTGTTACCTGAACAAGTTTGCTCATTGGAAGATCTCTTGCCTCTTTTTGGAGACATTTCATATTTCTCATCTCTTGCTCATACATATACAGATATATTATATATATTATATTATTATACACACACACACACACACACACACACACACACACACACACATTATATATATATATAATGTATAATATATGTATAATATATATGTATGTGTATGTATGTGTGTGTGTGTATATATATATGTATATATATATATATTATACACATATATATATATATATATATATATATATATATATATATATACACACACACACATACATACACACACACACACATATATATTATACATTATATACACACACACACACATACAGTGCAGAAAATAAGTATTTGAACACCCTGCTATTTTGCAAGTTCTCCCACTTGGAAATCATGGAGGGGTCTGAAATTGTCATTGTAGGTGCATGTCCACTGTGAGAGACATAATCAAAAAAAAAATTCCAGAAATCACAATGTAACTATTTATTTGTATGATACAGCTGCAAATAAGTATTTGAACACCTGAGAAAATCAATGTTAATATTTGGTACAGTAGCCTTAGTTTGCAATTACAGAGGTCAAACGTTTCTTGTAGTTTTTCACCAGGTTTGCACACACTGGAGGAGGGATTTTGGCCCACTCCTCCACACAGATCTTCTCTAGATCAGTCAGGTTTCTGGGCTGTCGCTGAGAAACACAGAGTTTGAGCTCCCTCCAAAGATTCTCTATTGGGTTTAGGTCTGGAGACTGGCTAGGCCACGCCAGAACCTTGATATGCTTCTTACAGAGCCACTCCTTGGTTATCCTGGCTGTGTGCTTCGGGTCATTGTCATGTTGGAAGACCCAGCCTCGACCCATCTTCAAAGCTCTAACTGAGGGAGGGAGGTTGTTGCCCAAAATCTTGCAATACATGGCCCCGGTCATCCTCTCCTTAATACAGTGCAGTCGCCCTGTCCCATGTGCAGAAAAACACCCCCAAAGCATGATGCTACCACCCCCATGCTTCACAGTAGGGATGGTGTTCTTGGGATGGTACTCATCATTCTTCTTCCTCCAAACACGGTTAGTGGAATTATGACCAAAAAGTTCTATTTTGGTCTCATCTGACCACATGACTTTCTCCCATGACTCCTCTGGATCATCCAAATGGTCATTGGCAAACTTAAGATGGGCCTTGACATGTGCTGGTTTAAGCAGGGGAACCTTCCGTGCCATGCATGATTTCAAACCATGACGTCTTAGTGTATTACCAACAGTAACCTTGGAAACGGTGGTCCCAGCTCTTTTCAGGTCATTGACCAGCTCCTCCCGTGTAGTCCTGGGCTGATTTCTCACCTTTCTTAGGATCATTGAGACCCTACGAGGTGAGATTTTGCATGGAGCCCCAGTCCGAGGGAGATTGACAGTCATGTTTAGCTTCTTCCATTTTCTAATGATTGCTCCAACAGTGGACCTTTTTTCACCAAGCTGCTTGGCAATTTCCCTGTAGCCCTTTCCAGCCTTGTGGAGGTGTACAATTTTGTCTCTAGTGTCTTTGGACAGCTCTTTGGTCTTGGCCATGTTAGTAGTTGGATTCTTACTGATTGTATGGGGTGGACAGGTGTCTTTATGCAGCTAATGACCTCAAACAGGTGCATCTAATTTGGGATAATAAATGGAGTGGAGGTGGACATTTTAAAGGCAGACTAACAGGTCTTTGAGGGTCAGAATTCTAGCTGATAGACAGGTGTTCAAATACTTCTTTGCAGCTGTATCATACAAATAAATAGTTAAAAAAATCATAAATTGTGATTTCTGAAAAAAAAAAAAATTGGATTATGTCTCTCACAGTGGACATGCACCTACCATGACCATTTCAGACCCCTCCATGATTTCCAAGTGGGAGAACTTGCAAAATAGCAGGGTGTTCAAATATGCACTGTATATATTATACATTATATACACACACACACACACACACACACACACACATATATATATATATACACACATATACATACATACATATACACATACATAAGACACACACACACAGTGTGTCTATGTTTCCTACATTTCAAAGAGAAACCATCGATAGGAGTACATCAACTATAACACCAAAATATTTTTCTACATTGTATTTATCAACTCTATATAGAAGTATTATCTTTCTGTAGGTTCATTATATTCAATTGTTAAATTCCAACCCTCGATTTACAATGTAAACCTAGTCCTGTATGACCTGTGACATACCTTTGCTTGAATAGTTCGTAAATTAACTAAATGAACATCACAAGGCATTGAAGACATGAGAGGAGAGAAGGCATCTAGTAGTGGAGGAGCATCAGTGTCCATCATTGCAGCCATTGAGATTAATGGTTGGTTTAATGTGGTTGATGTTATATGACTTAAAAGGGATGGGTAACTGACAGCTCTTCTGTCTTCACCCTGTGCAGATAAAAAAAAAAAAAAAAAAAGTGTTACAGAAAAAAAAAAAAAAAAAAAAATGTATGGACTGCCTGATAAAGTAATACACAAGATATATATATATATTTTTTTTTTTTTTGCAAAATCATAATAAGCAGCCAGACCCTTACAGTGAAGCAGAAAAGACTGGTGGAGAAAGACAACTTTAATATGCTGCATTACCACAATTGTATAAAACTAACAATGTCCTAAGGCAGCACTTTAAACACAGAGCGCTTGGGGTGCGGTGAAATTCAAGATATTCAAGGCAGTCTAGAGACCATTGTTTCTGCAAAGCTTTATGCAGTCTTCTGATTGATCCAAAAGTTGCAGCCTAGCCCAACTTTCCTAAATACTTTAACTGTGTTAGCAGCTCAGTAGCAATACCAAACTAATACCCATTTCCAGGTATGGAATCTGCCCAGTCATACAGAGAGATTTCTGCTAGCTATAGGAATTTTAAAGCACTTTTTAATATTTGCTGTTGAGGGATTTGTTCATTTCAGATGCTTATGCTCATGTCACGTTTACATTAAGCCTTGTTTCGTAGTGCAGCACTATTGCAAAACTATATAGTGTTTGCCGAATATCAAGGTTCCTTAGATTACACTGGAATACTACTAAATATATTCATAATGCACTGCAACTTTTTTCAATGCTGCACCAGTGAATGGCCTCTATGCAGACATCCAGATTTGTTGCTTAGTGCCCACTTTCGTTTTATAGAACATCTTTGGAAAGGACTACTTGCTTGGCTACAATGCAATGTCTATGCTGTGCCAATGATATCAAAATGGGTATGCAGCACTGTGGAGAAAAAGTTAACTTGCAAATAAACCGAGATGCGAATTAGATTTTATGTTCCTGGTCAGATTAGTGGGTTTTTAACCTTAGGAATTGTGAAATTAAGATAGGAAGTTATTTAATTAGGAAGAGCACACATTCATTCTGTAAATGATGCATGCATGGAATCGTAGAAAAGAAACTGGGCATGTGCCTGTTACCAGATGGGAAGTTAAATGGAAGTATGTGCTTTCTATTGCAATCTCTACTGCACCCTTTGCTTTGGAGTACATGCATGGCAAATACGCTTACAAACCTCGTGTATTCCAGTCCTTTGCTCTAAAAGAAGCCTGAATAAATTAAATGTGATTTTGTTATCTTGAAGACCTTGCCCAAGACCACGATTATCATCCTGCATCAGTCGACGGTCCATGAACACTTCCAGCTGACCTTGGGAGTAAAATGAGGCAATGGTTTACACAATCAAATGTCTGGAAACATTACATTTAAATTACAGTTTAACATTATGTTCCCTTCATTTTCTCCATAAAACAGATAGAGATGTCAGGCTTAATATGCATTGTGAAGCTTGCAATAAAACAAAAGAAGCGAAACGGCCAGCAGCTTAGAAGAGAGCAATTTTTCCCATCTCTGCAGACATGTCTGTTAGGCTAAACTGGCTTTAAGGGAGCCAATAACTTTCAGCTGTCAGCAGTACTTCACCAATTTTGGAACTGCCTACAAACCCAGGCAAGAGCTACTTTACAAAAAGGATTAATATACCCCTTTCGTTATTATACAGGATCTCTGTCTCTCTCTCTACACACACACACACACACACCATCTTCTTTGGAAAACAGTAAAGATTTATTTGTATTGGATAATGTTATGTACACAAGAAATTATGCCACGAGAGGCTGGCCCAATCGATGTCTGAGGATTTTTTCACAGAACAGAGTGAACACATCAAAATCTGTTCTCAGATATGGGTGTTTTCTCAACTACCAAGCAAAAAACAGTTAAAATATGCTTAGAACCTCCAAATATTATGTATATATTTTTTAGAGAATAAAGGGGTGGCCATTGCAATTTTTTGTGTCGCACTGTTTTTGCGCAGTAGTTTTCAAACGTAATTTTTGGGGGGAAAAAAATATTTTATTACGTTTTAATGCAAAGTAACCACAATATATAACATTATTCTGGTAGAATATAAAATATGCTATTACGCTGAGTAAATAGATACGGAACATGTCACATTTTAAAATTGTGCACAGTCATGGAGTGGCGACAGAATATGATACTCAATCTCCATAGGTTACGCTATAACGTTTGCGGCAATACCTTAAATATGTGGTGAGAATACTGTTTATATATGTGTGCACGACCTATGTATGTGTTCGCCTCTGTAGGAGAGAGCATGGGGGGTGCTTGCAAATTGTTTTTAACCACTTGCTTACTGGGCACATAAACCCCCTTCGTGCCCAGGCGAAATTTCAGCTTCCGGCACTGCGTCGCTTTAACTGACAATTGTGCGGTCGTGCGACGTGGCTCCCAAACAAAATTGGCGTCCTTTTTTTCCCCACAAATAGAGCTTTCTTTTGGTGGTATTTGATCGCCCGTGCGGTTTTTATTTTTTGCGTTATAAACAAAAAAAAGAGCGACAATTTAAAATATATATATATATATTTTTTACTTGTTGCTATAATAAATATCCCAATGTTCAGTAGTTTTGATTAATTTGTGATGGATTTGGCTGAAGTCATTTGTTTCATGTGTCCCTTACCTCAAGTATTGATCACGTGAGAAAGTTATTTAAAGTCAGTCTTCAAATAGCAATGTTTAATGGTTAGACCCATCAGACAGCCACCTTGATAGTAGTATTGCATGTTAAGGATGGAGAAAATGACTAACACTTCTCTCCTCACTTTTATAAAACCGATCATAAATCAACTGCTTGGGTCTTAAAGTGGTATTAAAGTAACATTTTTTTTCTTTGTCCTAAATTAAGAAAATCTGCTATATTTACCTGCTCTGGGCAATAATTTTGCACAGAACAGTTCTTTACCTCCTCTTTGGCAGTGCTCTGCTTTTTTTTCCTCCTGGCTGTCCACTTGGCAAGCTGGGTGCTAAAGAGGCTCCCATGTGCACAAGCTCTTCTAACCGTACAGTGTGTGTCTGTCCATAGACACATACGGCACTGGCAAGCCACGCACTGGCAAGCAATTCAAATGAATGCATTAAAGTAAAAAGTGTTTTGAGTTTAGAACAGATTTATCGCAGTCACATGTATGTGTATATACACGTGATTGTGTTTAAGTGGTTTTACCGGCGCCATGGCTGCAGCTGTTACCCATAACCCTGGTATTTTAGCCGGTGATTCTCTTTCTGATAAAAGTGGTCCGAGCAGCTGATTAGCCACTGAATCGCTTTTAACGGTATGAGAGGTCGTTCCGGTGCAGTTTCCTGGTTTTCCCAGGCTTAACCGTTTTGCCAGGGAGCTCGAGAGCATATCCGGTGGTTGTGGCAGCTTACATTAGAGTTAATCGACAACTGGAAAGTTTACGACAATCTCTATGGTCCAAGACGGCCTTTTTTTCAATCGGCGTGCCTTGGCCAAACAGATTTCTTCAGGGGTGCCTTGGCCAAACTCCGAAAAAATAGGATTTTTTATGACAGCTTACCTGTAAAATCCTTTTCTTGGAGTACATCACGGGACACAGAGCGGCAATCCATTACTATGTGGGTTATAGAGTCTACCTTCAGGTGTGGACACTGGTGTAATTAACTACACAGGAAGTTCCCTCCCTATATAACCCCTCCTATACTGGGAGCTCCTCAGTTTTTGTAGCAAAGCAATAAGTGTCCCAATATCCCCAAACAAGAGGGGCGGGAGCTCTGTGTCCCGTGATGTACTCCAAGAAAAGGATTTTACAGGTAAGCTGTCATAAAAAATCCTATTTTCTTTATCGTACATCACGGGACACAGAGCGGCAATCCATTACTATGTGGGATGTCCGAAAGCAATGCTTACTGAGGGGAGGGAGACACAAAACGCAGGCCGCCATCAGATGTGAGGATCTATAATGCTGCCGGATGCATACTGCGCCAAAAAGCTGCATCCTTTTGCCCTCCTATGTACATCTGACAAGAATCAGTGAACCTAAGCACAGACGCCAAGTTGTGGCCCTGAAAATCTGCCTCATAAAGGCTTGGTAAAGCATCGCGCATAAAGCACTTACTATCCTGGTACGGAGCACCCCCCCTCCCCAAGAAACAGGGGGAGTCCCATTCTCCGAACCACAAGCCTGAATAATACCCTGATGAATCAATCTTGAAAATAGTTGATTTTAGACACTGCCTGCCCCTTCCTGGGGCCTCCTGGTAGCGCAATAACATCAGCTTTCCGTATCCGAGCAGCCGCTTCAGATAGGCCTTGACCCTTCTACTCCAAAGGAGAGAGTGTAACCATTTTAATAGCTGAACTGAACACTGCCTGCCCACATCTAGGGTCTTCTGGCAGCACAATAAAAACTTCAGATTTCTATATCTGAACCTTCAGATAGATATTCAACTGCTCTCATGTCTACTGAGAGAAAGCAATAACCTTTCCTTCCGAAAACAAGGTTTTGAAAAAGGGGGAGGTAAGAATATCTAGATTCAAATGAACACTAGATCCTTCTAGTAAATAAGGCTGGGTGAGGATTATCACCCTACTAGTAAGAATAAGTATGGTTTTATACCAAGAGGTTGCCAATACTGAAACTCTCTTGGAGGCTACCACAACCAAGAACACCAATTCCCTTGTTAAAGGCAGAAGGGAAATATGGTGCATCGGCCCACAGAGCTGACCCTGTAAGCCGACAAAACTAGAGCCAATCCTCCAAGCACAAGGGCGACTAAACTGGTGGACTTATGCGCGTCACCCCTTGTATAATGGCTCGGAACAAAGAGTGTGAAGCAAGCGACCTTTGGAGGCAAGGCCGAGATCGGATCCTTGATGTAACTTAAGGCTGGCTCCGTCTCCTTTCCAAATGCAGGAAGGCAGGAATTTTATCTTTGACAAACTTCCAAGGATGCCACCATCTGTTTCATACCAGGAACATGGGCTCTCCCGATCCTGGGATATCTGGTCCTGGAGGCCAGCCTTCCTGTATGAATCAAGGAAGTGCCGTTGATTCTAAAAACCCTGATCCTGAAGAATGTGGGCTAAAATAGCCAGACCATTAATTCACCTGTTGCACGACAGGATGTAATACCCCCTTCGAAGTAGGCCTGGACAAGATGTAAGGGACCGTGGGTCCTCTACTACCACCCCTACTGTCCCTGCACAGAAAAGGTCGTCAGGGCTATGCCGGAGTAATCAGGCCAGCTTCCGCCATCCTCTAATGTTGCATGGAAGCCACAAAGACTGGAATCCTAAGCCAGGAGATCCAGATACCTGACCATGCTGGACACCCTTAGGTCCAGCCATGCTGCTGACTGATCCATCAGCAGGAGTCTGCTTCCGTATGCCATTACTGCTATACCCTGGGCCTACAGACCTGCTAGAGGCGGGCCCTAGCACCCTGACAACCAAGACACGGAGGCTAACCCAAAAGGGCAAGACCACCAACTGGAGATAGTGCTGTTCCCCTGCACAACGCAGACAGCCTCTGCAGTCCCAAGTAAATAAACACATATGCAACTGGCTCCCCATATGTGTATGTGGCAAGTGTTAAAGCCATATGCCTCAATGGAGGCGTGTGTACATGGCAGTGTGTGTTCATGGAAGCATGAAATCATATAAATATGTCTCACGCCAAACATGCATATAGCATGTGTGCTCTGGAACGAGCATCCTTGCAAGCAAGCAAGCATGTGCTATAAACGTGTTATGCAACAATGTGCAACATGAACCCATGCAGACACGTATCTCTATGCAAACACAAGGCATCCTGTATTGCTTAATTAAGCCACCATGTGCAACTTTAAAGTAACCATGCATGCGATTCAGCATCTTCCATGCGATCAACATCTTATGCATTTTAAGCACTACTGTGCGGACAAGAACCCTTGTGTGACCAAGCACCCCTGTGCGTTCCAACATCCTTATGCACCCAAGCATCTTAATGCGACTTTAGGCATTTCTGTGAAACAAGCCTCTCTATGTGATCAAGTATCCCTGGGTAATCCAGGACTCTGTTGATCCAACAACCATGTGTGATCTAGCTTCTTTTTGCATTCAAGCATCTTTAAGCGATCCCTTTAGGCCTTGAGTAATCCAGGACTTAGGTGATCGGGTAATCCTGTGTGATTCAGCATTTTTATGCCTTTAGGCCTCTTTATGCGATTCTAGGCATTTCTGTGGGAACAAGGCTCTTTGCGTGACCAAATATCCTTGGGGAATCAAGGACTTGGGTGATCATGTAATCCTGTGTGATTCAGCATGTTTATACCTTCAGGCCTCTTTATGCGATTCTAGGCATTTCTGTGGGAACAAGCCTCTTTGCGTGACCAAATATCCTTGGGGAATCAAGGACTTGGGTGATCATGTAATCCTGTGTGATTCAATCTTTTTATGCATACAAGCATCCTTTATGCGATTCAGCATTTTTATGCATACAAGCATCTTTATGCGACCTTAGGTACTTTTGTGGAAACAAGCCTATTTGTGTGACCAAACATCCTTGGGTAATCCAGGACGCTGATGATCAGGTAACCATGTGTGATCCAGCATCTTTTTTGCATCCAAGCAACTTTATGCGATTTTAGGCCTTTCTGTGGAAACAAACCTCTTCTGTGTAACCAAACATCCTTGGGGGAAACAAGGACTTGGGTGATCAGGTAATCATGTGTGACAAACGTCTTTATGCGATTCAGCATTACAAGCATCTTTTATGCGACCTCTTTTGTGGAAACATGCAGCACCATATAGACAGAAACATGTATGTTTATGCGATCCATAATAGAATCTGCTCTGTTACTTGTTTTTATCCCACATGCATTCCAAACTCATGTATGTTATGCAACATGCGGACTGGTAAAGAGGAAATTATCCTCTGCAGATGTGTGTTTCCTCAATTAAGAGACATTAGCAATGTGTGCCCGCAACTGTGCATCCCTCCGATGCATTTGGTTAGCCTGAAGCCGACACCAGGCTGAGGATTATATGGAGGTCTTACTAGCCACCTATAGGAAAACCTCTCTTTACACTCTAAGGAGAAGATAGAGGTGTAATCAGAACCTGAAGGGCTTTTGATAGCTTCTCCTTGTTAGGCTGCAGCTCCTGTCTCCTGTCCTCTGACAGTGAAACTTTTATCCCCAAGCTTTCTAATCCCTTTGTTTCAGGATTAAAGCAGGAAAAGGGGGACACCCCCCCTTTTTTTTTTTTTCTTGCAAAACACAAAACACATGCAGAGTGATTGCAATGTTGGGGGAAGGCTGCATTGCCTGACAGGTCTGATGGCTCAATCTATGAGCTGTTTAAGTTTCTTCAGAGGAGAATAAGGGTCCACCAGGTTCAGGTGGCGATCCCTCTTTATATTCCTACCCCTGACCTTATTCAATGGGGAGACCAAGTCCTAAGCTAAAGCAGAGGCACTTAACCCAGGTGCATCAAATAGCTGAATTTAGTCTGACACAATGCCTGCTAATCTGCACAGCTAGATGCGAGTAGGCGTCTTAGATGAATCTGTATCCAACTCACACAAGGTGCTTACGTTTGTGTCCCCCTAGCTTTACAGAGCTCTGACGTCCGGGCCCTTTGAAGAGCCTTCTCTGCGACTGCACTGAGCCGGTGAGCACGTGCAACATGGTAGAGCCTGAAGCGGAGGAAGTGGGACACAATAGATCAGCTAACACTTAAGCTTCCGTTTTCTGGAAAGCATGGTAAGCAAAAACATCAGGCATGTCTTCTACTGCCCATAGTAGTGGAAACACAGATAAGACTTGCAACTACTCACGGAAGACAATCCTTTGTATAGGATTAAGGGCATATTTTTTTTATTTATGTACCGGCCCCTTCAAGGGGAGATATATAGGTACTGCAGCCATCCTGTCTAACAGACATGGTGGGCCAGGCTGCATGCCGGCTAGGGGAGGTATATGGGTGCCCTGAGCCATCCTGTCTCAGAAGACATAGTGGTTTAAATTGCCCATGCATAGAAGCATTAATATAGGCGAGACCCAAGTCCCCCACGGAGGACCTACTGTCGAACCAAGTCCCGTAGGCCCTCCTCTTACCTTCTCCATGCTGCAGGGTATTGCCAAGCAAGAGGCCCAATCTTCCCCCTTCACCGTGGGTATTGTCCTAGACCTTCAGGGACCGGGGTCCATGGCAGGAACACCAACTCCCCTGGACCTATATAGCATCCTGGCAGCAGAAAAAACATTTGGTCCTTAGAAGGCACAAAGTTCTGGAACCCAGGATCCAGCCCTCCGCAGAGAGGCATTATAGGCTAAACCTCGTTCTTCGTACCGAGGCCCGGGTACCGTCCACTTTGGCTATGAAGCACCTTGGACGGATGCGGATTTATGGAGGTTTTTTACATCCAGCATGGATCCCTCCAGTGGAGCTCCTAAGAGCACATGTTCACTCGTGACCAACACCTTAGACACTGATGAAAAAACTGAGGAGCTCCCAGTATAGGAGGGGTTATATAGGGAGGGAACTTCCTGTGTAGTTAATTACACCAGTGTCCACACCTGAAGGTAGACTCTATAACCCACATAGTAATGGATTGCCGCTCTGTGTCCGTGATGTACGATAAAGAAATTTGCCAAAAATGTATACAAGCCAGCAGTTGAATCGGGCCCGCCTTTTAGTTAAACCAAACCACAGGTTTTCACTGTGCACCAATACAACCTAATGCTTAATCAGTTGAATGGAGGACTTCAGGGGCCTGCACAGCATGCTTGTTTGCCCACTCTCCTGCCCCACTCCCTGAGCTGGGGTCATGTTAGCTGAGTGAGGGAGAGGAGAAGTATTGTAATACTATTTGGTAACCGGTGCAGAGGTGTATTTGCTTTGGAAAAATTAATCGCCTAATTTGGATGTTACATGTGTGGATGCTGCACGTTATCTAAAATGATTTGTTTTGTTTTTTTTATGTTTTAAACTGGGGTGCTGCAAGATTGTGCAGTATTTTAAAGGGTGCCTTGAAAAAGGTTAAACTGAGCCTTTGACCGGCAAAGCATGAGAATTTTTATGTTCAATAGATTTTTATTGAAATTTTTCATGAAACATAAACATAGCATGAGTAAGGCGTACATGTAACCTAGTATACGAAGCCCATGACCGGCAAAGCATACAAAGTATTGTTAATCGATGAACAATGTTTTCAGTGGGCATGAGGTCTGTAGTTTCACAGGTCTCGAGTTTCTTGGGATATCTAGTATAATATGGGTGCAGGATATTCCCAGGGCAGGTAGTGGAGTAATAGGCTAGTTTAACACGATCCCACACTATGGTCGTTCCAACACTTAATAGATGGTCCATCTCCCACGCCCCTACCATAGTCCCCTGGGCTTGCCCATTGGATACGTTGACTAGCCCTCCCGTATTGTATAGAATGTACGACCACCTCACTCCCCCAACAAGTTGTAATACAAGGTTGGACATAACTGAGAAAAAAAACAAAATATAAAAAGAAACATAAGAATACAAAGAATAAGATAACCAGTAACCGAAAACATTTGAACCATAAATGCCCAAGCTGGTGACCACCTCACTCCCTCCAAAGTGATCTTCAAGCTGTCTAATTATTAGATTTCCATATCACCCAGAGGCCCATAAGTTGGACTGCCTCATGTTGTCCTTTTGTGATGCGTGGAGATGTTCATATATACTATGTATTGTGTAGTTAACTCTGATATTGAGGGAGGGGTGTGATTTCCAGCCTAAGGATGACAAGGCGGGTGCTAGGAGGACATGTGCGTTACAGTTCTCTTGGGGAGGGAACCATGTCAATAATGGAGAGGATGCCATAGCCGGATCTAGTAGAGGAGAAAGGCCTAGAACCCTAGAGTGAGTCCTTGAGACCACAGCGGATGGTGGGCATCTGCCACAGTATATGATAGAGCGTTCCTCTCCCTCCACACAGTCTCCAACAATTGGATGTACCGGGGAACATCTTGCAGACGGTGGGGGGTGAGGTACCATCTAAAAGTTTTTGATCTCCAGAAGATTGTACTCTTGGTGGAGGCAATCTGGTTTTTTTTATGTTTTATTTTAGTCCCTTTCCCAAGCCTGGGGTGTCTTTCCTGAACTGATTTAGATATTTGTGCTGTAAGTATTTTTCCTTCCTAATGGCAGGGCCCACCATAAGGCATCTATAAAATGAATTATTTTTCCAAGTTAAGTTAATATTGGAATTAATTGTGCATTGTAGTTATTGGGAGTTTAAGCCTTGTAGCATGAGAGAATTTTTATTTTTTGTTTATTTATTTTTTGTTTGTTTATTTTTTGTTTTTAAGGGTATAGAAGAGTACTGGGGTCCCCAAATGTCTCAATAAAGAGGACCTGGCATTCTTTATTGCTATCCCAAAGGATGCTTACATTTCTTGTGACAGCAATAAAATTGATTACCAATAGAGGTCCGCGCTATTGACAGAATACGTCAACAGCGCGGACCTGAGGCGCCGGGGTCACGTCTTTGGACGTGATGTATTTGTAATTTGTAAAAAAAAAAAAAAAAAAATACTGAACATCAGAAACTGAGAAGCCAACATCTTGTCGAAAAGGTGATAATCATCCTATTTATCTCACACAGAAGTATTTCCAGCATAGACACCAAAACAGATGGATATGTACACAAAAGGGAGGGGGGGGGGGGTAGTAAAGTTTATAAACTGCTTAATCTTAGGTTCAGGACATGATGTGGAATTTAAGAGAACATAAAAACAGGTGTTTATTTCCTTTATTTGGCAGTAGTATAAACACTTCATACATACAGTATAGCACTTACAACAGTCCCTGGTCTGACAGGACTAGCAACTAGCTGTCTCTACCACATTCATATAGACCTGGACTTTAAGGAACCAAATTTAACTACAGATCAATAAGCTACCAGTATGAATTTGGATTAGAGAATGCCAAGAAGAAAGGGCCCACTAACAGGCCAGGTTTTATGTATTGCCTTGGGGAGATGCAGACTCGAATACTGCAATCACTGAGCAGCAAATGACATCACCTGTGATGCATTTCAGTTATCTTGCAAACCTGGCCTGTTAGTGGGCCCTGCAGGACAGGGTTGATGACCACTGCCATACATGAGTCACCTGACTAAAATGTAATTGTAGGCTTGTTCTCCTGAAAATGGCAGCATCATAGTGTTCATAATGCTGGGGCCCTATTCTTTCCTATGATAAAGCTATAATTATGGTCGTCTAGTGGTGGTTTGGAGTACAGCTCATACATATAAACAAATAGATCATTTCAGCATTTGTACTAGTAGGAGCCACTCAAGGAAGTGGATTGATTCACGGAAGGAAAACTGCACGAAAGCACAATTGTCTATTAACCAATGCCCTCAGGTTTAAGTGATTATACTAGGATCACAGTGGCAGCTACATATGCTACCCTGGTATTCTGTTTCAGCCCACAATTCTTTTAGGCAAAAGTGATCTAAGCAGCTATACAGCCACAGGATTACTTTTACAGGTGGAAAAAGGGAGGGGGGTTTCACACTATATTGGGCACTCCATTCGGGAAGCCTGGTAATGTATCGACTCCTCCAGACACATCGTGAGGTACAGATATTGTTCCTCCCACTGTGTGACATCAGAACCTGGAAGTGAAGAAGATTTAGTCCCTTCCAGTTTCAGTCTGATGTACACAAGTTGTTAATGGTTTGTGAAAGCATGTGATCAACCCAATCTCAGTTTGATCAGAAATGTTGGATAAACAATAAATCATCCCTTGCAATGGCAATAAAGTTGATCCAAAAAAAGTTAAATGTACAGTGTAAAAAAAATAAAAAGAATGTAGCAGTATACATTTTGGTCAAAATTTATGAAGAAAAATTACCCATCTGCAAAACTTTATAACTGATTTTATATGGGTACAGTGTTACATAATCAAGTAATTATCATTCAGTGCTGTCACAGTTTGAAAGTGCCCAGTATTGAATTGGTTAAAGCATGACCTGTTAGGTATCCATTTACTCGTTGTAACACCATATTTTATGTTGGATGTTATTTTTTGTTCATTAAAACGCACTAAAGTGTATTTTTTCTGAAAAAAAATACATTGATAATACACTAGTTGGACATAAATTACAACAACTACATTTTGTTCTGCACGGTCTCTGCTTAAAATATATATGATGATTGGGGGTTCTAAAAAGTTTTCTAGCCAAGAAAATTAATGTACATGCATGAGAAAAATGCCAGTATTGGGCCGGACTGGAACTGTTTTAAAAAAAAAAAAAAACATAATAAAGAAAACTGAGGAAAACAATAAGAAAACAATAGCTTTAAAGCCTAAATTCTGTAAATAAAAAAATATCTTATTGTGTAGTAATCCCTTGCCAATTCAGGCAGTACTGTTTAAATACATTTGAAATGAATAAACATTTATTTCCAAATCATTAAAAAGGCCATTACCTTAGCCAAAGTCACTTCTAGGAAACAAACATTGTCAAAGCGTAAAAGAATAAGTCAAGTACTATTATCCACTTACCATTTTTCAAACTGCCAATGCCAAGAGGCTGTGCAGCATGCAGCGTTAATCGATTAAAAATGTCCTGAATATAAGCCATTGTGCTCATTGGATAAACATTAGCCTGAAGAGGTAATTTTTTCAAAGTTTGGCGTGGCTGGATCTGTGAATAAATTAGGACCTCAATTACATTTTTTTTCTTTACCCAAGCTCAATTTTCAAGTTTAAAACATTTAAATTCAGCTATGAACTAACGTGCATGTTTAGAAGGATTTCCAGATTAATAGACATTAGTACAAACCTTTTTTTTTGGGCTGGAAATTGTTTTAATTGTGACTTTACATTTATAAAAAGGTGTCTTTATAGAATAATCTCTGTACAGACAGGTGATCAGAGGGGACACAGTACATGACAACAGAGCGACACCCTGCCATACAATGTATGGAAATATTCACCAGTTTGGGGGATAGGGTCGCCTTAAAGTTATTAATAGAGGCTTCTCCCACGATCCTTGCGTTTTCTCGGGACCCAATTATACCTGTCCACAGGTTACTGAAGGCCCTTGGAAGAACATCATGGGATCCTGACAACTGACCATTCACAGTCAGTGATCTGAAACAGACCAATCACAACCAGTTCAACAGGTAAGCAGCAATCCTAAAAGCGCGGAGCTCCGTAGTCATCTGGCATTCTCTCAATATTATACCTGTGACTGGAAATGTACATTATGGGAACTCCGGGAATCTTCCTGATCCTCCTTTTCAAGTCTCGGTCCACTGTGGCCACAATGTAACACTTATGCTGGGTGACTCTCTGTACCAAGCAGTCGTCAGCATATGTTCCTGCATGTGTGCACAGCAACCGCTCAAATGTTGTATCCTTGGCAATCCTGAGAGCAACTCTGTACTTCTGTCCAAGTTTTTCCAGCTCAGCCATGACACAGTCTGTGATACATGGCACACATTTGGCATACAGACAGTCCATCATGGACTGCACAATGTCCAGCTTGGCTTTGATAGAGAAATTGATAAAGTTGGTATCGACCAGGACGTGGTACGGAGGATCCAGGTTTGTATTATACTGGAAAAAGAGACAGGATGGCACCTGAGGAACTTCTCGCTCTTTAATTGCACTCGGATCCTCTTCCTTCTTTCGCTGCGGCTTTGCCCGATCTTTCTGCTGGATGCGCTGATCGGTGAGGGTGATCCTCCGCTTTATCACTGCATATTGCTTCGTCTTCTTTGCCTTCCCCATGCTGCTGCTGGCGCACCCCGATGACGAGTACAAAACTTTTAGTTAGAAAGCAACGAAAATGTATGTGTAAGCAGAATTAAGACAAGTGAAAAAGAGTAAATCAGTCTTCTGTTACTTGTAATGGGTGGGTAAATGCTTAAATACGACTTCCTCCATGCTCATCTTACCTCTGCCTATCCATTATAATGCATGTGCTTCCACTGTGGAGGCTCTCAAAATTTACAGTTAGGACTACAGAAAATACTGAAGTGACTTGACAGGGCTCTGCAGCGTATGCTTGTATTTACAAATATCTCATCTTGAGCACTACAGTTGATTAGAGCAGTGTTCAGCCGTGCGTGTTGAAGAAATTATGTGGTTTTCAAGTGAGCAGATTTAAAAATAAGCATATTCATTACTGTACACAAAGCCTGACTTGCACTACAGCAATACATTAGGAGTGTTCAATTGGGCTTTAAAGGAAACCTGTGCTCTACCTATGCAGGGCTACGTAACAGTGTACTTTTTTTTTATATACCTTCTTTGTCAACTGAACATTCTAATTTTACTTCACTTTGTCACACCTATGCGTTTTTCAGTGCATTTTCAGTTTTTCAGAAATGCACTACCGTCCATTTAACATGGTTTCCTCTAAATCACATGCACATCTGTGTTTTGAAAAGGGACTTGCTTTTTTGATCCCATAGACTTCAAATACAGAAACGGAACAGAAATGCATCAAATACACAATGTTTGCATTTGTGATGTTTCTGCTGTTTTCTTGCTTGCTTGTTCTGCATGACAAGAGACACCTCCCAAAAAGCACAATATGCATCAAAAACGCCTCAGAAAAATAAAAAAAACACACCAAGAAAATGCATCAACCGAACCAGGCCGTACAGAGTACTTCAAATCTCTTTTGCATAATGTAGGGAACACCTGCTCAGTGAGATTTTGCTGAAAAAGGGACACAATGTAGGTTTGTTTTCATAGAAACCACTGCAGATTTCCCAAAACTTTAAGGTAGTTAGGAGACAATGTTAGATACAAAAATGGTACTTTAAAGCAGGGGTCTCCAAACTTTTCAAACAAAGGGCCAGTTTATTGTTCTTTAGCCTTTAGGAGGGCCGGATTGTGGCCAGTAGGGGCAGAAAAAGCCCCAGGCCCAGCATTGGTGAGAATAAATATGGCCTCATAGCTTGCGATCAGTAGGATAAAGGAGTCGTGCCCCTATTAGTAGGAGTAATTGTATCTCATCATTGGTATCAGTGGACGAAAAAGTGGCCCCTTGCTGGAGTCAGTGGGAAGAATAGTGCCTCATATCAGTGGGAGGAATAAAACCCTGAGGGCCGAATAAAGGCTAGCAGAGGGCCGCATTTGGCCCTCAGGCCGCAGTTTGGAAACCCATGCTTTAAAGCGATGTTCCGCCCCAAAAAATAAAACCAGTAGCTACACATACGGCAACTGCTGGCTTTTTATAAATGGACACTTACCTGTCCTGGAGAGCAGCGATGTCAGCACCCACAGCTAATGTTTCCATAAGCTGTCGGGTGCTGCCGCCGCCATTGCGGGTAAGGGTACCCGGCAGTGTAGCCTCTCGGCTTCACACTGGGAACCCTACGGCACATGCGCGAGGCCCGCTCCTCTTTCCTACTAGACTGGCGGCCGGGGGAGAAGGAAGGAGCCCCGTGCTGATGTCACGGGCTGCGGCCTGGCCTCCTAGGTGTGGGAAAGGATACCTGAAAGAAAGAAAGGTGCCAATTGTGGCACCGGAGGGGGGAAAGAATCTGATACTTTTGGGTGGAACTCCGCTTTAAGCAAAATTCTTTAAAAAGTCTATAAGGAGGTTTGATTGTTGTGTACAAATTACTTTGTGAGATTTTGATTTCTCCAGCATGTTAAAGGACATGTCTGCCTATTGCTACAACAGGAACATTGAAATTAGTAAACAAAATATTTTTAGAACAAAATAGGTTTAAGCAATCCAGTCCATATACAGTGCCTTGCGAAAGTATTCGGCCCCCTTGCACTTTGTGACCTTTTGCCACATTTCAGGCTTCAAACAAAGATATAAAACACATTTTTTGTGAAGAATCAACAAGTGGGACACAATCATGAAGTGGAATGAAATTTATTGGATATTTCAAACTTTTTTAACAAATAAAAAACTGAAAAATTGGGCGTGCAAAATTATTCAGCCCCTTTACTTTCAGTGCAGCAAACTCTCTACAGACGTTCAGTGACGATCTCTGAATGATCCAATGTTGACCTAAATGACTAAGGTTGATAAATAGAATCCACCTGTGTGTAATCAAGTCTCCGTATAAATGCACCTGCACTGTAAGGCCGCGTACACGCGATCGAACATGTCCGCTGAAACTGGTCCGCAGACCAGTTTCAGCGGACATGTTCGATCGTGTGTACGGCCTATCGGACCGTTTTCCAGGGGACAAAAGTTTCAAAACATGCTTAGAAACCTGTCCATGTTCGATGGTTAGTACACAAAATCATCGGACCAAAATCCCGCGCATGCTCAGAATCAAGTCGACGCATGCTTGGAAGCATTGAACTTCGTTTTTTCATCACGTCGTTGTGTTCTACGTCACCACGTTCTGGTCCGAGGGGATTTTGGTCCGATGGTGTGTACGCACATCAGACCAACAGACCACTTCAGCCTGGTCCGATGAAAACGGTCCGTCGGACATGTTTCCTCGGACATGTCTGATCGTGTGTACACGGCCAGATAGTCTCAGAGGTCCGTTTAAAGCGCAGAGAGCATCATGAAGAACAAGGAACACACCAGGCAGGTCCGAGATACTGTTGTGGAGAAGTTTAAAGCCGGATTTGGATACAAAAATATTTCCTACGCTTTAAACATCCCAAGGAGCACTGTGCAAGCGATAATATTGAAATGGAAGGAGTGTCAGACCACTGCAAGTCTACGAAGACCTGCCCGTCCCTCTAAACGTTCAGCTCATACAAGAAGAAGACTGATCAGAGATGCAGCCAAGAGGCCCATGATCACTCTGGATGAACTGCAGAGATCTACAGCTGAGGTGGGAGACTCTGTCCATAGGACAACAATCAGTCGTATACTGCACAAATCTGGCCTTTATGGAAGAGTGGCAAGAAGAAAGCCATTTCTTAAAGATATCTATAAAAAGTGTTGTTTAAAGTTTGCCACAAGCCACCTGGGAGACACACCAAACATGTGGAAGAAGGTGCTCTGGTCAGATGAAACCAAAATCCAACTTTTTGGCAACAATGCAAAATGTTATGTTTGGCGTAAAAGCAACACAGCTCATCACCCTGAACACACCATCCCCACTGTCAAACATGGTGGTGGCAGCATCATGGTTTGGGCCTTATTTTCTTCAGCAGGGACAGGGAAGATGGTTAAAATTGATGGGAAGATGGATGGAGCCAAATACAGGACCATTCTGGAAAAAAACCTGATGGAGTCTGCAAAAGACCTGAGACTGGGATGGAGATTTGTCTTCCAACAAGACAAGGATCCAAAACATAAAGCAAAATCTACAATGGAATGGTTCACAAATAAACATATCCAGGTGTTAAAATGGCCAAGTCAATGTCCGGAAAGAACTAAAAACTGCTGTTCACAAACGCTCTCCATCCAACCTCCCTGAGCTTGAGCTGTTTTGCAAGGAAGAATGGGCAAAAATTTCAGTCACTTGATGTGCAAAATTGATAGAGACATACCCCAAGCGACTTACAGCTGTAATCGCAGCAAAAGGTGGCGCTACAAAGTATTAACTTAAGGGGGCTGAATAATTTTGCATGCCCAATTTTTCAGTTTATTTGTTAAAAGAAGTTTAAAATATCCAATAAATTTCGTTCCACTTCATGATTGTGTCCCACTTGTTGTTGATTCTTCACAAAAAATTACAGTTTTATATCTTTATGTTTGAAGCCTGAAATGTGGCAAAAGGTCGCAAAGTTCAAGGGCGCCGAATACTTTCGCAAGGCACTTTATGTAGAGAGATAAGAAAACAATATATATTTATTAAACTGAAACCTTTAACTACTGTATTTATTGGCGTATAACACTCACTTTTCTACCCTAAATATAGAAGGTAAACTGTGCCTGCGTGTTATACGCAGGTGGCCGTGGAAAGTTTTTTTCCTGAAACGTCCCTCTTAAAGTTAGGGTGCGTGTTATACGACGATAAATACAGTAATTATTTGTGATTGTTTTCAAAGACATTCCCTTATAATTATGTAATGTGTACATTTATTTATTGTAACACACCTGGTATCCATTTAGATCAGAGTAAAACCTATTTTGGCTGTTTATGTCTGAGGATATTCTCATGACAATTTCACGATTTGATTCTCCCCGAATGTCCACAATATTTGTTATTTCTGGAGACTGTCCTTCAAATCCTGTGGAAATAAAAATATACGATATGGTAATCTAAAGATTTGGTTAGCATTCTAGTTATGTAAAATAACCCCAAATGTGCCCTTAAACTAATTCTGGCTCAAGAGGTAGATATGCTCTCTATTTTCCAAAAACACAGCAAACATGACAAAGATCATCAGGGGTAGGTATTTGGTTAGATTTTGGAGAGCTAAAATGTGGCCCAGTCTTCTTGTTATTCTCTGAAAATCTTGACAGCGGGCGTCACCAGGCCAATGTAGGCCCTAATAAAGAATCGAAAGAACCTTTTGTTTTTCACCAGCACACTCCAAGGGGGATATATATTGCTGCTAAATGGCTTCTAGGCTGAGACCCTTGGATACATAGACTGGAAAAAAATGGAATACGAAGTACATAATCCAGAGGTGACATTATGGTCAAATAAATAGAAAAATCCCAAGGACAACAAATACATTTGATTTGTTAAACATACTTTCATTGAATTAAAAAAGCATATATACATTACTAAGATACAAAAAAAAATACCGGTTTGATATCATAGACTCCCCAAGAACTTGCCAACATCACTTAGTAATAAAAGACCACCTCCTGTGCCATTTATCGGATGAATGCGAATAAAATACTCAAACAAATCCGCAGACACACTTGTTAATACAATCCAGGAACAAGAATGCTACAATCACTGCACAAACTTCTCGTTATGGGAAGAAGCCACGCAGGTCTGCAAAAGCCAATGTGTTTTAAAGGGGTGGCCCCTCTTCTTCAGAGTCAAAATGATTGAAGAACAGGGGACAATATATAGAGCTGGTCTATACCTTGGTATGTGAGTATTTTGTTTGCTTTTAGTCGATCAATAAATTGTGTATAAAAATGTAATTTGCATGGCTAGTGTACCCTTTTGAATGGCTAGTGAACCCTTTATGTGTTCACACTCGTCAAGGTCACATATAGTGCGGGTGTCCTCATCCACTCTGAGCTGCCTCTGTGCATTTTGCAGGAAAAAATGCTTCCTCAGGAAGACTTCAAAAGGAAAAATATTAGTAAAACTTCGGATTCCACTCATCCAACTCCCAAAATGAAAAGGGGGCATCCAGCGCCAAGGACTCCCCAGGGGCTAGCACAGAGGACTGGGAGAGAATTATGAGGTAAGGAATCATATGGACCCAGTATTGGCAGAAGTTTAATAATCAAGGCCAGGTAAGATTTTTTTTTTAGGATCCAAAGACTGTAGTTCAACATACAGGTCTATAGAAGATCATTTGGAACAACTTTACACAGCCTTCCACTAAAATGCAAACAAGGTCTTGAATAATATGCGATTGGCATCCTTGCTTTCTGCTAGATTGTATATTATATTCGGGTATAACCAAAACATACACATACGTAACTAGGAGAAAAGGAAATAAAGCATAAGAAAATGTAAGCCGGCCGGCTTTCATTTTCTTATGCTTTATTTCCTTTTTAACATGCAAGTGTAACTTTTATTAAACCTCTGAAGATTTTTAAAACATACTTCACTATGTGGGCTATTTACTTGTTTCCGGTGCACTGCTGACATCTGGAGGATCTACAATACACCCCGACATTAGCTGCTCCACCAATCCCTGAATCAAGGCTTTCCTTCTTTATGCGGTTTCCTATTTTGGCTTCTGGTAAGCCTTCAATTTATTTGGTGACACGGTGGTGGTGTTAATCTAGTAACAATCTAGGACAGCATACATCCTAATTTAAGTTTCGTTTTTTATGTGCTGTTTGGCGTACTTCACTATGTATATTTAAAAAAAATTTTTTTTGGGCAATCAACTGCTGATGCATCTGGAGCCTCCCACAATCTGTATCCTGTTTTATCAACCTGCTGTGGACTCCCAAAGGCCCTGGCTGGGTTATAGCCGCAAGCGTGTTATGCTTGCCTTCTGGTAAGCCTCCACTGTTTATCACACTATCATTCTGGTGTTAGATATACACATGTTTCTTTCCTAGGACTGCCCGTTAAGGACGTTTCTAATGATTTTTGGTTCACCATCAACACTTTATTGGTTTATGTTTGCCACTTGAGTACACCGGACTTCGGATCCATATAAAGACATTAACTCGCACTTGGTCTAAAACCATTTGTTTATCACTCGTTTTTCTCTACCCATTTAAAAAATTTTTTTAGCGCAACTCCAATCTTTTCTCCTGCATAATATAGTGTATGTATAACACTTCGTGGTTGCTGCTTGTAGTTATTGTTATTTGTGCATGTTGGCGCGGTAATCTCTTTGCATATATTTGTGTATGTCATGTTCTTCGCCAACAGACAATTTCTGAGTTAAGCATTTATGGGGAACTGTATCAAATGCATTTGCGAAAACCAGATACAGCACATTCACATGCATTTCCTATATCTAGATGGCAACTTACGGGATTTCCTCATAAAATGTTAGCAGATTGGTTGCACAAAAACGAGCTTTCATGAATCCATGCCAATTACTACTAATGATCCGGTTTTCATGTGCAAATTCTAGTCCCTTATCCCCTCAAATAATTTACACACTATTGATGTTGCATACCGGGAAACTACAGGCCAGTCAGTCTATCTTTGCCCTTTATTGAATACTGGTACCATGTTGGCCTTAACGCAGCTAGTACTATTCTTGTTCTTAATCCGTCCATAAAAAATAATGGCCCGACTATTACCTGGCTAAGTTCTTTGAGGACTCTTGGGTGTAAGCCATCTGGTCCTGGTGTTTTACAGTGAATCCGGAAAGCATTCACTGCGCTTCACTTTTTCCACATTTTATTGTTATATCCTCATTCCAAAATAGATTAAAATTCATTATTTTCCTCAAAATTCTACAAACAATACCCCATAATGACAACGTGAAAGAAGTTTGTTTGAAATCTTTGCAAATTACAAATAATAAAAAAAAAAAATCACATGTACATAAGTATTCACAGCCTTTGCTGCTATACTACATTTTGAGCTCAGATGTATTATTAACCACTTAAGACCCGGACCAATACGCTGGCAAATGACCCAAGGGGTTTTTGCGATTCGGCACTGCGTCGCTTTAACAGACAATTGCGCGGTCGTGCGACGTGGCTCCCAAACAAAATTTGCGTCCTTTTTTTCCCACAAATAGAGCTTTCTTTTGGTGTATTTGATCACCTCTGCGGTTTTTATTTTTTGCGCTATAAACAAAAATAGAGCGACAATTTAAAAAAAAATGCAATATTTTTTACTATAATAAATATCCCCCAAAAATATATAAAAAAACATTTTTTTTCCTCAGTTTAGGCCGATACGTATTCTTCTACATATTTTTGGTAAAAAAAATCGCAATAAGCGTTTATCGGTTGGTTTTCGTAAAATTTATAGCGTTTACAAAATAAGGGATAGTTTTATTGCATTTTTATTAATTATTTTTTTTACTACTAATAGCGGCGATCAGCGATTTTTTTCGTGACTGCGACAATATGGCGGACACTTCGGACAATTTTGACACATTTTTGGGACAATTGTCATTTTCACAGCAAAAAATGCATTTAAATTGCATTGTTTACTGTGGAAATGACAGTTGCAGTTTGGGAGTTAACCACAGGTGGCGCTGTAGGGAATGTGTGACCTAATGTGTGTGTTTACAACTGTAGGGGGGTGTGGCTGTAGGTGTGACGTCATCGATCGCGTCCCCCTATTACAGGGATGATGCGATCGATGCTCCGGCCACAGAGAAGCACGGGGAAGCCGTGTGTACACACGGCTCTCCCCGTTCTTCCGCTCCAGGGACGGATCGCCGCACTGCAGCGGCGATCGGGTCCGCGAATCCCGCGGTCCCGGTCCTGGAGCTTCGGACCGGGTCGCGGGCGCGCGCCCGCAGGCGCGTGCCCGCGACCCACGGCTGGGTACTAAAACCAACGTATATATACGTTGATGTGCCCAGCCGTGCCATTCTGCCGACGTAAATGTGCAGTAGGCGGTCCTTAAGTGGTTAAAAAAAAAAAGCTCAGGTGCATCCTGTTTCCACTGATTATTCTTGAGATGTTTCTACAACTTGATTGGAATCCACCTGCGGTAAATTCAGTTGATTGGACATGATTTGGAAGGTACATACCTGTCTATACAAGTTCCCACAGTTAACAGTGCATGTCAAAACACAAACCAAGCCATGCAGTCCAAGGAATTGTCTGTAGACCTCAGAGACAGGATTGTATCGAGTGGCACATCTGGGAAAGGATACAGCATTGAGGGTCCCAATGAGCACAGTGGCCTTCATCATCCTTAAATGAAAGAAGTTTGGAACCACCAGGACTCTTCCTGAAGTGGGCCGCCTGGCCAAACTGAGCGATCAGGGGAAAACAACCTTAGTCAGGGAGCCAACCATGAAGCTCTGTCCGAGGAGAACCTTCCAGAAGAACAACCATCTCTGCAGCAATCCACCAATCAGGCCTGTATAGTAGAGTAGGCAGACGGAAGCCACTCTTCAGTATAAGGCACATGACAGCTCACCTGGACATTGCCAAAAGGCACCCGAAGGACTCTCACACCATGAGAAACCAAATTCTCTGGTCTAAAAGATTGAACTCTTTGGCCCGAATGGCAAGCGTCATGTCTGGAGGAAGCCATCCCTACAGTGAAGCATGGTGGTAGTAAAATCAGGCTGTGGGGAGGTTTTTCAGTGTTAGAAACTGGGTGACTAGTCAGGGCCGAAGGGAAAGATGAATGCATTAAAGTACAGAGTCATGCTTGATGAAAATCTGACCAGAGCACTCTGGACCTCAGGACAATGACCCTACGCAGACAGCCAAGAAAATAAAGTGGATACGGGACAACCTTGTGAATGTCCTTGAGTGACCCAGCCAGAGCCCAGACTTGATCATCTCTGGAGAGATCTGAAAATGAATGTGCACCGATGCTTCCCATCCAACCTGATGGAGCTTGAGAGGTCCTGCGAAAAAAAGTGTGAGAAACTGCCCAAAAATAGATGTGCCAAGCTTGTAGCATTATACTCAAAGACTTGAGGCTGTAATTGGGGCCAAAGGTGCTTCAAAGTATTAAGCAAAGTCTGCAAATACTTATATACATGCCTTTTTTTTTTATAAATTTGCAAATATGTCAAACAAACTTCTTTCACATTGTCATTATGGGGTATGTTTTGTCAAATTCTGAAACAAATAATGCATTTAATCCATTTTGGAATAAGGCTGTAACATAACAAAATGTGGGAAAAGTGAAGATCTCTGAATACTTTCTGGAGGCACTGTATTTGCATTCAGTTTTTCAAGTCTTTTTTTGTACGTTGGCTTCTGTTCGCCACAATGGTACATTCTGTGATGCGTTCCTAATTATACCCCTCCGTTTCCTTTGTAAAAACTGAGAACGCATTTTAAACTGACTTTCTACTTATCATTTGTAAGAAACTTCCCCAATCCTCTTTTATGGGACCTATATAACCTTGCTTCCTTACGATCAATATATTTAAAAAAAAATTTGGATTTTATTTTATTTCTTTTTTACTCTGCTCTGCTATGTGCCTTACATAGTCTAATTTAGCTGCCATGATCGTCCTCTTACACCTCGTTGCAGACCTTGTAGTGATAGAATGCCGACAACCACTCAGTTTTATACTTTTTAAAGTCGATTTTTCTTGCTTTGAAACCTTTTTACGCTAAAAAATGTAGACACCCATGTTTATTATTGGCTCCTTTAGATTTGTTGCCCATTGTAATGAATGTTCAATGCTTCTAGAATTGGATGTGGTGCTTTTTAATGCAGACTCCCTCTTCATACTAGTTATGGTCAAAGAAAAGCAAGAGGCCAGGGCATGCGGCAAACAGGATTCTGACTAGCAAATATGTGTTGGGTCAGGGAAGACAAATTGGCCAGTGGCAATCAATCTGGAACAGTCACAATGACTGAAGTGTGGGAAGTGGAGGTACCGAGCAAGTTTAGATCACAGCTGCACTTCTGTGATTCTTCATAATTTAATGCAGATGCATTTTATCTGCAACTGATGACCTCTTGACCTGCTTCAAGATACGTTTGTGTTCTTATAGACTTATTTGTGGAAAGAAGCATTTCTCAGGCAAACTAAATGGGGGAGGGGAAAAAGGGAGCATTGGGAAAAAGGTGAGCGGGAAAAAGGAATAAAAGAAAGTCAACACTGGTGAGTGATTAATAATTAGTAATTAATAATCCGAAAAATGTGCTCAAAAAATGTGCGCTTTTCGGATATCTATTAATCACTCCCCGGTGTTGAATTTCTTTTATTCCTTTTCCCCGCCCACCTCCCCCCCACCTTTTTCCTTTCTTTCCTTCCCTTCCCCTCACTCTGGTCCCTCCCTTTTTCGTTTACTCCCTCCCCTTCCCCCCAACTCATCCTTTCCCAAGCCCCTCTTCACCCTTCCTCCCCATTACTTTTTTCTTTCTTTCCTCTCCAACCATTCCCCACCCCCTTCCCCCTCTACTTACCTGTAGAGATGTCCAATAATTTTAAATCTCATTTGATAGCTATACAACGGTGATCAATATCTCATTGGTGTGACATTTATATTGCTTGCATGTTTCTTTGTAATAAATATTTTTTTTTTATAATTAATTTTCCGCCTTATGTTTGGGTACCGAGATAGTCCTAACCATCACTGGCGATCAAGGACAGCAATTGGAGTAGCCCTTGACTAATCCCCCCCTTTTCCAATAATTGATTATAGGACGATGGTACACACCCCTACACATTTTGCCATTATATCAAGGCAATCCCTTCCAATCTTCTGAGATAGTGGTTGAATTTTAGAGCCCCATATGAAAAGCTTACACTGTGAAGTTAATACACTCCAAACATACCCCCGTTAACACAGTAATGGTCAGAGATGCAGTGTGACCCTGTCTTCCCTGTTCATGACATTTGACTGTATACAGAATCCAAACTTTGCCCATCATGGTGAGTATACACCCAAGTTTTTTTTTTTTTAGAGACTGGATCCCTTATTAGAGGACCACAGAACTGAACATGTACAACACCCTGCAGCTAACTTAATGAGTTGCGCGAATTGCCAAGGTGAGTGCCTCACACAGGATTCAGTGCCCAAAGCAAACATTAGAGGCCGTCCCCACAGTCTGGTGTCTGTGAACAGCTACAAAGGTTTTACCAAGCTTGCACTAATCAAGATGAGGTTGAAGAATGATTAAAGTGGAATTAAAGTTTCACCGTCGAATCTGCGAGCAGGCAGGCTCTTTATTGGCAAAGAGAAGCGTAATGTCTATTCTGCAATAAAATAAAGCCTACCTGCCCGCATGCTGTCTTTTTTGGCATGTGAAATGAGCTGCACATAAGCAGCTCAGCTAAAATTGCTGGCACACTCACTGTCCCACAGCAGATGTAGACACTGGCAAGGGACCGTTAAAGCAAAAGGTATATTTCACTCCCCTTTAAGAAAAAAATAAATAAAAAAAATCAGTAAAGCGATTTCTTTGGGAAGGCAAAACAGTCCATTACCTACAGAACTAGCACAAAATGAAGGACTCACTAATGCCCCTTTCACACTGGGGCGTTTTTCGAGTGTTTTTTAGAGCTTTTTTAGAGCATTATTCGAGCGAAGCCTCATCTGCAATCCCAATGTGCTGGTAAATCACCGCTAAGACCCTAACGTTTTAGGGCGTTTTTGCAGTGCCTCAGTGTGAAAGGGTAAGGCGTTTTTACAGCGCTTTCAATTAATTTCAATGGAGAGGGGCGTTTTGGAGCATTTTTTCAGTGCCCAAAAGCTGCTCCAAAGATGCTGCTTGCAGGACTTAGTTTGAAAGGGTCCATTGAGATGCATGGAGAGCGTTTTATCAATGGTTTAATAGTGCGGTTTTTAATGCTAAAACACTGTAAACCATTGTTTTTCTTGGTTCTTTCAGGTGCCATAAAACAGAAAGCATTTTTTTTTTTGTTATTATTTTCCCTTTAGTTAAGAGGTTCCAGCAATTTTGAGTTCACTGGAGCCTGGATTTAGGTAATGTACTTGTCCCAATAGTAAATACAAATGAAAATACAGGGAGCATCCCATACCACCTTTGTGCCTCTCTATCTATTCCATCTATATCTATTCTGGTGAAAAGTGACATTTCCATTCACACAGAGATTTTCTTTATTTTTCTGCTGTATCTCAGGCACGGAAGTGAGGGGGAAAAAAAAATTATATAGATTATATATACACACATATATACACAGTGACATAGGTTAAAGTCTGTTTGTATTACATTCAAAACAAGACAAGCCATCCACCCTTAATCAGAGTTTCTCTTTTTTTGTGTATATTGGACATACATGTATTTATACAAAATTACATTACCACTTTATTGTCCATTTTCACACAGCTGGTCTTTCCTCGAATTTCAGTGCAAAGAATTAAAAGTAACTGATAACACTAGTAAATATGTTCAGGTACTGAGATTTGACAAACACATAGCTAGAACACATGCTCACCCTGAACGTTGTAAAGTCGTACTGTGTGCGTTATGTGGTTGAAGAAACAAACAACTTCACTGAAAACACTTCCATGAGTGACTCTTATAATTGGTGGGTCAGAAACATAAGGCTAAAAGAGAATAAAAAAATAAATAAAAAAAAATCTATAAACTTTGGTTACATTTATCAACACGTGTATATATATATATATATATATATATATATATATATATATATATATATATATAAATAATTTCACATACACACACAAAAAGTCCTACTGTAGCTTATTTTCTATACTCTTCTTTTTACTACGCAGCTATAAAAAAAAGTCTATGATGTATTTTAAGTACATATTTTTAGTTTTCTTCTCAGGGCAATCTGTCAAACTTGGTAACTAACATTTTTCCGTAACGACCTGCTAAAAAACAGGAGAAAGGGTGGCCCAAACCCAGCCAGCAACTACTGTCCTCCCTGGTCAAGGCATTCATCTTTTATTATTCAGACAAACTGACATTCTGCTAAGCAGAACGCTCCTGTTCATGAACCTAATCATGTGGCCTATGCCACGGCATGGAGGAGGTCAATCAGTATGCACCTGCAACCTCTGTTATAGAACCATAAGTTGCCTAGGCAATATAGAGACTATCGTTTTAATTTTGTTCAAGGAGGCAGACAGACTTGCACTGAGATAAGAAACATAGTAAAGGTGACCATTTGCAGCAGAGAAGTGAAGTTTAATCAGAGCAATTCTATCCAGACTGGAAAATAATCTCATGTGCACCTGCACACATTGACACCAAAACATTGCAGGGTGACAGTGATGAGAAGGTTTAGAAAACCTGTACAGATCAGTGTTTGCCCCCAAAATAAGCAGCTGTTGCAAGTTTGTGCATATGTATCCCTCTTTCTTGGCCTAAGTGATAAAAAGAAATGCTCAGGTAACTAAATCCACTGCAATACACACCCATCAATTACTATAATAGTATAGAGATTGCAAAAAAAACCAAAACACTAATGCATCTAGGAATGTTGCCTGCAGATTTCTTCAGATCTATATATACATACACACAGTATCTCACAAAGTGAGTACACCCCTCACATTTATGTAAATATTTTATTATATCTTTTCATGTGACAAAACTGAAGAAATTACACTTTGCTACAACTTAACCACTACACGCCCGACCGCTCTCAATTGACAGCGGCACGACAGCTCTATTCTTCTGACATATGACGTCCTCGTCTTTTAGAGCCACTAGGGGGCGCGTGCGATTCGGCCGGGTTACTGGGAACATGATGCGCGTGCCCGGCAGCCGGCGGGCACCCTGCGATTGCCCAGTAAGAGTCGGTTCACACTGGGGCGACTTGGGATCCGACTTGAGGTCGTCTCAAGACGCGCTGTAGAGAAAAACAATGTAAGTGAATGGGAGCGGTGTTAATACACACTACTCATGTCGCGCCGACTTCAGAAAAGGTTCCTGTACGACTTCAATCAGACTTCTAGGCGATTTGTACCCATTGATTTCAATGGAAGTCGCTTCCAAGTCTGATCACTGTCTTAATAGAAGCTACTTCCCAGCAAGATAACATACATTTCTCAGGCAAACCCCTCCCTCCCCCTCCCTCTCCCAGAGCTGATTGTCGTTTTATTGGCCACTGAAATGTCTCCTGCCTGGCGACTACTTCAAGTCGTGTTGTAAATCTCCCCAGATCGCCCTGTGGTTAATGCTCAAGTCGTGTCGGAGTCGCCTCTGAAAGTCGAGCTGGAAGTCGTGTCGCCCTAGTGTGAACCGACTAACTGAGCAGGACCATGGATCTCTGTGTGTAAACAGAGATCCACATCCTGTCAGGGAGAGAAGACCGATGCTATGTCCCTTGTACATAGGAACACAGATCGGTCACCTCCCCACACAGTGATGCCACGTACACACGATCACTTTTTGTGATGAAAAAAAAAACGACGTTTCATGTGAAAAAACAAAACGACGTTTTTCAAACTTCATTTTCCAAAACGACGTTGCATACACACCATCGTTTTTCCAAAATGCTCTAGCAAAGCGCGGTGACGTAAGACACGTTCGACGGCACTCTGTTCCATTGAAGCTCCGTCTCATAACTTGCTTCCGAGCATGCGCGGTTTTAAAAACGTCGTTTTCAACATCGTTTTGCCCACACACCATCACTTTTTATGACACAAAAACCGACGTTTTGAAAAACGACACAAAAAATTCAAGCATGTTCGAATTTTTTTTTTGGTCGTTTTTTTTGAAGACATAAAACAACGTTTTGCCCACACACGGTGATTTTAAATGACGTTTTTGAAAACGTATTTTTTCATCACAAAAAATGATTGTGATCGCATTAGCCAGCTTTCTGTAATAAAGAGGCAGTCTAAATCGTATTGTAGGATGAAATCAGATTTCTAGTCAGTGTTTTACTGCCGATCTTGTGTTGATCAAAGCACATGATATGTGCTTAGGCTGGGGTAAGTGGCTGAAATTTTTGACAGGCGATTTTAAATGACGTTTTTGAAACGCCATTACTAGTAAAAAAAAAAAATCATAATTATGTGCCCTATTTTGTAGGCGCTATAACTTTTGCGCAAACCAGTCACTATACGCTTATTGCGTTTTTTTTTTAACCAAAAAAAATTTAAGAATACATATCGGCCTAAACTGAGATTTTTTTTTTTTTTTAAATGGGATATTTATTATAGCAAAAAACTTTGTGTTTTTTCAAAATTGTCACTCTTTTTTGTTAATAGCACAAAAAATATAAAACCGCACTGAGGTGATCAAATACCACCAAAAGAAAGCTCTATTTGTGGGAAAAAAGGATGGCAATTTTGTTTGGGAGCCACGTTGCACGACCACGCAATTGTCCGATAAAGCGACGCAGTGCAGAATCGCAAAAAGGGGCAAGGTCCTTTACCTGCATAATGGTCCGGGTCTTAAGTGGTTAATGATCTGTAGATCCTCAGTGCCGGTAGCACCCCAGACCATGACACTCCCACCACCATGCTTGACTGTAGGCAAGACATACTTCTCACCTGGTTGCAGCCACACACGCTTGACTTAATCAGAACCAAATACGTTTATATTGGTTTCGGACCACAGAACATGGCTCCAGTAATTCATGTCCTTAGTCTGCTTGTCTTCAACAAACTGTTTGCGGGCTTTATGCATCATCTTTAGATGCAGACCAGTTTGATGCAGTGGGCTGCGTATGGTCTGAGCACTGACAGGCTGATGCTCCACTCCTTCAACCTCTGCACCAATGCTGGCAGTACTCGCACGTCTATTTCCCCAAAGACAATCTCTGGATAGGACGCTTAGCACGTAAACTCAACTTTTTTGGTTGACCATGGCACGGCCTGTTCTGAGTGGAACCTGTCCTGTTAAACTGCTGTATGGTCTTGGCCACCATGCCGTAGCTCAGTTTCAGGGTTTTGGCAATCTTCTTACAGCCTAGGCCATCTTTATGTAGAGGAATAATTTTTTTTTTTTTCAGATCTCCAGAGTTCTTTGCCATATTGAACTTCCAGAGACCAGTGAGAGCGATAACACCAAATTTAAACACACTTGAGACCTTGTAACACTAACGAGTCACATGACACCGGAGAGAGAAAATGGGTAATGGGTTTTTACTTAGGGGGTGTACTTTTGTTGTCAGCGTTTTAGACATCAATGGCTGCGTTTTGAGTTATTTTGAGCGGACAGCAAATTTACACTGTCATACAAGATATACAGGTCGTTCTAAAAAAATTAGCATATTGTGATAAAGTTCATTATTTTCTGTAATGTACTGATGAACATTAGACTTTCATATATTTTAGATTCATTACACACAACTGAAGAAGTTCAAGCCTTTTATTGTTTTAATATTGATGATTATGGCACACAGCTCATGAAAACCCAAAATTCCTATCTCCAAAAATTAGCATATCATGAAAAGGTTCTCTAAACAAGCTCTTAACCTAATCATCTGAATCAACGAATTAACTCTAAACACCTGCAAAAGATTCCTAAGGCTTTTAAAAACTCCCAGACTGGTTCATTACTCCAAACCGCAATCATGGGTAAGACTGCCGACCTCACTGCTGACACCCTCAAGCAAGAGGGTAAGACACAAAGGAATTTCTGAACGAATAGGCTGTTCCCAGAGTGCTGTATCAAGGCACCTCAGTGGGAAGTCTGTGGGAAGGAAAAAGTGTGGCAGAAAACGCTGCACAACGAGAAGAGGTGACCGGACCCTGAGGAAGATTGTGGAGAAGGACAGATTCCAGACCTTGGGGGACCTGCGGAAGCAGTGGACTGAGTCTGGAGTAGAAACATCCAGAGCCACCGTGTACAGGCGTGTGCAGGAAATGGGCTACAGGTGCCGCATTCCCCAGGTCAAGCCACTTTTGTACCAGAAACAGCGGCAGAAGCGCCTGACCTGGGCTACAGAGAAGCAACACTGGACTGTTGCTCAGTGGTCCAAAGTACTTTTTTCGGATGAAAGCTAATTTTGCATGTCATTCGGTAATCAAGGTTCCAGAGTCTGGAGGAAGACTGGGGAGAGGGAAATGCCAAAATGCCTGAAGTCCAGTGTCAAGTACCCACAGTCAGTGATGGTCTGGGGTGCCATGTCAGCTGCTGGTGTTGGTCCACTGTGTTTTATCAAGGGCAGGGTGAATGCAGCTAGCTATCAGGAGATTTTGGAGCACTTCATGCTTCCATCTGCTGAAAAGCTTTATGGAGATGAAGATTTCATTTTTCAGCACAACCTGGCACCTGCTCACAGTGCCAAAACCACTGGTAAATGGTTTACTGACCATGGTATTACTGTGCTTAATTGGCCTGCCAACTCTCCTGACCTGAACCCCATAGAGAATCTGTGGGATATTGGGAAGAGAAAGTTGAGAGACGCAAGACCCAACACTCTGGATGAGCTTAAGGCCGCTACCGAAGCATCCTGGGCCTCCATAACACCTCAGCAGTGCCACAGGCTGATTGCCTCCATGCCACGCCGCATTGAAGCAGTCATTTCTGCAAAAGGATTCCAGACCAAGTATTGAGTGCATAACTGAACATAGTTATTTGAAGGTTGACTTTTTTAATTAAAAACACTTTTCTTTTATTGGTCGGATGAAATATGCAAATTTTTTGAGATAGGAATTTGGGGTTTTCATGAGCTGTATGCCAAAATCATCAATATTAAAACAATAAAAGGCTTGAACTACTTCAGTTGTGTGTAATGAATCTAAAATATATGAAAGTCTAATGTTTATCAGTACATTACAGAAAATAATGAACTTTATCACAATATGCTAATTTTTTGAGAGCGACCTGTATACTCACTTATTTACATTGTGTCAAAGTGTAATTTCTTCAGTGTTGTCACATGAAAAAAGTTATAATAAAATATTTAACACAATGTGAGGGGTGTACCCTTACTTTTGTGAGATTATATATTATTTATTTTTTTATCTTTTTTCATTCATATTTAAGAAACAAATTTGGACACAGAATTCTTAGCCAGGTGGGTTGAGGGGATCCAGGGGGTCTGCTTAAGGCAGAGGAAACTATCTTTTCAGTTTCCTCTGTTTTCTAAAATCCATATTGGGACCTGGAACCTGGAGATTTCAAAGTGATCCGGGTGGGAGGAAATCTCCAATCCTATGTCCAAGTATTCAGAACAACCTGCACACTAACTGGTCAGGCGTGTGCTGGGCTTTTAGTAATGACCTGACCATGGTTCTGGGCTCCACCCCAACAGACACGAGGTTGTTGCACAGGAGTCAGGATGGCTCCATCTAGGAGAGAGATCAGAGTCAAAGCCACAAGACGCTGCTAGCTGTGCGCATAGATTAGCGGCCATGGTGCAAGCACAAGCCAGGAGGACTGAATGTAGTTTATTTTGATGGAAAAAGGAATACTAAATACCCCTGTGAGGGAAACCCATGTTTTGTGTGTGCTAAACTTTCATTGCACATATTTTTAATGGGGTTTAAGTCTGAGCTTCGACTAGGCTATGTAAGGACATTCACCTTTTTTTTTTTTAACCACTGTGTGGACATTTTTGCTGTGTGCTTTGGTTTATTGTCATATTGGAAGGTAAACCTTTTGACCATTGACAAATTTCTGGCAGAAGGCAGCAGATTTTCCTTAAGATGGTATTCATCTCCTTCCAGCCCCTGCTGCAGAAAAACATCCCCATAACAGGCTATTACCACCTCCATGCTTTACTGCAGGAATGGTGTTATTTGGATGGTGAGCTGTATTGGATTTCCAGACATATGGTTTGGTGTGGAGGCCAAATAATTAAATTTTTGTCTCATCTGACCAAAACACCCTTTTCCACGTGCCTCAGAATCTTCAAGGTGTGTTTAAGGTGCCTAAAATAGAATTAATCTGGACTATCATAGACCAGAGGGCTTATCTATATTCCAATTCACTCTAAAGATGCATTTAACTTATAGCAATGACCAACAACTACTTTTGCTCTCCTTTTTTATAGAACATTAACAAATCCCCCCGATGCCCATATGAATGAAAGTCCGATAGACTCTGTGTTTCTCCTGACAAGTGCATTTTATCTGCTTCAAATGGTCAAGTGCATTTGACCAGCAGTTTCCTCTTTCTGACCTGCGTTTACCCTGCTTTGAAGAGTTTTGCATTTTGCAGATGTTTAGATAGCAAAACCCATTAAAAAGGAACAGCAGCCATTGGACATAAGCCTTAATGCAAGTTCCCAGGGAGTATCATAGTGGAAAGATTTCGCCCTAGAACTAAATCTGTGGCATAAATGAATCAAGGATGAATCTGCAAAAAGGCCTCTCTGATGCACACAGGTGTGGAGAGATCAAAAAAATTAATTTACAGCAACCAATTTTACAGCTTCACAGTGCAGGTGTTAAAAATCACGCTTCCCTTTAACCACTTAAGGACCCCCGCACGCACATATACGGCCACAGAATGGCACGTACAGGCACAAGGGCGTAAATTTACGTCCCCGCCTGAGTGCGGTTCGGGGGTCCCATCGGGACCCCCTCCGCGGCGTGCGGGGGTCCCCCTACCTCTGGGAGCGATCCGGGATCTGCGGGCGGATGTCCGTGATATCGGCCCCCCCGCGATCGCTCCCAGCCAATGGGAGCGCGCTCCCAGCCTGTCACTTCCTCCTCCTGTGTTTACACAGGAAGGAGGAAATGATGTATTCTCTCATCGCAGCGCTGTTTCCCAGCGCTGCTGATGAGAGAAGACATCACAAGTAAGTGTGCACCAACACAACACTGACACACACTCACATAGGCATATTAACCCCTTGTGATCGCCCCCCCCCACCCCCCTGTCACAGTGTCACTGAATGCAGTGATTTAATCACTGCATTTAGTGTCAGTGTGACAGGCAGTGTAAAAAACAGTTAGTGTTAGGTTCAGGATAGCCCCCCCCACCCCCCCTAATAAAGTTTTAACCCCCTGATCACCGCCCTAGTTAACCCTTTCACTCCCTATTGCCAGCGTCACTAAGCGATCATTTTTCTGATCGCTGTATTAGTGCCGCTGTTCCCGCTAGGTAGCTATTTTTTTTTATTGCGATTTTTTTTTTTACTAAAAACATGTGGCTAAATAAATTTTGGCCTAAATGTTTGACTAAAATTTAGTTTATTTGATTTTTTTTTTAACAAAAAGTAAAAAATAGTGTTTTTTTTTTTCAAAAATGTCGCTCTATTTTTGTATATAGCGCAAAAAAAAAAATAAAAAATCGCAGAGGTGATCAAATACCACCAAAAGAAAGCTCTATTTTTGTGGGAAGTAAAGGACGCAAATTTTGTTTGGGAGCCACGTCGCACACGACCGCGCAATTGTCTGTTAAAGCGACGCAGTGCCGAATCGCAAAAACACCTTGGGTCATTTACCAGCGTATTGGTCCGGGTCTTAAGTGGTTAAACTAAACATTCGAAGGGGTAAGCAGACCTCATTTAAAAGCCTGCATTCAGTTGAAAATAATGGTTAACATTATGGCAGACTACACACAACTGTAGGCAATGTTCTACATCAATATCCTTTCCTCACTAGGAGCTGCTTTAAATAAATGCACTATGCAAGCAATCATTTCACTGTTAGTAATGTGAAGAGGAAACCCTTATTTCCATAAACTGCTGCCAAGAAAATATAATGATATGTGCAAGTTCAGATGGATTTTTTGTCCCCTTAAGCAGCCAGCACACGAAGGAATACTAAAAACAATAGCATGCCCGGTGAGGTACACAAGGGCTTGTAACAGCACACAGAAGGAAAATGCATGCAGAGCAAAAAAGGAGTTTCATTAAACACTGAACCTAGAAGCCTTTCAATGCAAAAACAAAAGTATTTTATTTTTTTAACCCAAACTTTTTTTTAAATTCTATACCAAAATAATAATGATGATAAAAAAAAAAAGAAAGAATACATGTACACACACACACACACACACACACACACACACACACGATGCTGAATATTGTAGACTTAAAGTGTTTAGTTTTCTGTGTTGCAACCTAAGGCTGCAATAACACTGGCAGAGGTGTCCTTCATACACAGCACATCACAGATCAGGATATGGGCTCTTTAATTGGCCATCCCGATCATGCGATAGCTGTGTCAACCATCACACAATGTAAACAGAGAGGCCTGTCGGTTTTCCTCCTGAGCTCGGTGAGGTAGGGAATCGCTACTGCCCATCTTGGTGCAGCTGATAATTTTACTGTTCAGCTACACAGTCTGTCACATGAAAGAATATATATTTTTTTAAAGAGCACCCATCCCCCCATGCTTACATAAATGGCGAGAACATCACACATGTGAAGTATTGCCGCGAATGTCAGAGAGACATGGCAACAATTCTAGCACCAGACATCCTCCAACTCTAAACTGGTAACCTGTAAATGTTTTTAAAGCTTTGGTTGTGGTGATTTTTAAATACTGTACTTTGGCCCCACTCCACGTGTGCGCAATTTTAAAGCGTGACGTATTTGGTATTCATTTATATGGTGCAACACCATATTTTATATTTTACCAAAAAATAGGATATTATATTGGGTTTGTGTGCAATAAAAGTAAAGTATTTCCCCCCCCCCCAAAAAAATAGGATTTTTTGTACTCACCGTAAAATCCTTTTCTCTGAGTCCATGAACGGACACGGTTTCTTAAATCTTGACAAGTGGGTTATGTTCCCTGTTTACAGGAGTGGACTAGGCAGAAACATGTTAGATAATTAAATACATGTTACAAAGTTAAACAGCCCCGCCCAGAGGGCGGTCCCTCTAGACATAACCCTCCTCACTGCAGCATGCAAGCCTGAGTTCGTAACAAGCAGTACAAACCTAAAAAGGAGGGGTGGGAGCTGTGTTCGTCCATGGACTCAGAGAAAAGGATTTTACGGTGAGTACAAAAAAATCCTATTTTCTCTTATCGTCCATGGACGGACACAGCTCCTTAAATCTTGACAAGTGGGACGTCCCCAAGCAGTTTCAAAAACGAGGGGTAGGAAATATGTTAGTAAAACCAAATTTTAACTTCACCCCAAAACAAGCAGAGCTTCTCAATGTAGGAGGTGCAGTTTTAAACAACCGCCGGCAAAAACGAGCGGCCGAAAAAAGCATCAGAAAATGCCCTCACATCAACCATGTAAATTCTGGAAAAAGCGTGGACGAGCAAGTCGCCACCTCGCACACCCTAGTCAAAAGTGCCGTGACCGGAAAGGGGGGCCCGCGCCTTAAGAGAATAGGCCTGCATTACAGCCTGCCTGATCCACCAAGAAATGGTGGTCGACGAGACCGCCAGGCCCTTTTGTGGACCAGACACAAACACAAAAAAGACAGTCAGAACTCCGAAACAGAGAACAATGTCCTTATTGTGGCCAAAGGCCGAAAACACCTTCGGAAGAAGGGAAGGTTGCGGGCGCACCACCACCTAATCCTATATGGAGGATCAAGCATGACAGCTTGCAAGACAAGACCGCCAACTCAGAAACCCCTCTAACAGAGGTAAAGGCCACTAAAGGGGCCACCTTCTGAGATAGTGTCAAGATAAAATCTCTTTGAGGTTTCCAAAAGGAAGGTTCCTGAAGAACCGAGAGCACCAGAGTCAAAACTCATGGGGGAAGAGATAGGCCAAGAGGGGAAAAGTATATGACAAACCCCCTGCACACAAAAAGGGACCCAACAGGGAACGGGCCGCAAAAAGGCCACTGAAAACACAGCCAAGGCTGAAATCGGCCCAAAACAGTGCTTTAAGCAATTTTTAGATCCACTCCAAGCTGTAAAAACAGCAGGACCCTGGACACCGAGTACGTCCGTGGACGTCACTTTATCCCTTCACACCAAGAGATGTAGGCCTGCCAGGTGTGAATGTAGATGCTCCGGAAGAAGACTACCGTGCCCTCAGCATTGTTGAGATGATCGAGTCGGACAGACTCCGGTCTCTTAAAGTCTGGCTTCTAATAGCCATGTTGAGCAAGTCAGTGACTGTACAACAGGAGGAAGTATGGGACCAAAGACGCCGAGGTCAATCTGGAGCGATTAGAATTAATCGGGATCTCCTCAGCCGCCACTCTGTGGAGCAGCCGGAGGAAGCACCTACAATGGAGGAAAGGCAAAAAGTCGCAGATACAGACCCCACAGGGCCACCAGCGTGACTTACGCATCTGTACCTGATCACTAGACCTGGCCACTAACTTCGACACCCTTGTGGTCGAGATGAGCGGCCAGGAGATCCATGCCCTTTGAGGCTCACCCTCCTGCAAGGGAGCCGAAACACCCCAAGCACAAAGACCAGTCGCCCTGGTCCAGCTCCTGACGACTCCAGTAGTCCGCCTGCCGGTTTACCTGATGGTAGACCGAACCCACGGCTGTGGCGTTGTCCGGCTGAAACCAGATCGGACGACCTTGCAACCTCCTCGACCATGAGGAGAAGCATAGCCTGATCGCCTAAAATAGTAGGACAATGAACGGTAGAAAGCACCTGGTATTTCCAGGCAGTCTCCCACCCAGGCACTAGCCAGGCCCGACCCGCGGTAGCTACCGAAGACCAGACGAGAGCAGGCACATTCAGGGAAGGGAGGAGACGTTCTGACGTCACCGCGTGTTTCCTATCTCTCTACCCGGAGTACGGGCTGTGTTTTCAAGCCGGCCGGCTGATGTGTTTTTCGCCTTGATTTCTGCATTTTGATGTAAGTGCAAAATTTTGGTTTATATTCGAATAAATAAGGATTTTATGCTATGTGAGGCTTCTTGTTTTCTATATGCCTGTGGACAATTCGGAGATACCTCACACCTAATAACATCTGATAACCAGGCTGTGTGCATCGGATCTCTCCCTGATTGCTATGGAGCAGCATTAACTATATTATGCCTATAATATATGTCTGTCTGGTAAGAGGCTTCATATGACTTCGGTGGAGGTTCTTTTCTATACCACACTTTTCCAACCGTGTGATTTCATTGGCACCTGTGGGAATATCAATCTATGAATCCACTCATTTGTTGATGGACATTTACGTTGGAGACATCTGTTTATATGTTGGAAATGTTTACCTGTGCACCTGCTGAATTGGCAAAACCACTGAGACAACATTTACCTGGATACATGTTTTAATAGCTGTCTTAAGTTACTTATATGTAATTTTCAGCGCGATCTCATTTTTTTGTTACATTCAGGGAAGCCACTCGGGACGACTGGACCCCCAAGGTTCACAACCCGTGAGGCTGGCATCCGTCGTAAACACAGACCACTAGAAGGAAGAAACAACTTCCCAGACCGAAGAGTCAGGGATCTCCGTCACCAACTCAGAGAGAGACTGACTAGGTGGCGCACCGGAATATGATGATTTCAGGAGACAAGAGATTTTTACCACCTGGACAGTATTTCCTGTGGAAAACCCAAGTGTGGAACTGGGCATACAGTACGGCTTTAAAAGGAGGCTACCCACAGGCCCCGGACCAGCAGGCGCCCGGAGAGAAGACAGATTGCGTGATGCCAATACCTTCACCGCAGACTGAACAGCCTGCAATTTCTCCAAGGGAAGAAGGACCTTCGCCACTGAGGAGTTCGGATCAACCCTAGATACTCCAACACTGAGTTGGAACCTAGCATGCCCAGGATTTTAACCCTGGGTCGCACACATGGAGGGCAGGCTTGCGGCCACTGAGCTACACCTTCTGGCCTAAACGTTTAACACCCACCCAAATCTTCAGAGGGTGAATGGGAATAACACATCCACTAGGTCTGAGACAGAAGCTGCTCTCAGAAGAAAGTCGTCCAAGTAGCCAATGAGGCAAAGCCTCGCTGTCCCAACAAAGTTAGGATAAGTGTGAGTTCCCAGCTGAAAACCCATGGTGCAGACGCCAAATCAAAAGGGAGGGCCGCAGGCTGACAGAGACCCTCTCTCATCACGAAGCACAGAAAAAAACACGGACATGCGCAAAACGGGACATGCATGTATGCGTCCCTGATGTTCGAGGACACCAGGACATCCCTCGGATGGAGCGCAGCTACCACCGAATATATGGATCCCATGCGGAACTATCCGAATTTCACAAAAAGGTATTTAGGGCCTGAGGCCCATAGAAAACCCCAAACCTCTCGTCCTGCAGGAAAGGTAAAATGACCCCGCAGCTTAGCAAGTCCCACACTGCCCAAGGCAGACCGACGGGCAGGGAGAGGAAGACAGGAGGAAAGAACTTTGTTCTGTGGATAGGAGGAAACCCTATCTAGTAGTCCGAAGAGATCACCTTGCAGACCCACTGGTCGAAGCACAGGGAGGGTTTCACCAAACTGTTAACTTGCAAGCCGCCCCTCCCACCTAGAGACAGGGAGGGAAGGCTACATACATTGGCAGGATTTGGTTGCCTGCGTGATCGGCCTACGCACCCAGGGACGGAGAAGTCCCCCAGCTGGGCCTTTGATGGCCTGGGAGGGTTGCCCCTAAATAATACACACACATAGTGTGTATGTATATTATGTAGGGGAAAGCACATGCCTTTGGAGGAAACCGGAGTACCCGGAGGAACCCACGCAGACACAGGGAGCGACAATGCAAGCTCCAGGCAAATTGGCGTCAGAGTCCGGATTCGAACCAATGACTCTCTTGCGGCCAAGTAATGGAGTTAACCACTACACCTCTGTGTGCATAAAAACATTCTGAAACAGAAGCCCTGGATAAGGGCACAACATTCAATGAAGCATCACAGACCTATACCTAATAACTTTGGGAGAGAGTCGGTGCTCCTCCACTGTCTGGTGCAAAATGCTCACTCGTTCAGAACGCGGCCACAGAAAAATGGCCGACCGCAATGTAAGCTGCGCCATAGTGCGGCTACGACAAAATGGACGCCAACATGGTAAACATGGAACAGGTCAGTACTTTGGATCTTCTATCAGTTAGATCAATACAAGCAGGGGTTCCCGCAATAGGGAGAATTGTCACCTATACATGACACCCGGAGGGTCCACCACCGGAGAAGAAGCCCACCTTTTGAAAAGGCTCTCCTCAAAAGGGCACTGAACCGCCTGGCGGTGAGGGACTACAAAAGCTCTCAGCGGCTGTTATCATTACGCCTCTTAGAAATTATCAAAGAAGGGCACAGTCCCTTGCAGCAGTGAGAAGTGCACCCATAAATGCCTTATCCTGTTTTTTTTTTTGTTTTTTTTTTTACTACCAAGGTACCTGGTCCATGGCTCCATAACAGAGCATTCCCCAGGGGATAACAGGGGAAGGGGGCACTATTTTACCACCTGTCCGCAGTCCACCCCACCCTGGCACAATCGTCCAGGACTAACAAAAAAACCTCTGTGGGAATCCCAGGTGCTAACACCTGCTGCCACCACCAGCATGTTGGGGAAGGACCCAGATACTGACTCCAAATAATAATATTTACATAGTGTGTATGTATAATATGCACACCTGTCCTTACAAATAAACACAAGCTCCTAGAGCCCTATTCAGGGCCTCTCACTCACTTGCTGCGCTGATCAGGGGTACCCAGGAGACTCACCTCAGGAAGAGACTGCCCAGCGCTGCCGTCCGCTCTCAGCACACAGTGTGTGAGAGGAAAAGAACCGTGAGGTAACTGTGTGGCATCTGCAGGAACCTGTAAGTCAAATGGCAGCAAAATGCAGCGTTTAAACAGGAAAAGCCTCCTGGGGCTTTTTAACAGTGAAAAACCCCTCACAGGAAAGCCCCATACAAAAAAGAAAAAACACAGGCCAGATAGCAGTCCCCTCAGGAAGGCCCCCTCCCCCTGGCAATGTTAAAAATGCAGCAAGGAAAAAGGAGCAGGGAAGGAAGGAGAAGAGGACCCCCAAACCCCAGGAATGCCCAGCCGTTCCAACCCACCGTAGTGGGAGGGACTGAATCTACCCGTCCGAGCGGGGACTCGCTGATGCATTCCTGACAGCACTACAACCGCAATGGAGGTAGCCGACAGCCCGGTCCACTGTGAGCGAGACAACACCACAGCCCAGTCATATGTGGACCTCGGAGCAGAGCTCACCGGCCACCCCAGGAGTCATGGGGTATGGCGTGGCAGACCCAGGCTCTTTGCAAAGGTGTGCCTACGCTTGCTGGTCAGACTGAGTAGACTACAAAGATCTATAATATACAGCCTGTCTCAGCCGACAGCTGAAAGAAGATTCTTAAAAAAAAAAGTAAAATATCTCCTCAGGGCGTTGGGCCCAAAGGGAGCCATACGTCCTTCTCCTTGCTAGGCAGAACGAAACTGAGGCTGCATGCTGCAGTGAGGAGGATTATGTCTGGAGGGACCGCCACCTGGGCGGGGCTGTTTAACTCTGTTAAATCGGGGGTTCACCCTTAAAACAACTCAGTGTCATCCCATCCAGCATACTGGCATCAGCATGCTGTTTTTTTTTTTTTAATCTCTGTACTTACTGTTTAATTGATCATTTTATTTTGTCCCTACTGCGGAGAATGGCGCGGCTATGGAGCGTCACGGCTTCCGAAAATAGCCGACTAGCACTCGGGTCTTCCCGGCGCTATACGGCGCCTGCGCACAGACCTAGGAGCTGACTGCGCAGGCGCCGTATATATCCGAGTCCTATTTCGGCTTTTTTCGGAGGGCGTGAAGCTTCTAGGTCTGTGCGCAGGCGCCGTATAACGCAGGGAAGACCCTCCATAGCCGCGCCATTCCCCACGGTAGGGACAAAATAAAATGATCAATTAAACAGTAAGTACAGAGAATGCTGACGCCAGTATGCTGGATCGGATGACACCAAGTTGTTTTAAGGGTGAACTCCCTCTTTAATGCAACATGTATTTATTTATCCAACATATTTCTGCCTAGTCCTCTCCTGTAAACAGGGAACATAACCCACTTGTCAAGATTTAAGGAACTGTGTTCATCAATGGACGATAAGAGAAAATTACCTTTGAAAATTATTGCGTGTTAATACCGTGTGATAAAAAATGCTAAAAAAATATTTACCTGTTTGCAAGCATGCCTATGCCGTGTGTGAGAAAACTGTTTTTTTTGGTGACGAAACAAACAAAAAACACATTTAATTTCTTTATTTGTGGGGGAAAAATTAAAACTTCAAAAAACTCATCATGCTTCTTGCTAAATACATTGGACTGTCTATTTTAAAAAAGGGGTAATTTGGGGGGCCATCAGTACATCAGGTATGATCAAAAAAAATTATAAAAATTGAATACGAGTAGTGTTGCATAACCACGCAATTTTAATTTAAAGTGTGAGAGCGTTAAAAAGCTGATAATTGGCGAGGGCAGGAGAGGGGGCGAAAGCTTCCAGTATTGAGGTCGTTAAACACAGAGCTTAAAATATGCTAGAACATAGATTTGCTTCTGCAAGCAAAACTCCTATAGAAGATTTTAAGCCCAGCCTGCATGGACTTTTAAGGTTCTATTGCTGTGTCTACACTGTCCAGCAGCTGAGGCAGCCTCTCAGTGGGCCGCTGAGAGCCTGAGCCAGCCACTGCCGTCCCCTCCACAGTCTGGAGGTCCAGTGAGTGCTGCAGTGATGTACAGACACCACACTCTGCTCAGAGTGGACCCTAGAATTGAGTGATCAGCGTTTTTTGATCTCTCACGGCTCAGATTGATGCTGTAGCCATCTAGGATAGTATAAAGGTTTATTTTATTCCCACACTCTCTCAAAAAAAAAAAAAAAAAAACACAGGAATCTATCTATATATATAAAACTCAACGTGTGTGTGTGTGTATGTGTGTGTATGTGTGTATGTATGTATGTATGTTCCAGCATCACGTCCAAACGGCTAAAGATATTAACATGAAACTTGGCACACATGTTACTTATATGTCAGCAACAAACATAGGATAGGTGGTTTAACCCTTACCCACCCCCATTTGCCATGGTCGGGGTCTTTCTTTAAAGTCCCATTCAACTCTATGGGAAAGGGTTTTTCTTTAAAGTCCCATTCAACTCTATCGGAAATACATGTTACTTCATAACTTCCAAACGGCGTTTTTTGTTTCAAGTCCCATGCAAGTATATGGGACTGTGGTCTCTTCATCACAGCTCAGCCACAGCTACTGATGTCATCACAGCTCAGCCACAGCTACTGATGTCATCACAGGTCCTTCAACCACAATCTCTTCATCACAGTTTAGCCACACCTACTGATGTCATCACAGGTCTTTTTACCACAATCTCTTCATCACAGTTTAGCCACACCTATCTCTTCATCACAGCTTAGCCACACCTACTAATGTCATCACAGGTCCTTTAACCACTTAAGGACCCCCGCACGCACATATACGGCCACAGAATGGCTCGTACAGGCACAAGGTCGTAAATTTAGGTCCCCGCCTTCGTGCGGTTCGGGTTTCCCATCGGGACCCCCTCCGCGGCGTGCGGGGGTCCCCCTGCCTCTGGGAGCGATCGCCGACGAGCGGGCGGATGTCCGTGATTTCCGCCCCCCCCCCCCCCCCGCGATCGCTCCCAGCCAATGGGAGCGCGCTCCCATCGTGTCAGTTCCTCCTCCTGTGTTTACACAGGAAGGAGGAAATGATGTAATCTCTCATCGCAGCGCTGTTTCCCAGCGCTGCTGATGAGAGAAGACATCACAAGTAAGTGTGCACCAACACAACACTGACACACACTCACATAGGCAAATTAACCCCTTGTGATCGCCCCCCCCCCACCCCCCTGTCACAGTGTCACTGAATGCAGTGATCTAATCACTGCATTTAGTGTCAGTGTGACAAGCAGTGTAAAAAACAGTTAGTGTTAGGTTCAGGATAGCCCCCCCACCCCCCCTAATAAAGTTTTAACCCCCTGATCACCGCCCTAGTTAACCCTTTCACTCCCTATTGCCAGCGTCACTAAGCGATCATTTTTCTGATCGCTGTATTAGTGTCGCTGTTCCCGCTAGGTAGCTATTTTTTTTATTGCGATTTTTTTTTTACTAAAGACATGTGGCTGAATTAATTTTGGCCTAAATGTTTTACTAAAATTTAGTTTATTTGATTTTTTTTATAACAAAAAGTAAAAAAATTGTGTTTTTTTTCAAAATTGTGGCTCTATTTTAGTTTATAGCGCAAAAAATAAAAATCGCAGAGGCGATCAAATACCACCAAAAGAAAGCTCTATTTGTGGGAAGAAAAGGACGCAAATTTTGTTTGGGAGCCACGTCGCACGACCGCGCAATTGTCTGTTAAAGCGACGCAGTGCCGAATCGCAAAAACACCTTGGGTCATTTACCAGCGTATTGGTCCGGGTCTTAAGTGGTTAACCACAGTTTTTTTTATCACAGCTTAGCTACACCTTACTCCACAAGCTCTGCACTGCATCTTCAGGTCAGTATGTGGGCTGGCTTGCAAACCATGCTCATGCCACTAACCATGCCCTCTCCACACCCCTCCCACAAGCCACACCCCTTCTAATTACTGCCCTTTTTTATGAGGGCTACCTCAGTAACTTTTTCAATTTTATGTTGAAAAATGTGATACAGTACATTTAAATTGTGACTTGCAAGTTTATTAACATTTTTGTTTGTGGATTATTTTAACCACTTTAGCCCCGGACCATATTGCTGTCCAAAGACCAGAGCACTTTTTGTGATTCGGCACTGCGTCGCTTTAACTGACAATTGCGCGGTCGTGCGACGTGGTTCCCAAACAAAATTGGCGTCCTTTTTTTCCCACAAATAGAGCTTTCTTTTGGTGGTATTTGATCATCTCTGCGGTTTTTATTTTTTGCGCTATAAACAAAAATAGAGCGACTATTTTGAAAAAAATTCAATATTTTTTACATTTTGCTATAATAAATAGAAATAAAAAAACATTTTTTTTTCCTCAGTTTAGGCCGATACATATTCTTCTACACATTTTTCGTAAAAAAAAAAATCGCAATTAGCGTTTATTGATTGGTTAGCGCAAAATTTATAGCGTTTACAAAAAAAGGGGGTAGTTTTATGGCATTTTTATTAATATTTTTTTTTTACTAGTAATGGCGGCGATCTGCGTTTTTTTTCGGTGCTGCGATATTATGGCGGACACATCGGACACTTTTGACACATTTTTGGGACCATTGGCATTTTTATAGCGATCAATGCTATAAAAATGCATTGGATTACTATAAAAATGCCATTGGCAGTGAAGGGGTTAACACTATGGGGCAGGGAAGGGGTTAAGTGTGTTCCTGGTGTGTTCTAACTGTATGGGGGGGGGGGGGGGGTTGACTCACTAGGGGGAAATCGCTGATCTTCAGTTCATACATCGGGGCGCGGGCCGCCGGCGCGCACGCCCCCTAGTGGCCGAAAAAGATAGGACGTAGAGCTACGTGCTCTCGCCCAGCAGTGCCACCGTCCCGCAGTAATATGACGGCGGGCGGTCGGCAACCAGTTAAAGTGTGAAAATGCCTCGAAGAAAAAGTAAAGCTATAGGCCAAGTGCAATCTAAGGCAAAAAAATTTAAAATACAGCGTAGGCTAGAAACTCCTGAGGAGCGCAGTACAAGACTCACAGCACTGCGAAATAGAGCACAAGCTTCAAGAGCTTCAGAAACCGAACAACAGCGTGACATTAGACTTCTGGATAGGAGTGAGAGAGCTACTACTTCTAGAGCTTCAGAAACAAGCGCAGGTGCTTAAAACATGCAAATTAATCATCTGGGATGAATGCACCATGGCCCACAGAAAAGCTCTCGAGGCCCTTGACATAACTCTTAAAGATTTGAGAGGGAATAATAACTTTATGGGAGGAGCTCTGGTGCTTCTCTGTGGAGACTTTAGACAAACCCTGCCTATCATTCCAAAATCAACACCAGCAGATGAAATATATGCCTGTTTAAAGCATTCAGTTTGTGGAAAAGAGTCAGAAAAATCAAATTAAAAGAAAATATGAGAGGACTTCCAAGGGATGAGAATGCTCAATTTTTTTTAAACACACTTCTTGAAATCGGAGAGGGTAGACTACCAGTTGAATCTTCAGGAAACTTAAAACTTCCCTCTGATTTTTGCAAACTGGTATCGTCAGTTGCAGAACTAATAGATGCAGTATACCATAATATTTCAGACAACTAAACTGGTTGTGTGAGAGGGCTATTCTTGCTGCTAAAAACGAGGATGTCCGTGAAATTAACAATCAAATACTTTCTATGATACCAGGAGCAGTTACTGAGTACAAATCTTTTGATACCGTAGTAGATGCCGATGAGGCTGTGAGTTTCCCACCAGAATTCCTGAATTCCTTGATCCAGCTGGATTGCCACAACATCGCCCATCACTTAAAGTTGGATGTCCTATTATTTTATTACGAAACCTTGACCCACCAAAACTGTGCAATGGAACAAGGCTGTGTGTGAAAAACATGTTGCCTAATGTGTTGGAAGCTACTATTTTGACAGGAAAGGGAAAGGGAGAAACAGTTTTTATTCCACGAATACCTCTTATTCCAACAGATCTGCCTTTTAGTTTCAAGAGACTACAACTCCCAGTGACGCTTGCATTTTCCATCACAATCAACAAGTCACAAGGGCAGTCCATTTGGTACTGCGGAGTTGATTTAAGATCACCATGTTTTTCACATAGGCAACTTTATGTAGCGTGCTCCAGGGTGGGTTCCCCAAATAATTTGTTCATTTTAGCAAATGCGGGAGAAACTAAGAATATAGTATACAAACAAGTATTGCAATAATATGTCAGTTGAGTTAACCGCACTTTTTAAAGGTCTGCGAGTTGGTACTAATCTGCTTCATTGTACCATATTTTGCTCTGTTTCAACATTCACAAACTGAAAAGGAAAATGTTATAAAAGTTATGAAATACAATACTTTTAGAGTCGGTTCACACTGGGGCGACTTGGGATCAGACTTGAAGTCATCTCAAGTCGTCCCAAGTCGCGCTGTCCAGAAAAGCAATGTAAGTGAATGGGAGCGGTGTTAATACACACTACTCATGTCGCTCCGACTTCAGAAGAGGTTCCTGTACTACTTCAATCAGACTTCTAGGCGATTTGTACCCATTGATTTCAATGGAAGTCGCTTCCAAGTCTGATCACTGTTTTAATTGAAGCTACTTTCAAGCAAGATAACATACATTTCTCAGGCAAACCCCTCCCTCCCCTTCCCTCTTCCAGAGCTGATTGTTGTTTTATTGGCCACTGGAATGTCTCCTGACCTGAAAAGGACAAGTCGTGTTGTAAGAGTCGGTTCACACTGGGGCGACACGACTTCCAGCACGACTTTCAGAAGCAACTTCAACACCACTTGAGCATGAACCACAGGGCGATCTGGGGAGATTTACAACACGACTTGAAGTCCTTTTTAGGTCAGGAGACATTCCAGTGGCCAATAATACAACAATCAGCTCTGGGAGAGGGAAGGGGAGGGAGGGGTTTGCCTGAGAAATGTATGTTATCTTGCTGGAAAGTAGCTTCAATTAAAACAGTGATCAGACTTGGAAGCGACTTCCATTGAAATCAATGGGTACAAATCGCCTAGAAGTCTGATTGAAGTAGTACAGGAACCTCTTCTGAAGTCGGAGCGACATGAGTAGTGTGTATTAACACCGCTCCCATTCACTTACATTGCTTTTCTGGACAGCGCAACTTGGGACGACTTGAGACGACTTCAAGTCGGATCCCAAGTCGCCCTAGTTTGAACCGACTCTTAATCAAATAGTAAATATTCATATTTTTTATCTGTCAAATTTCTAAAATTAAACATTGTGTTATTTATTATTTATTTATTTATATAACTATGATTTTCCTCCCCAAAAGGTTAAGATAGGAAGACCGGGCAACGCCGGGTATTCAGCTAGTTTGAAATAAAATTGGCCTTTGCACCATCACATTACAAATTAAGGTACCTTGGCGTCGCCATCAGGCAGGAACAAATAGGCCCCACTTTTATCTCTGTTACTTGTTGTACCATACCAATTAAATGACACTTTCACATCATGAGTTTTTCCGCTCTCTTTTATCTTCATTTTCTATACAAGAAAAGGGTTCAGATCAATAAATGACAAAAGGAAAATGTGGCACTTTTTTCTATAACACATTACACATGTTAGATTTTACATACATATACAATATGTGAATACAAATAAGGTTGCTTTGATTATTTGTCATATGAAGCTTAGCTTTCAGTGCAGGGCAACACATACCTGTCCTACACTTCATTAGCAAGGGATGCTGGACACAAAACTACAAAATGGATAAAAACATAGCCAAGAAGTGAAAAAACAGTTGTATAATACAGTTGAGTAACCAGAGCTGAGAAGACTCTTAAGAGCCAATTCACACCATACAACTGTTTTTTGCATGTTGCATTAGACAGCCAATTAAAAATTAATATGCTGTCAAAGAATAAAAAAATGGCTCCTGCACAATTTAATTTTCAGTGCAAGAAAATGCAACACATAAGCGCTCGATTACCCCAGCAACAGTCAATGATGAGGGAATTCCTCCTGTGAATCTATTGTGTTCTCCCGGTGGGTGCAGGGAGCTGTTCCTGTCGGAAATAACAGATTGATTATTGCCAGCCGCTGCAGCCAACAATTGTATGAAAAAATATGAGATGTTTGTTGTACCCAAGTCGATTGATGGGTACAATCAGCCTGCCTATAGATGGCTTGAATCTCGACCCGTCTCTGCTGAATCAGCCAAGTTTCTAACCATCTATGGTCCGCTTTAACTGAGAAAGGATGGGCCGTGGCCATTGGCCTGAAAAATGAACTAACAAATTCACCTAGAAATAGATCAAGTAGCAGCACGTTTCTTGTGAGGCCCCTCAGGCAGAACAAACAGGGAATCAGGAAAGGAAGCCGAAGACTTCAGATAAACACAGCTTGAATATTCATAGGAGGGAAGCACAGTCTCTGAAGGACGAGTATAAAAAGATAAAAACACAACGTCCTGATTCACGAGGAACAAAGGTAGAATGCATCAAATTCACCTTATCCTGGTGAAGAACCAGGAAATATGCCAACTGTAAGACCCTGCAAGATGAGGCAATTGCCACCAAAAAGATAACCTTGCTCACAAGGAGCGACAAAGAAATATCTGAGGAGGTACAAGACAAAGACCAAATCAAGGTCTCATGGGAGACGGGAGGTAAAAATGTATAGGACACCCTGCACAAAGGCTTTTATTAGGAATGAGATATGATTATTCTCTAAAACAGCGCAGCCAAAGCAGAGATCCGTCTCTAGAAAACTCAAAGTTAGAGAGATCTCCACAACATACAGTCAGGGAAGGAACTTACAAGTTCCACATCATGTAAAATAAGACTTCCAAGAGTATACTTTCCTGAAGGTAGACGTTCTAGCTCTGAGGAGGGTAGGAATCTCAAAACAAACATCCTTATCCCTTAGGACCCAGGGTTCAACAACCATGCTGTCAAAGCTAGCAAACAAAGAAGGATGGCAGATCGAACCCTCCATAGCATACAGTGAGGGAAACATTATTTGATCCCCTGCTGATTTTGTACGTTTGCCCACTGACAAAAGAAATCAGTCTAATTTTAATGGTAGGTTTATTTTAACATTGACAGAACAAAAAAAAAAAAAAAAAATCTAGAGAAACGCACTTTGATTTGCATTTTAACTACTTGCCAACTGCCCGCCATCATATTACTGCGGGACGGTGGCACTTCCTGGGCGAGAGCCCGTAGCTATACGTCCGCTCGCCCCCGAGTCCCGCGCCCGGCAGGTACGATCGCCGCCGGGCACCCGCGATTGCTCGTTACAGAGCGGGGAACGGGAGCTATGTGTGTAAACACATCACTCTCGTTCCTGTCAGCGGGGAAAACGCTGATTTTCTGTTCATACAATGTATGAACAGAAGATCAGTGATTTCCCCTAGTGAGGCCACCCCCCCATACAGTTAGAACACACCCAGGAACACACTTAACCCCTTCCCTGCCCCCTAGTGTTAACCCCTTCACTGCCAATGGCATTTTTATAGTAATACAATGCTTTTTTTTGGCATTGATCACTATAAAAATGCCAATGGCCCCAAAAATGTGTCAAAAGTGTCCGAAGTGCCCGCCATAATGTCGCAGTACTGAAAAAAAATGCTGATCGCCGCCATTACTAGTAAAAAAAAATGCCATAAAACGACCCCCTATTTTGTAAACGCTATAACTTTTGCGCAAACCAATCAAACGCTTATTGCGATTTTTTTTTACAAAAAATATGTAGAAGAATACGTATCGGCCTAAACTGAGGAAAAAAAAAATGTTTTTTTTTAATATATTTTTGGGGGATATTTATTATAGCAAAAAGCAAAAAATATTGCATTTTTTTTCAAAATTGTCGCTCTATTTTTGTTTATAGCGCAAAAAATAAAAACAGCAGAGATGATCAACCATCAAAAGAAAGTTCTATTTGTGGAAAAAAAAGGACGCCAATTTTGTTTGGGAGCCACGTCGCACGACCGCGCAATTGTCAGTTAAAGCGACGCAGTGCCGAATCACAAAAAGTGCTCTGGTCATTGGACAGCAATATGGTCCGGGGCTAAAGTGGTTAATGAGTAAAATAAGTATTTGACTCCTTCGCAAAACATGACTTGGTACTCTCAGTGGCAAAACCCTTGTTGGCAATCACAGAGGGCAGATGTTTCTTGTAGTTGGCCACCAGGTTTACACGCATCTCAGGAAGGATTTTGTCCCACTCCTTTGTAGATCCTCTCCAAGTCACTAAGGTCTAGAGACCGACGTTTGGCAACTCGAAACTTCAGCTCCCGCCGCATATTTTTTTTATAGGATTAGGGTCTAGAGACTGGCTAGGTCACTCAAGGATCTTAATGGGCTTCTTGAGCCACTCCTTTGTTGCCTTAGCCCTGTGTTTTGGGGGTCATTGTTATGCTGAAATACCTATCCAAGACCCATTTTCAATGCCCTGGCTGAGGGTAGGAGTTTCTCACCCAAGATTTGACCGTAAAAGCCCCCTGTCCATTGTCCCTTTAAGGCAGTAAAGTTGTTCTGCCCCTTTAGCAGAAAAACACCCCAAAGCATAATATTTCCACCTCCATGTTTGATGGTGGGGGTGGTGTTCTTGGGGTATTAGGCAGCATTTCTCCAAACACAGAGAGTTGAGTTGATGCCAAAAACGCAAAATTTGGTCATATCTGACCACAACATTTTTACCCAGTTCTCCTCGGAATCATTCAGATGTTCATTAGCAAACTTCAGACGGGCCTGTACATGTGCTTTCTTGAGCAGGGTGGAGGTTTGCAGGCGCTACAGGATTTTAGTCCTTCACGGTGTAGTGCGTTACCAATTGTTTTCTTGGCGACTATTCTCTCCTGTAGTTCTGGGATGATTACTCACAATTTTCATGATCGCTGAAACTACACGGGGTAGATCTTGCATGGAGCCCCAGACCAAGGGAGATTGACAGTTATTTTGTGTTTCTTTTATTTGCAAATAAATTGCACCAACTGTTGTCACCCTTTCACCAAGCTGCTTAGCTGCTTGTAGCTCATTCCAGCTTTGTGTAGGTCTGCAATTTTGTCCCTGACATCCTTTGACAGTTCTTTTGTCTTGGCCATGGTGGAGAGATTCGAATCTGATTGCTTCTACGGACAGGTGTCAAGCAGAGATTAGAGTGCTCCTGTTACTTCTACAGAAGACTTCTGGGAGCTAGAAATCTTGCTGATCGATGGGGGAGCAAATACCTTTCTCACTCATTAAAATGCAAATCAATTTATAGCTTTTTAAATGCACTTTTCTGGATATTTTTTGTTATTCTGTCTCGCTGTTAAAATAAACCTACCATTAAAATGATAGCCTGATCATTTTTTTGTCAATGGGCAAAACGTACAAAATCAGCAGGGGATCAAATACTTTACCCCCCCCCCCCCCCCCACTGTATCTGGGTGATATGGAAGGGCCTACGGCTTGTTTGCCAAGAGACTTGCAATGTCAGCAAACCACATTATTAGCCACGCTGGAGCAATCAGATTTAGCATAGGTTCTCCAACTTTATCCTGCACAACAGCAGAGGTAAAAGTTGAAGTGGAGAGAAGGCATAGACCAGACAAAGATTGTAGGCATTAAAGGTATAGATCAAAGAGTCACCAGGGCATATTTAGCAAAAGCTAGAGGACTCCTGGTTCTGGACACAAACCTGTGCAATTTGTTGTTGAAACAGGACCCCAAGAGATCCACATCTTGCGCCCCTCGACAAAGATCTTCAATTACCTCTGGGGGAACAGCCCTTACTCCTGGATTTGGCTGCTGACAGAGGAGATAATCCACTTGACACTTTTTGCTCCAGGAACATGCATAGTGGAGAGCAGGAGACATGCATAGCTGAGAGCACTTATTGTTCCTCCTTGATTGATGATGTATGCCACAGCCATGGCATTGTCTGACTGAACGTCAACGATGAACACAGCCTAAACCAACGACAAGACCTTTCCGAATTCATTAAAAAAAAAAAAGAAGATTTTCCTGTATCTAGCATCTGTATGAGCCTACCTGGTTTTGGGAGATGCATGCATTGGCACATCCAAGAACTCCTTAAATTTGTCCCAGACAGTATATTTAACTGCAGAACTCTTGATTGGAACTGGGCAAAGGGGGCCACATAAAAAGTGGCTACCATCCTTGCCAACATCTGCATGCAGGTTTACAACCTTAAGTATCTCACCCAGACCTGGAGACAAGCATTTAATATGTGATCTGCATCAAGGACTAAGCCCAAGTACACCAGGTGTTGAGTTGGAACCAAGGCCAACTTCTGAAGTTTCAGTACCCAGCTGAACTAGTACCATCTACTGGATATTATATGCCAGCTTCTGAGCTGATTGATTGTCTTAGAATCTAATCTTTCATATGCCCAACAATGGGGTTATCTTGGATCCTCAACAACCCCTAGAACTGGAGCCAAAACCTAGTAAACACCCCAGGGGCCAACAATAGACGGTAATGCCATAAATGGATAGTGGCAAACCTCTACTGCAATTCGCAGGAAGCACTACATACAAAAATTGGGATATGCAGGTAGGCATTCTTGATATCCACTGACACCAGGAAGCATCCTTGATGATGTGAAGTAATCGCTTTCTAATCTGAACTTTTGGATTTACAGTAAAGACAAAGGAACACTCACATGTGCATCCTGGACATAAACAGTGTCAATATAAGCACATCCCTCCCTTTAAACAAAGGAAGTGGGTAACTGTGCCCTGAAAAACTGGATATACCAGAAAAGGGCAGGGACACCAACCTAATCTGAACCTGGTAGGAGCCACCTCCCTATCTGATAAGGGGATCTGGGAGCCCCCTATTGTCCTTCTCTTACACTGCTACCTACACAAGGCCATGGCTTGCTCACTGGTAAACAGGCCTATGAACCACAGAGGTAATCAGCCGCTGGGAGGAGTGTCAGTCTATGGCAGCAAAAAAGTGTCCCAATACTTGGTATCCCCGACAGGCAAGTATAATGCGGCTGAAAAGTGGTTGGATGCAGGCTGGATTTAGCGTGGGGTCAGTATGCTGCCCAGGAGCTCATCAAAACCATGTCAATCTGCAAGCTGGTGCCTGAGCATTAACATGATCACGTGCCCCCCATCCCTTTTACACACTGCCACTGCGATATGGAACTATCAGGAAAAACTGCCATAAACTGTACCAATAAAACTTCTAATTTAGGAAGCACTGAAGGGGGGGAATTCCACAGTTCCACTACACACAGAGGCACTCACCAGTCCACTTTGGAGGGCCATCAGCTCCAAACTCAACCCATCATGGCAGATGCACCCTGCAGGGTCTACAAGGACTTCTCTGCAGGGGGATCACAGTCGTGGACCCATATGGCACCCTGCCAACCGGCAGACATCACAGACAATCCCCACTCTTGCATAGAGGTTCTGGTACAGTCCATTTTCATGTGCTGGCTATAGTGGCCAGTCAATGAGGAGCCACCTTTGCCCCAGTAGGAGAATAAACAACATTTGAAGAGTTGTGCTTCCAAGAAATAAAAACAGAAAAAACACAACAACTTTAAAAAGACAAGGAGGCGTATCCATCACCTTCAGACACTAGATAAAAACTGAGTTGGGAGGGGTTATGCCAGTGTCTATGCACCTGATTTTAGTTTTTACATATAGCAAGCCCTGATTTATATAGCAAGATATAAAAATAAAAAAAATCAATGTAAGGACATTACCTCCAGAAGTCCAGATGTCTGTGAAAACCCAAGCTGTAAGTAGAAATTCTCTAAAGTTAAGTCCCGGACAATGTCATCCAACTCATTGACATAGAAGACTCCATTGGATGTGATTTTACTTCTCCCTCTAGTAAAAATTGTATAATCTGCCTTTACAGTTTCTGGACTTTCAGCTTCCACCAGTTGATAAACAGCCAAACCAAGAGGAGGCAATTGTGCCAAAAATGAGACCTTTGGGAGAAAAAAAAAAAAAGAAGCACAATAAGTAAAAGGGAAAATGTATTTAAAACAAAATGGCTATTCAGTTAAGAGCTACAGTTTGAGCTACAGTAAGCAGAGCACAAGTTAATAGTAAAAATCTGTAAGATGAGAAGTTCGGATTGGCAAGGAATTTCTAATATATGTAGCAGGAAGCCGCTTTCTGTTGCTTGCAATTGGAAACATATATATATATATATATATATATATATATATATATATATATATATATATATATATATATATATTTGAAGCCAGACTAGCTATTTTAGATTTAAAAAAAGTATTGTACAATTTACCTTTAAGTACAATCTCAATTTACACGATTGCCGTTTTGCATTGCTTTAGTAAATTACACAAAGAAAAAGGGGGAGGTTTACGTGCATAATAGGGACAGTATTGACACAGCCCCAGAAGAACCCCAATGGCTTAAAATTGATATGGTCCAGAAACATTTAGACAAAATAAAAAGACGAACAAAGCACCTGGACTGAACCAGACCAGATGACATAAACCCAAAAGTACTGAAATTTGGGCTCTATTATTTCAAAGCCTTTGTTTTTGTTTTTTTGCAATTCCTTTATTTGACCAACAGTTGCATTATACAAATTAAGGTATGGGTAAAGCTAGATATGATATACGTATGCTAGAAGCAAATATCCACATTAGCTTTATAGGCAACTCAAAAAAGTCAAAGTATACACAATGTGGCAAGTTCTATTACATGCTAAATATTCTTAACTAGGAGGGTGTAATAATAATCCCCAACTTTCCAAGCCCGTGTAAAAAGGCCTAACGTAATAAAGTAGGCCAGTGGGATAAAGAATGAGAAATGCTGGGGTCAAAAGGAATCCCCCGGCAGCCAAAATAACTTAATAGGACAGCATCTATTCATAGCCAGATACATATGAACAGTTCTCGTGAGGAGATGTCTGCTGTTCAGATACCTTCCACGCTTTACACCTCATGCCCACAGGTACAATCATTACTTCCCTCATTCAAACCCACCAGTATTGGGGTTGCGAAACTACTTGCCAACGTCCAACTAACCACCTGCCCTCTGGACAATGTTCCCTTGCAAATGCTACGTTCAACCTCCGACTCTTACCCACATCTTCAATCTCTCCCTCTCTGCTGGCCTCTTGCCCAACTCTCTAAAACACACACTAGTCAGCCCCATACTTAAAAAGCCTTCACTGGACCCAACCAATCCTAACCTATGCCCCATCCCCTGGATCCCCTTTTTATCCAAACTACACTACCGACTGAGCAACCACCTTGCCAAGAATAGCCTTCTTGATCCCCTTCAGTCTGGATTTCATCCTCAATACTACAGTGAAACAGCTCTTCTAAAAACAACCTACTAACAGCCAAAACCAATGGACACTATTCTGTACACCTACTCTCGGACCTTTGTGCTGCCTTTGATACGGATGGCCACCCCCCCCTCCTCCTCCAAAAACTCCACGCCATTGGTCTCCGTAACTGTATGCTTTGCTGGTTCTCTTTTTATTTATCTTAATCGCACCTTTAGCGTTACCTACGACTCTACTACCTCCTCTCCTTTTCCTTTCTCTGTTGGGGTCCCCCAAGGTTCTTTTCTTCGGCCTCTACTATTTTCAATCTACACCTCCTCCCTGGGTCAGCCGATAGCCTCCCATGGCTTTAAATAGCATCTCTATGCAGATGATACCCAAATCTGTTCCTCTACCCCTTACAGTAGGTGACTGGGATATTGTGTCAATCTCGCTCCCTTTCTCGGCGAGATTGACCACCTACGAGCCCCATCGCGGGAGCCAGCGCCGAGCTCGGCGGATTGCCGCGCCCCATGGAGAGCGAGCGCGTCGATAGAAGCGACGGGAATCCGACGCGGATTCCCGCCAATTCTACACGTCCGGCGGAGTTTGTTATGAATCCTGAAGGAGAAATCCCCGCCGGATTTCTAAAGAAAAATCCGGCATGGGTTCCCCCCTCAGGAGCATGGGTTAACGGGCCCTTAGGTCGGTTATGGGTTGTAAGGAGACCCCCTACGCCGAAAAAACGGCGTGGGGGTCCCCCCACAATCCATAACAGACCCGTATCCAAAGCACGCCGGCCCGGCCGGTCAGGAAGGGAGTGGGGGCGAGCGAGCGCCCCCCCCCCTCCTGAGCCGTACCGGGCAGCATGCCCTCAACATGGGGGGGTCAGGTGCTCTGGGGTAGGGGGCGCACTGCGGCCCCCCACCCCAGAGCACCCTGTCCCCATGTTGATGAGGACAGGGCCCCTTCCCGACAACCCTGGCCGTTGGTTGTCGGGGTATGCGGGCGGGAGGCTTATCGGAATCTGGAAGCCCCCTTTAATAAGGGGGCCCCCAGATACCGGCCCCCCACCCTAAGTGAATGAGTATGGGGGTACATTGTACCCCTACCCATTCACCTGCAAAACAAAAGTTTAAACACAAATAAACCACACAGTGTATTGAAATATTTTATTAGTTGGCCGCCGGGGGGGGTGTGTATGATCGCTTTTAGAAAAGCGCCCCCCTCCGGCAGGCTTCTGTGGGGGGTGGGTGCCGCCGTCTGGTTCTTTTCCGCCGCCGGGGGGGGCGCTTTGATAAAAGCGCCCACCACCCGGCGGGCTTCTTTCGACGTCTTCGGCGGCTGGGGGTCTTCTTTCCCACGTCTTCGGCGGCTGGGGGTCTTCTCCCAGGACTCTCCGGGGTCTTCTCCCGCTCTCCGGGGGGTCTTCTCCGCTCTCCGGGGGGTCTTCTTCTTCTTCAGACTATCGCCCGCCGCTATCTTGTGTGTTAGCTCAATTACTAGCGGCGGCGGTCCCCTCTTCTGCGACGTCGTCGGCGTCTTCGTCTTCTTCTTCTTCTTCTTCTGCTGTCCAGATGTTGACGCGACGCTTCCTCCCGCTGTTATGCCCGGCGCGCGGCTCGCAGCGAATTATATAGGCCTGTCTTGTGACGTCGCAGTCCCATCATGCTCCGGTAGGTACCACGTGGTACCTACCGGAGCATGATGGGACTGCGACGTCACAAGACAGGCCTATATAATTCGCTGCGAGCCGCGCGCCGGGCATAACAGCGGGAGGAAGCGGCAGCCTGTCGCGATGCTGGCGTGCTGAAAACACATTCTCGGCGGCAGGCACTGTATCTCACTCCCTCAGTCTCCTCAAGTATCACTAATTTACCAACAGACATATCAGTCTGAATGTCGCATCACATTCTTTCCTCAAATTCAATCTATCCAAAACCAAACTTATTTGTCCTCATCACATGCCCATTCCCCTGATCACTGTCAAATTCAGCTCACCCCAGCATGCCAAGGTCCTAGGTAAACTCTCGTTTAAGCTCCACGTCCAATCACTGTCCAAATCTTGCTGCCTCAACATCTCCAAAATACACCCGTTTCTAACCAATGACACAAGAAGGCTCTTAATTCACTCCCTGGTCATTTCTCATCTCGAATACTGCAACTCCCTACTCATTGGCTTACCTCTACATAGGCTATCCCCCCCTTCAATCATTAATGCTGCTGCCAGACTCATCCACCTTACCAATCGCTGTGTGTATGCTATTACTCTATGTCAATCCCTCCACTGGCTCCCGCTGACACAACTGATTAAATTAAAAATACTAACAACTTTCAAAGCCATCCACAATTTAGTGCACACACACACACTAATTATAAGCAGTAGTCCGCATAATAAAAAAGCTAAAAATGTAATTGTAAAACAAATCTGTTTTCTATTTAGAAGTAAACAAAAACTTAGACAAGGTGGGGGCTGCTGTGGCTATAGTACTGTACACTTGGATTTTACATAAGCATTTGACAAAGTTCCCCCACACACCACTAATAATGTAACGTTAATAAACCATCAACATTTTTATTTTGATAATGAGTAGAAATGAAGGATTCATACTAGTGGTGTGCACCAAAGTTCTGTATAGGTACTCTTATACACTCTCCGATCTGCTGCAGATCATCACATAGGATCCCTTTATTTCCTCTGCAGATCATCACATAGGATCCCTTAATTTCCTCTGAAAATCATCACATAGGAGGATTAGCTACAGGAGCACACTACGGCGCACGTCTCCCTAGGAGTAGGGCGTGTCTGCTTTGGCTCCAGGCAGGCAGGCAGGCCTTCCATCCCAGCCCAGCCTCACTGCAGCTTCACCCAGGAACAGCATCCCTCCTCTCCCCTCTGCACTGTGCCTACAGTGTTGACTCAAGTTAAGATCTTACCTGGTCTGTCTGGTCTACCCCCTTGGGACTGGATGAGGCCGTCGTCCTCAGGATAGCCGCGGTCCTTTAAGTCCCAGGGATCGGACGACCGGGATCCCCACCTCCGGCATCCCACACACCATGCCGCCGCCCCACCGCCATCTCCCTCTCAGCACCTCACCACCTCAACCCTCGGGGTCTCTAGGAAACCACTGCAACCAAGATCGCGGCCGCAAGCGCGGCGAGGCATCCTAGGAAAGTCCACGGCTTCGCCCACGGCCTAGTGGGACACCCCCCACGCCGAAGTGGATAGCTATACTATCACGTTAAAAAAACACCACACTGCCTCAGGCCCTCCTGAGGACTCTCCCCGCTGTACCCCTTACAGGCCCCCGCTCTCCCCCCATTCCTTAGCCCCCGGCTCGGGCCTAGTCGGCGGCCATCTTGGTACCCCCACTGTACAAGAACAACACCACCCACACTCCCCCTCACCCCTCCTTTGCATAGGCCATTTCAACCTGAAACTTGGTCACTGCAGCTAATCCAGGGGTACGCATCCCCACGGCCCCCTTTACTTATAAAAGCAATTGATCCAGGGTTGTGACCGATCGCCAGCAGGGATCATTAAGGAATTTTTTCCCCAGTCAAGGCAGATTGGCATAGCACGCCTGGGGTTTTTCGCCTTCCTCTGGACCAATTTCAGGGAGGGAAGACGTAGAAAGTGACAGGTTCACTTGTTTATTCTTTCTCCCCAGCACCGCCATAACCCCCCATAATCATCAATCACTTCCCTGCGTTTTTTCTGCAACCATGGGTTATCTGAAATACTCTGCAGCAACCATCTGGGAATTAAAGCCATTTGCCTCAACACTTCCAACTGTCACCGAAAAAGCTCTAAAGAGCGAGCAACTGTTAAGAATCAATCGACGATTAACAGTAAAAAAAACGCATCCAGACACATCAGCCCAAACGCATATCCTGCGCTTTGGTCAACACAAGATCGGCAGTAAAACACCGGCAAGAAATCCATGATTTCATCCTTCAACATGGTCTAGATTGCCTCTTTATTACAGAAAGCTGTCTCACAGCTGATTGCAACACCATTCTGGAAGAATTATCGCATTCAAATGCAGAACAGAGTAGGGCAAAGAGGGGGAGGTCTGGCGGTGATCCACAAGATTCACCTCTTGATCACCAAACCAGTCCTCCAAAACTCTCTTCCATTCATGGAAATCCTCACTCTACAGCTGCAAACAAATCCCCAAGACACGGTCCATATTCTACATATTCCACCAGACCAAAAAACGCACCTTCTCACGTCATTAACAGAATTCATCTCCTCTTACACCCTAAGCATCAAACACCTTTTGGTGCTGAGGGACTTCAACCTCTGGGCCAACTCCTCGTTGGACCCCAACGCTGACGCCTGCATCGACTATCTGGCAGCACTAGGTCTGCAGCAATTAATACGAGGCCCCACTCATGCCTCAGGCCATACCCTCGATCTCATTTTCAAACAGGATTTGGAAATTGAGATCGGGCAAAATGAGCCACTACCATGGACCGACCACCATGCCATTAAATTTATAATCGCCAACCACCTCAGGCCAAATAAAACAAGAAAACCTGTGACAAGTCACTGGACTAGATCTCAGAAGAAGATCCATTCGGAACTCTTCAACGACCCTAGGAAATAAAATAAACACAATACAACAAACAAACAGCCGCTACTTCAGTCCGCCGACTGGGTGGCACCAAAACGCAAAACTTGCATCAGGAAAAACAACGCCGGCTGGTTTACCGATCAGCTGACGTTGCTAAAGCAAGAGCATAGAAGAGCAGAAGCTGCGTGGAAAAGGAGCTCTTCAGATAGAAATCACTCCATTTACAAGACCATAACAAAGAAATATCACAAAGAAATCTTTATGGCCAAAAAAAATCACTTCGTCAACATCATCATCAAGGCCCTAAACCGCCCCCGCGAACTCTTCAAGCTGGTTTCACAGTCGATGAATCCAGCCTGCTTAGAGCCCCCCCAATGCTGATTCACAAGAATTTTGCAACGAACTATCGGATTATTTCATTAATAAAATCCATATAAGCATTGAGCAAAATGGAATCTGCATGAATCCCGTCCCTAATCCCAACCCAAATACCATAATATACCCACCTCTAGCACCGAAATTCACCTTAAAACCCATCTCCATCGCTGCCACTAAAAATATCATTGGGACTCTGCGCAACAGCACAGCGCCCAATGACATCATTCCCACTAAACTGCTGAAAGAAAGTGCCGATATATTGGCACTTGCTATCACGCAGCTTATAAATCAATCATTCAAGGAGGGCATGGTGCCCTCCCTGTTGAAACAAGGTACTATAAAATCGATCCTAAAGACCCAAACAATAGGAGGCCCATAACAGGTCTAAATGTTTTCTCCAAGATAATGGAGAAAGAAGTTGTACAACAGTTGCAACTGCATTTAGAAACCCAAGAATTACTCGATACGTTTCAATCAGGCTTCCGTCCGGGTCACGGAACTGAGACAGCTCTGGTAAAAATATGGGATGACGTTCTAGAGGCCGCAGATGAAGGAGAATCTTCTCTCCTGATCCTGTTGGACCCAAGTGCGGCATTTGACACGGTAGACCACGGACTACTACTCGCTAGGCTAGCTGAAGTGGCTAAAGTCACGGAAGAGGATCTACCTTGGTTCTCCTCCTTCTTGGAAAACCGATCACATACAGTGAAATTGGGATCTTTCATGTCAGGAATGCATACAGTATCATGCGGAGTCCCTCAGGGATCTGCCTTGTCACCGGTACCGGTCAATATTTATCTCCGTCCCCTCTTAGAAATAATCAGCAACCAGAAGCTACTTTACCATTCTTACGCAGACGACACTCAACTGTATCTCCGCGTCAGCAACGAAAAGGATCATTCTCTTGGATTAGAGAGATCCCTCACTCTTATAGATAACTGGATAACATCCAGTTATCTTAAACTCAATGGTTCGAAAACAGAGCTTCTCCTGTTTCAGGCAAACAGGAAAAGTCACCCCACCTCAACTTGGACCCCACCGCCCATTCTGGGAAAAATCATCGCCCCTAGCACCAAAGTCAAAAGTGTCGGAGTCATTTTCGACTCCTACATGACAATGGATGCACAAATAGGGTCGGTAGTCAGCGGATCCCATCATCTGCTGCGCCTACTACGCCGACTCACCCACTTTATCCCTAAAAAGGACATTGCAGTCGTGGTGGGAACAATAATCAATTTCAGACTAGACTATGCAAATGCCCTCTATTTAGGACTTCGCAAATACCAAATCACTCGTCTGCAAGTCGTTCAAAATACGGCTGCTCGATTAGTGACTGGCAAAAAAAACATGGGAGTCAATCTCCCTTTCGCTTAGATCCCTTCACTGGCTACCAGTGAAAGACAGAATCACTTTTAAGGCACTCATATAAGTGTATTCAAGGAAACGCTCCCCAATATCTATGCGAAAAAATAAAAGCCCATTACCCCAATCGCACTCTGCGATCTACAAATCAAAACCTACTGCAAACCTACTGCAAATACCCAAGGCAAGATACAAATCCAAAGGAGATCGGAGATTCGCTGTCCAAGGACCTTGACTGTGGAATGCACTACCAACCATCATCCGACTGGAGTCGGACCACTTGGCCTTTAGGAGAATGATTAAAACTCATCTCTTCTGAGGTAAAGCGTTTCCTTATCGAAAGAATGGAAACAGCGCCCAGAGGCGATTCAGTTCGCATGTGTTGCTCTTTATAAGTTTTTCACTCACTCACTTACTGTCTAACCAATTTACAAATGACATACAACCCCAATTTCCAAAAAGTTGGGATGCTGTGTACAATATACATAAAAAGAGAATGCAATGATTTCCAGACCTCAAAGCCATACTTTCATGAACAAAAAAAATAGAAAACATATCAAATGTTTAACCACCTCCCGCCCGGCTCAGTCCCTCTTTCTTTTTTAATGGATGCAGTAGAAGGGCTTGCAATGCTTTTGCAGAGGACCAGCATGATCCTTTTCTGGGGTCCCCAACCAGAGCGCTCCAGGCCCCTCCTCTTTTTTGTGTACCCCCATGGAAAGCAGCTTTCCACTGGGAACCTGACAAAGAGGTGGAGCCTGGAGTGTCGGCAGGGACCCCAGGAGGAGTATAGGGACTGCTCTGTGCAAAAGCATAGCACACAACAGGAAAGTAGAACAGGTTTGTCATTTAATTGAAAGAAAAAAAGCTTTAGAACAACTTAAATTGGTATAGAAGTGAAAACAGGTACATTTAAGTAACTGCAGCCCAAAAAAATTATTTTGCATAGTTTTATGGATAGCATTGGGAAAGAGTTAACACCCATGTAATGTTTGTGCCCCTGATCAGAAGATTTCACCTCACTTTCTGTCCCTGTGACAATTGCATTTTGAAAATGTTTCGCTGTTGTGAAAACAATGATTCGTGATAAAGCTTTAGTGGAAATACATATTTTTCCCATGACAACTCTTAGGTCTCATTCATTTCCAGCTACTGTTTTTGGCTTCAGACGTTTTCTCTGCAGTGAAGCTCTCCTGCACTTTATCATAAGTGTCCATACACACATAGGCTATCTGTAGTTTTTGGCACAGGTAAATATTTTATAATCCACAGTACATAACATATAATTGAAAGATTCAGAAAATCTGAAGAAATCTCTGTATGGAAAGGACAAGACTGAAATGCAAAATTTGGATTTTGATGCCCGTGAGCTTTGGCCCTCAGATAGCACTCCATTAAAAACAGGCATGATTCTGTAATGGACATGGAGCATGGGCTCTTAAATACTTCCAAAAATCACTGTCGGAACACAGTTCGCCATGCTATCCAAAAATGCAAAATAAAGCTATTATGCAAAGAAGCATCTTCCCTGGGCCAAAGCTCATTTAAAATGGTCTGTTGCAAAGCAGAAAACTGCTTTATGTTCAGATAAATTGACACTTGACAATATTTTTTAGCAACCATGGGCGCTGCGTCCTCCAGGCTTAACAGGAAAGGCATTGGTGCTCAGTTCAAAAGCCTCCGGCTCCGATAGTATGCATTAGTGCATATAGCATGGGCAGCTTTTGCACATCCGGAAAGGCACCATCAATGTTCAAAGATTTATCCAGATTTTAGAGCAGAATATGCTCAGGCACGAATGGGACAACATTCCTCTCCCAAAACTCTAGCAACTGGTCTCAGTTCCCAGACCTTTACAGCATGTTTACAGAGAAGAGGGGTGGTACAGTGTGGTAAACCTGGCCCTATCACAACTTTTTTTGCAATTGGGGGTTATACTTTGCCAGCTTTGTGCTGCCCTGAGTGTTCTGATAGATCATAGACTTAAAGTAGCTGTAAAGCCTGAAGTTTTTTACCTGCATGCAGCCAGTGAGGTATAGGATTGTGCATATGGAGGTTTTCTATTTGTTTTTTTCTATTGAACTTTTCCTCTAACTAGGAAACTATGCGTGTGCCATGATCTTCTTATATGCAGGATCTGAGGGAGCATCTCACCTTAATAAGGCAGTAATGTATATCTATAAAAGGCAGCAATAAGATAAGGCAGTAATGTATAGCTATATAAAATAAATCATGTACTCTTAACTGCTTCACGCTCCTTTGCTCAAATACAATTTACTGACGGTATGGGGGAGATTTACTAAAAGGAGCGCACACAGAACCATATACGTAAAAGAACCAAACGGCTTTGAACGTCTGCTTGGTCAATTAAGCTTTGACAATAAAATCTAGGAACCGACTTGCTATGCACAGTTTTAGTAAATCTCCCTCCACTGCGTATTGGTCTACTAAACAAGATTTGTCAACTTGTTAAACTTGACTGCAACTGAACAATAAAAACACATACCTGATAAGTGTCCTGAGAAACCACAGTAGCTTCTTCCCATACTACACTGATCTGGGCTTTCACAGATTTTCCTGCTGCATCCATCACCTTAACTTTTGGAGAACTAACGTACACAGAAACCACAGACAAACGCTCTTGTTCAAGTGGATTAAAGACTGCAATAAGCCTGCAAGACATAATGAATTGTAACTTTTAACCCCCAAAGTTTAAGTGTTCTACTTTAAAGAAGTTACAACAAAGTTGTGACATGCGGGGGAAAAAATCCCCATAAAAGTGGAAGCACCAACCAGAATGGCTTAGTAGTATCAGTGTACAGTAGATATACAGTGTACACTGTATTACGTTATTATCAACACCTGATTGTGCAATCCTTTTTAGATCTACCATCAACTATGTAGCACAAGGACCTGTCTGAGTGACTATAGATTGATGGGTGGGATTGGGTGTGCCCTCCTAACATTGTTTTGGTAAACCTAAAGGCGATTGTACAGATTGTGTAGTGTATGGCCACCATTAGCTAAACAGGATCTCTAACAAAGCAGTCAAGTTATAAATATTCCTTACATGGACCAATACTGAAAATGTACTGTGGGATACTATGTACATGGAGTGCACAAATCTACAAGGATGAATGTGTTTTGTTAAATCAGGCGAACAAAGCAAACTGAATATTGGCATGCATTAAAAAGGGGACCAACTTCAGGGATAAAACGATAATTCTTCCACTCTACAAGACTCTGGTCCGGCCTCACCTAGAGTATGCTGTCCAGTTCTGGGCAACAGTCCTCAGGAAGAATGTACTGGAAATGGAGCGAGTACAAAGAAGGGCAACAACGCTAATTAAGGGTCTGGAGGACATTGGTTATGAGGAAAGGTTGCGAGCACTGAACTTATTCTCTCTGGAGAAGATGCGCTTGAGAGAGAATATGATTTCAATTTACAAATACCATACTGGTGACCACACAAAAGGGCTAAAACTGTTTTTGCGGAAGGAAGTTTAACAAGACACGTGGCCACTCACTAAAATTGGAAAAGAGGTTCAACCTTAAACTTCGTAGAGGGTCCTTTACTGTAAGAGCGGCAAGGATGTGGAATTCCCTTCCACAGGCAGTGGTTTCAGTGGGGGGCATTGATCGTTTAAAAAAAAAAAAAAAAACACGATTAGATAAGCACCTGAACAACCGCAACCTACCGGGATATTAGAATGTAATACTGACACAAATAGGTTGAACTTGATGGTCTTGTGTTTTTTTTAAACCTCACCTACTATGCAACGGCTAAAATTCCAATCTGATGCTAAATGGAGGTTTTGTTTTAGATGAAGTAAATAAAACTGATTGTAAGCAATTTTGTAATCTTCAGAATCAAGGAAATGTTAGACATTTAAGTAATGATCGTTAACACTACTAACATTAGGCATATAGTCAAATAATTCATGCAGTTTTTTTTTTCCAGCTCAGTCTAGCATTTAGAGGTGTTTTTTTTCCCCCAAAGGATGTTCAATCAAAAGAACATCAAAGCATAACACCACTCAGAGGTAAAAAAAAATTGTATACTTGATTGATATTCCAAAAAATGTATATGCTGGGCAAGTATGACAGCAGATGACTGTATAGAGATCCTGTGTGTTTAATGTAAGAAAAAAAAAAACATTTGATTGGCTAAAGTGTAAAAACACTGGACCTATAATAGAAGTTAGTCTAAGGGCTCCCTGAGAAATTGAATATTCTCTTCTTCAAGATGGGAGGAATGGGATAATAGGTCATTCTATTACAGGTCAGTCTTTAAAATCTTACTGACAGACAGCTGATTAGGGGTGTTCTGTTCTTCACCTGTTCTATTTGTTCTTTTCTTTTTAATGCTATGATGCATCCCATTACCAGATATAGCCAATGGCAGGGGAGAGGCAGCTATGCTGGGACAATCTATTTGGAGCAAACTCAAGATGAATACCAACACACGATCAGAAATTTCCAAAAAGAAAACTGGATTTTTTCCCAACTGAATTTTGGCTCAAACTTGTGTTGCATACACCTACACACGGTTGGAATTTTGGACCAAAAGCCCACATCGAACTTTTCTTGATGGAAATTCCAATCGTATGTGTGCGGCATTAAGGTTCATTCCTTGCAAGATAGACCAACATCTTTCAAAAATGTTTAATCGGGTTCATATTGTCTTCAGAGAGGTTTATTAATCCAACTTTTTTCCTAGTGTACAAAATCCATAGTCCAGATATATTCAGGATACTCAATTTAGCTGAATATAAGACAGTAAAGAAAATGGAACAAACTATTGATTCTGATGGTTTGGGGTACAATACATGGTGAACTGACACCTCAATGGCATATCGTGTCAGCATTTTTGCAATTACAGGCACTAACGGAGAATTGTATTTTGGTAAAGGTTTCATTTATTCCAGAACTATGATTTACAGGAATAGTTCCATAAAACATGAACTGAGCTTGGAGTACTGGTCTGTTTCATCAAATACCAATCAAATCAGCAAATGTGGAAATCAACATGAAGTTGAACCTATGTGATTATTTTTTGGGGGGGAAATTCTGATAGCTGAAAGTATTTTGAAGGTAATAGGTGGGGACAAAAAAATGAAAGCACCTTAAAAGAATTTCCAGTGCTAGTAAAAAGTGCAACTGTACGATCTTCTCCAAATTGCCACTGCTTTGAAAAGGAGTTTGAGCACTGAAATACTTATCGTCAGCTGACATAACAGATCTATACGAGACTGATACACTGACTGGCTACTTTTGATGGGAAAAAAAATCAGAGCTTCTCCCTCACACAAAGCCTAAGCAAAAAAGGTGGCAGTGAGGGCAATGACTGATGAAACTGGGATGGAAAAAAAAAAGGGATTTTTAAATACAGTTTACCTGTAAAATCCTTTTCTTGGAGTACATCACGGGACACAGAGCGGCATATTCATTACTATGTGGGTTATATGGAGTACCTTCAGGTGTGGACACTGGCAATCTCAAACAGGAAGTCCCCTCCCTATATAACCCCCTCCCCTAGAGGGAGTCCCTCAGTTTTGTAGCAAGCAGTATGCCTCCCAAAATGGTCACCCAAAAGAGGGGTGGGAGCTCTGTGTCCCGTGATGTACTCCAAGAAAAGGATTTTACAGGTAAGCTGTATTTAAAAATCCCTTTTTCTTTCTCGTACATCACGGGACACAGAGCGGCATATTCATTACTATGTGGGATGTCCGAAAGCAATGCTTTAATGAGGGGAGGGAGACATCTTCCAAAGAAGGATTCAATTTTAGAGCTAAACTCAAATCATAATAATATTTCCAAATTAGTCAAGAAAGAAGAACCTTTTTCTTTTTTTTTTTTTTTTTTTTTTTTTATATAACCAAGGGTGTTTCTGATCCCGAGGATTTCAAACTGCAGCCTGTAGTACTGCCTGACCAAAGGCAGTATCCGCATTTCTTCTCACGTCTAGTTGATAAAACCTTGTAAACGTGTGGACTGATGACCACGTTGCCGCCTTGCATATCTGAGCCATAGAGATCTGATGGTGTGCTGCCCAGGAGGCGCCCATGGCCCTGGTAGAATGGGCCTTTACCGACAACGGAGGGGGCAACCTCTTCAATCCGTAGGCTTGAATGATTAATTGTCTAATCCATCTCGAGATGGTGGATTTTGCAGCTGCCTGCCCCTTCTTGGGGCCATCTGGTAGAACGAATAACACCTCTGTTTTCCGGATCTTTTCCGTAGCTTTAAGATAGGCCTTCATGGCCCGGACAATATCCAAGGTATGCAGCAACCCCTCCTTTCTAGATGTAGGTTTTGGAAAGAAGGATGGAAGTACCAAATCCTGGTTTAAGTGAAATTTGGATATAACCTTTGGTAGAAAGGAAGGATGGGGCCGGAGAACTGCCCTGTCCTTATGCAGAACAAGATATGGTTCCTTACACGATAAGGCTGCTAATTCTGACACTCTCCTGGCCGAAACTATGGCGACCAAGAAAACCAATTTTCTTGTCAGTAAGAGTAAAGGAGTCTCAGCCAAAGGCTCAAAAGGCTGTTTCTGTAGAGTGGACAGGACAAGATTTAGGTCCCAAGGACAAACTGGTGACTTGACAGGAGGATTAATACGCAAGACCCCCTGTATGAAGGTCTTTACCAGCGAGTGGGTGGCCAGCGGCCTCTGAAACCACACTGACAGAGCTGAGATCTGTCCTTTGATTGTGCTTAGTGCCAGGCCTTTATCCACTCCTAGCTGGAGAAAACTTAACACCCTATCAATAGTATATTTGCGGCAATTCCATCTTTTGGATTCACACCAGCCTATATAGTTCCTCCACACCCTGTAATAAATTACCCTGGAGACCGGCTTTCTAGCCTTAATCAGGGTAGGGATTACCTGCCTAGACAGACCCCTACCCCTGAGAATCAGGGATTCAGCCTCCAGGCCGTCAAATTTAGACGCTGTAATGTAGGGTGGAGGATCGGACCTTGTGAGAGTAGGTCTGGTTGTAGAGGAAGAGTCCAAGGGTCTCCCACTGCCATATTCAGGACTAGTGAGTACCAAGCCCTCCGGGGCCAAGCTGGAGCTATTAGAATGACTGGCTTGTGCTCCACTCTGATCTTGCGCAACCGGCGGGGGAGTAACTGTAGTGGAGGGAACGCATATAGAAGTTTGAATTGATGCCAAGGGCAAACCAACGCATCGGTTCCGCAGGCCATAGGATCCCTCGCTCGCGACACGAACCTGTCTAGTTTCTTGTTGAACCTGGATGTCATTATATCTACGTCTGGCGTTCCCCACCTCTGGCAGATTGTCTGAAAGACCTGGGGATGCAGAGACCACTCCCCTGGCAACAGACTCTGGCGACTTAAGAAGTCTGCCTGCAGGTTGTCCACTCCGGGAATGAATATCGCTGAAATGCAGGGTACATGAACCTCTGCCCATTGAAAAATCAAGTTCACTTCCCTTTGAGCGGCCTGGCTCCTGGTTCCCCCTTGGTGTTTATGTATGCCACCGCCGTGGCATTGTCTGACTGGATTCTCACCGGGAACCCCTTTAATCTGGAGGTCCATGCCAACAGGGCTAGGCGAGCAGCTCTGATTTCCAAGATATTGATGGGGAGCTGCCTCTCTGCTTTCACCCAAGTTCCCTGGCGGAAGAACCCCTCGAAGACCGCCCCCCAGCCTGCCAGGCTGGCGTCTGTGGTAACTACCTTCCAGACAACAGGGCTGAAGGATCTTCCCTTTAGAAGGTTCTGAGGGTTCAACCACCAGGCCAGGCTTTGTCGGACCCTTGATGATAGCGTCAAAGGGGACTCTAAGGCATGTGCCCTCTTGCCCCAGGCTGCTAGAATGGCTGCCTGTAGGACGCGAGTGTGGATCTGAGCGTATGGTACTGCCTCGAATGTGGCCACTAGCTTGCCTAGTAATCGCATACACAGGCGAATAGTTGGTCTTTTCTTGTTTACAACCAACTGAACCAACCCCTTGATCGCCTTGATCTTTACAAGGGGCAAGAACACCTTTTGATGTTCTGTGTCTAACCTCATGCCGAGGTATTCCAACTGCTTTGTAGGCTGGAATGCTGACTTTCCCTGGTTTAGGACCCAGCCGAATTCTTCGAGGTACCGAACCGTGAGGTTTACTGCCTTTTGCAGACCCGTCCGTGAGTGATCTATGATTAAAAGGTCGTCCAAGTATGCTAGGACTGTGACTCCTTGGATCCTTAAATTGGCCAGAACTGGGGCTAGAATCTTCGTGAATACCCGGGGGGCCGTGGCCAGCCCGAAAGGGAGCGCCCTGAATTGGAAGTGTCGCTGCCCCACCGCGAAGCGTAAAAACCTTTGATGCGCCTGAAAGATTGGTACATGAAGGTAAGCATCTTTTATGTCTATGGAGGCCAGAAAATCGTCTTTCTGAAGCGCGGCGGCTGCTGACCGGATGGATTCCATCCGGAAGGAACGCACCCTTAGATAACCGTTTAACCTCTTTAGGTCAAGATTGGCCTGACATCGCCGTTGGGCTTTGGTATGACAAAGAGATTGGAATAGAAACCTAGGCCTTGCTCTTGGGCTGGCACTTCTATAATTACGTCCTGGCAAAGCAGGTGATCCAAAGCTGCCAGCATTGAGGCCTTCCTTGCTGGATCTTGATTCTTGAAAATGAGGCGGAGGATATCTTAGAAACTTCAGTCTGTAACCTGTGGTTACAGATGCCCGGACCCAATTGTCGGGGATCTTGGCTTCCCAAACTTCTGAGAAGAGACGAAGCCTTCCCCCCACCCTTGAGAGTGGGGGCGCCCCTTCATAATGCAGACTTAGGGGCTGTCTTTGACGGCTTGAGATACCACGGCTTCTTACCCCCAGGGGTCTGTCCTTGCGATCTACTGATAACGTTGGATCGTGCAGGCGGCCGTCGATACTGCCTGGAATTAGAGGGCCCCGAGACAGGAAAAAACTGCCTCCTAAATGTAGGAGCCCGGAATGTCTTTTTGACCGGTAAAAGGGTACTCTTGCCATTTGAAATAGTCTGAATATATTTATCCAGATCTTCTCCGAAGAGTCGTCCTCCATGGAAGGGAAATCCTGCCAGAAGCTTTTTGCATGGGGGCTCCGCCGCCCAGTTCTTCAACCATAAGAGCCTTCTCATGTGCACCAAACATAGTGATAAACGAGAAGCCTGCTGGATGGAATCTTTTATAGCATCTACCGCGAGACACAGAGCTCTGGGAATGTCAGCAAACTCCTCTGCTTGTTGGGTAGGCATGTCCTTTAACATCTCTTTTGTCTGGTCTTTTAATGCCTGACAAACTCCAATTGCAGCTACCGCTGGCTGCACCACTGCTCCTGCCGTAGCAAAGGATGCTTTTAAAAGTGTCTCTAATCTTTTATCAACCGGATCTTTAAACATATGTATGTTTTCCACCGGGCAAGTTAGTGATTTATTCACACACGAGATGGCTGCATCCACTATTGGGAGCCTCCACTTCTTGGAGAATTTTTCCTCCATGGGATAAATGACCGCAAATCTTTTCGGTGGCAGAAAAATCCTGTCCGGCCGTACCCAATCCCGAAAGATCAATTCCTCCAAGAGAGGATGGACCGGAAAAACTGCGTTGCTTAACGGGGCTTTCAAAGAGCCCAGAGAGGATACCGGAGGAACCTGAGGTTCTGGCAATGGTAAACTAAATGCCGAGCGGACCATGTCCGTCAAAGACTGTACCCACAGTCTCTCTGTCTGGGAGTCTGAAAATGGTTCCTCAGAGGTAGACCCCTCCATCCCTGAACCCTCTTGGTTCAGGTCCAGTTGATCCTCCTGTGATTCTAATTCCTCCGGAGAGAGAATCTCAGCATCTGAGGATACACCCCCTGGTGATGGGGATCTAACCCGTTTCTTACCAGGAATAGCTCTAGCGATCAATGCCGCTATTCTCTCTTCTAGCCCCCCTAGGGATACGGCTAGCATCTCCTCTGTGATAAACACAGGGCTGGGCTGATCTGGGCCAGCCTCCGCACCAGATCCCCCTAATGGCTCATCCAAGGCGCTCCTTAAATTAATAAGCTGCGGGGAAAGAATCGGCATATCAGAATCAGAAAGGGAACCCTTTTGTTTTTTGGTCTTTTTTGTACCCTTTGACCCCGAACCCTTGGAAGCCATAATACCAAATCGAGGGACTCCGCCCACACAACAGACTGTAGTGGGCAGGAGTACAAATTTCAGAGTTTAGGGGAGAATAGATCACTTAGTGTCCCCAAAAACTGATGGGCCCGTATGTTGGTTTTTTCTTTTTTTTTTTTTTTTTTTTTAAATAATTTATATATTATATATTATATATTTTCCTTGACAACATACAATGACCCTACTTTAAGTTTGCCAGCCTCCAACCTGCTGCAAAATAAGGGGGATTCTTGGCTTTAACAATAAAGGCATTGGAACAAAGTCCACATGTACTACCCCTCTTCCGCCACCGGGAGTCACTGTTCTGCCGCTCTGCGTCCTCTCCTTGAAAGATCAGCCTCAGACTGAGCACTGACAAAGCCTGCTGTCTATAACAGCACAAAGGCGCGCCCCTGTATGACGCCGCAGGCCCGCCCCCCCCCCGCCCTCCTGTCTGGACGGCGCGAAAAAACGTCAATAAGACGTGCGCGCGCACGCGCGCGCGCGCGTATGCCGGAAACAGGAGGAACATGGAGGAGCCGCGCTGCTGGAGATCCAGGCACGCAGAAACAGGCGGCAGATTCAAACCCCCGGCCAGGTAGGACTCTCTCAAGGCCCCTAGGGATCCTTACTAGCCCTAGGAAGAAACAGCAGGTTAGCTAGCAACACATATTTAAACAGGGGGGCCTAGTGATGGGGGGAGAAAGGGTGTCATCCTGTCTTTTAGACATAGTGATCACGGTTGCCCATGCAGAGCATACTTAGGCTATCCCCCCTTTTAGGTTACCCCGGGGAGCCTGCTGTCGAACCAAGTCCCGCAGGCTCCCCCTTACCTGCTCCATGCTGCAGGATGTTTGACCAGCAAACCGATCCAATCTTCTCCCATCTCCGTGGGTAGCGTAGTAGACCTTCAGGCCCTGGGGTCCTATGAAGGTACCCACTGTCCTGGACCTATATAGCACCCTGGCAAACAGGAACTTTATGGTTTTGCAAACTCCAAGTCCTGGGCCCAGGGTCCAGCCCTCCAAAGAGGAGCATTATAGGCAAAACCCCACGGTCTGGGGCCCGGGTACTGTCCACTTTGGCACTGAGGCTCCTTGGACAGATCCGGTTAGCCCGCCCTTAATCCCAAGGATGTGGAGCAAAGCTATTCCGTGACCAACACCTAAGACACTGGCGAAAAAACTGAGGGACTCCCTCTAGGGGAGGGGGTTATATAGGGAGGGGACTTCCTGTTTGAGATTGCCAGTGTCCACACCTGAAGGTACTCCATATAACCCACATAGTAATGAATATGCCGCTCTGTGTCCCGTGATGTACGAGAAAGAAATGGATTTTTTTTTTATAAAGAAAAGCAATTTGGAAAAGCCAAATATTTCAATACTTAAAGTCTGCTTTAAAACTCACAATTTAGGCATACGTATAATAGGATTTTTATAACAGCTTACCTGTAAAATCCTTTTCTTGGATTACATCACGGGACACAGAGAAGCATAGTAATTACTATGTGGGTTATGGAGTACCTTCAGGTGATGGACACTGGCACGCCCTTAAGGCAGGAAGTTCCCTCCCCTATATAACCCCTCCCATACCGGGAGTACCTCAGTTTTGTAGCAAGCAATAAGTGTCCCAAATTCCCCAATTAGAGGGGCGGGAGCTCTGTGTCCCGTGATGTACTCCAAGAAAAGGATTTTACAGGTAAGCGGTTATAAAAATCCTATTTTCTTTATCGTACATCACGGGACACAGAGAAGCATAGTAATTACTATGTGGGACGTCCCAAAGCAATGCTAATGAGGGGAGGGAGACCCCAAAAAAAAAATTAAGCCGGGCGCCATCAGACATGAGGAATCAAACTGCAGCCTGCAGCACACTGCGCCCAAAGGCGCTTTCCTCATTTTTCCTTATGTCCAATTGGTAAAACTTTGTGAAAGTATGGACAGACGACCACGTTGCGGCCTTGCAGACCTGAGCCATGGAGGCTTGATGATGCACTGCCCAGGAAGTACCCACCGCTCTAGTGGAATGTGCTTTAACCTTAAACGGGGGAACCTTTCCCCTCAAGCCATAGGCTTGAGTAATGACCTGTCTAATCCATTTGGAGATAGTGGATTTTGATGCTGCCTGTCCACATCTGGGACCTTCTGGCAGGATAAACAAAATGTCCGTCTTCCGGACCTGAGCAGTAGCCCTAAGGTAGATCTTAACTGCCCTACGCACATCTAGCGTGTGCAAAGACTTCTCCCTTGCAGAACTAGGTTCTGAGAAAAATGAAGGGAGAACTAGATCCTGATTCAGATGAAAGTTAGAAACAACTTTCGGAAGGAAAGCCGGGTGAGGCCGTAGGACCACTCTGTCCTTATGGAAAATAAGGTACGGTTCCCTACATGATAAGGCCGCCAACTCCGATATCCTCCTAGCAGAGGTTATGGCTATCAAAAAAACCACCTTCCTGGTTAGAAGGACCAATGGAATATGAGCAAAAGGCTCAAAAGGTCGCTTCTGCAAGGCAGAAAGAACCAGATTCAGATCCCATGGACACAAGGGGGTTTTGACTGGAGGATTAACCCGGATCACACCCTGTAAAAAGGTTTTGACCAGAGAATGTGTAGCTAGTGGCCTTTGAAACAATATTGACAAGGCCGAGATCTGGCCCTTAATGGTGCTTAGAGCCAACTTCATGTCTGCCCCCATCTGCAGAAATTCTGCCAATGAGATACCTCCGGGGATGCCACCCTCTGGTTTCGCACCAGGCCACATAAGATTTCCAAACTCTGTAATAAATAAGCCGGGAAGCTGGCTTTCTGGCATTAATTAAAGTAGACACTACTGACTTAGAGAGACCCCTCCTTTTTAGGATATGGGACTCAACAGCCAGACCGTTAAATTCAGAGACGGTAAGGAAGGGTGGAATACCGGCCCCTGATACAGTAGGTCTGGACGAAGCGGAAGGGTCCATGGACGCCCCACGGACATCCTTATGACCTCTGAGTACCAGGCACTTCTGGGCCATGCCGGAGCGACCAGAATCACGGGTTTCTCTTCCGACCTTATCCTGCGAAGGAGGCGGGTTACTAATTGCAGTGGAGGAAACGCATACATTAGGGAGAATTGGTCCCATGGAAACACCAGCGCATCCGTGCCGCAAGCGAGTGGATCCCTTGTCCGGGACAGAAAGTTGTTCACCCTCGCATTGAACCTCGATGCAAAGAGGTCCACATCTGGTGTTCCCCACCTCTGACAAATGGCCTGGAAGATGTCGGGGTGAAGAGTCCACTCCCCTGGGAGCAACTGTTGGCGGCTTAGGTAGTCTGCCTGCCAATTGTCTATCCCCGGAATAAAAACCGCAGATATGCAGGGGACATATTTCTCCGCCCAGGTCAGAATTTGATTCACCTCTCTTTGGGCTGCACGACTCCTTGTGCCCCCCTGGTGATTTATGTAGGCCACAGCCGTGGCATTGTCGGACTGAATTCTGACTGGGAGACCCCTCAACTTGTCCGTCCAAGCTGATAGGGCTAGATGGACTGCCCGAATCTCTAGCAGATTGATAGGTAATGACCTTTCGGTAATTGACCACCTTCCCTAGAGAGACAGGCCCTCCAGGACTGCACCCCAGCCCAGAAGACTGGCATCTGTGGTCACAACCTGCCAAGAGATGGGAACAAAGGACTTCCCTCTTAGTAAGTTCTGGGGAACCAGCCACCAACAAAGGCTCTGCCGAACTGTCCGGGAGAGGGACAAAGGGAGGTCTAGGGCCTGAACCTTTTTGTTCCAGGCAGACAGGATGGCGTGTTGAAGTCCCCTTGAGTGGAACTGAGCGAATGGGACGGCCTCGAAAGAGGCTACCATTTCCCCCAGTAGCCGCATACAAAGGCGAATAGAGGACAGACACCTTGACTTGACTAGCTGAACTAGTTCCCTTAAAGCATCGATCTTTCTCTGGGGAAGAAAAATCTTTCTTTGGTCTGTGTCTATGAGTAGACCCAAATACTCGAGCCTTTGCACCGGCACTAAGGCCGATTTGTTTAGGTTGAGAACCCAACCCATGGATTCTAGGAATTCCACGGTTCTGTGCACTGCTGAGTTTAGACCGGCAACTGAACGGTCTACCAACAACAGATCGTCTAGGTAGGCTATTATAGAGATGCCTTGAAACCTTAGATCGGCTAAGAGTGGGGCCAGAACTTTCGTGAATACACGAGGTGCGGTGGCCAGACCAAAAGGCAAGGCCACGAATTGAAAGTGGCGCTGATTTACCGTGAAACGCAACAGCTTCTGATGGTTGAGGAAGATGGGAATGTGTAAGTATGCGTCCTTTATGTCGATGGACGCCAAAAGCTCTCCTCCTTGTAAGGAGGCAACCACCGATCGGATTGATTCCATCCGGAAAGACTGGACCTTTAGGAACTTGTTTAAGGCCTTGAGGTCCAGAATGGGCCTTCATCTCCGTTTGGTTTGGGGACGGTAAAAAGATTTGAATAAAACCCCAAACCTTGTTCTTCCGGTGGCAGTTCCTGGATTACCCCTTGGGATAATAGATGATCCAAGGCAAATGCCAGGGACCCTCTTTTTCCCGGATCTTTCGGGACGCTTGAGACCAAGAAGCGAGGTGGAGGAAACTCGCTCAACTCCAGCTTGTAGCCCTCGGAAACCGTAGTGAGAACCCAATTGTCTTGGATCCTCCCTTGCCAAGCCTCCGCAAACAGCTGAAGTCTTCCCCCCACCCTGCTGAGTGAACCTTCATAATGCCGACTTAGAGGCCGGCTTGGATGGTTTACGACCCCAAGGCTTTTTGGAAGCCTGAGGCTGGCCCTGCGGTTTCCCACCCGCATTAAACCGACCGGGAGGCCGTCGGAACTGCCTGGTAGCGGAAGCACTAGGGATCGGAGAGGAGGATTTTTTAAAGGAGGGAGGACCCCTAAACCTTTTCTTCACTGGTAGCAGTGTGCTCTTGCCACTGGAAATTTTCTGAATGTATGCATCCAGATCTTCCCCAAATAAACGCTCTCCATGAAAGGGAAACCCTGCCAGTAACTTTTTACACAGGGTTTCAGCCGACCAGTTCTTTAACCAGAGTAATCTGCGCATATGAACCAAAGAGAGAGCGAGACGGGAGGACTGTTGTATAGAGTCCTTGATAGCATCTATGGCAAAGCATAATGCCTTAGGAAAGTCAGCCAATTCCTGAGCCTGTTGAGCTGGGATATCCTTCAAGACCCCTTTCAATTGGTCTTTTAAGGCTTGGCAAACACCAATAGCTGCAATTGCAGGCTGGGCTACCCCTCTAGCTGTAGAAAACGAGGTCTTTAACAGCGTCTCTAATCTCTTGTCTGTCGGGTCTTGAACGTTGTCCACTGGACAGGTCAAGGTTTTGTTTACGCAAGACACGGCTGCGTCCACTGTGGGGATACCCCACTTTTTAGTGAATTGTTCCCCCATTGGGTATAAAACCGAAAACTTCTTAGGAGGAAGAAAAAATCTATCTGGATGTTCCCAATCCTTGTAGATAAGTCCTTCCAGTAGGGGATGAACCGGGAAGGAAAAGTTAGCTTGAGGAGCTTTTAAAGAGCCTAAGGAAGAGACTGAACTTGATGCTGGCTCTAAAAGGGGCAACTTGAAGGCCGAACGGACCATCTCCGTGAGGGACTGGACCCACAATTTATCGGACTGAGATGCCGAAAATGGTTCCCCCATGGTGGAATCCTCAGAGTCCGAGACCTCTGAATGACCCTCTGCCTGGTCCCCAGAGGGTAAATCAACCTCTTCTGAGGATAGTTGTTCCGTGCTGAGGAACTCTGCAGAGGGAGAGGGAGACCTTGTGCGTTTTTCTCTTGAGAGAGAGGATGCAATCAAGGTCGCTAATCTCTGCTCCAGACCACCCATGGCTGAGGCCAAAGCCTCCGGTGTCACAAAAACTGGAGCAGGCGGGACAGGGGCAGATGAGGCACCCGACAGCCCTGATGGTTCACCCTGGGCCTCCTCCAACTTATTAGGAGAGGAACTAGCCGCAGGAGCATGCCCGAGATCCTCTGAGCCTGATGGCGATCCCTTAGATCTCTTTGTACGCCTAGTCCCTGAGCCTTTAGCCATAACAAAGCTGAGTTACTCACAACAGGTGCAACTACTTGCGGACCTATAGACCAGCACTGACGCTGCTATTTGATGGTCGGCAAGGTGCAGAGTCCACTATGCGCCTTAAGCAAGTGTCACTGTCCAACAACCAGCACGAATACTGAAAGTTTGTGCATAAGTACTCTCTGTGTCCACCGTCAGCCAGGATGGGTGAAGTGGACTTGAGCATTTATGGACTAGGTGCAAGTCACCTGACCTGCTCTGTCCTGTAATCTCAAGTCTCAGAACAGCTGAGATGAACCCCCTGCGCGCATGCGCACGCACGCGCCGCTGCCTGAGCGTGCATCACGAGGCTGCGCGCGCGCACATGTTGCCGCACGCGCCTCTACAGCCCCATGCACGTCGCGCACACGCACCGATGCAGCCAATAAATGTGTGTGATTGCGCGCGCTTATGACACATACTGTGTCGCGCGCGCGCACGAGACGCAGGCGCGCCTGTGCACGAGGTTGGAGCCACCACAGCTACCATGTGAGGACCAGGTAAGACAAACTGTGGCCAAAACTTTTGGACAACCTTACTCTGCTAAACCTGCACAGGAGGGGCTAATTGACCGAGCATAGACACCCCTCCTCCCACAGCACTCAGGACAATGTTTTTAGAGAGGCACAGACAGATAGCTTAGGCAAGCATAATGACTCAAAAAAAGAAGGATACTTTCAGGACCAAGTCCTAAAGCACCTTCACTTACCTGATCCAACGCTGCAGGACTCACACACAGAGCCCAATCTTCGCCCATCACGGAGAGCCAAGTCTGCAGACCTTCAGGGACCGGGGTCCATGGACAGGAACACCACACACCTGGACCCATATCGCACCCTGTCAGTAAACTTTTGGTATTAGGAAATTGACCAAAGTACTGAGTAATCAGGATCCAGCCCTCAAATGAGGAGCATTACAGGCAGAACCCCGTTCTTCTCAACCGGGGCCCAGGTACTGTCCACTTTGGCTATGAAGCGCTTTGGACGGATCCGGATTTATGGAGGCTTTTTACATCCAGTATGGATCCCTCCAGTGGAGCTCCTTGGAGCACATGTTCACTCGTGACCAACACCTTAGACACTGGCGAAAAAACTGAGGTACTCCCGGTATGGGAGGGGTTATATAGGGGAGGGAACTTCCTGCCTTAAGGGCGTGCCAGTGTCCATCACCTGAAGGTACTCCATAACCCACATAGTAATTACTATGCTTCTCTGTGTCCCGTGATGTACGATAAAGAAAAACACATTTTTTTAATCCACAATACATTAAATCAGATCAAAACAAATGAGGCTTGTAGCGGAGAAGGACTACAAAAATGTGACTAGAATCATAATTCTGTAATGAATTGAGATTACTTATTTTTGTATGTATGCTAATAACAGAATACTTTTTTTATTATTGAGAATTAGGAGAAAACTTATTGTTCAGCCCAATTAATAGCTTACACTCACCTCGGATGGCCTGTGACTTTAATAACTGTCTTTTGTGGTAATGCATCCTGAGCTTTCTGTACTTCATCCTATAATATGAAAAACAGGATGAATGCTAAATGCAACGCTGAGAGCCTGTTTATTAATTATTATTTATAGTCTCTAGATATATTGCATAACACTTGTTTATACTGAAAAACGACAGTTATCTAGAGAGCAGGTGTTTCATATTGCAAAATAAATTTACTAAATGAACGGTCATAAACAGGTCTAGCAATAACAGAAAAGTACAATGTACAATTTAGTTTTAAAATGTGCCCCGTGGCTCATTAGGTAACAAATGTGCAATATATTTCACCTATACTGTATGTCAGTATTTCTCAAATCCAACCCTGTGGTACTACCTAACCGATCTTACCACTAAATCACCCAAGCAAGATGAAAGAAATACTACTTGTACACATTTTACACTAACTCATTTTTTTGGGAAGAGTTAAAATGTCTACATTCATTGGGGAGATCTGTCCCTGTGACATCAATACAAAAAAATAGTGGAAGGAGGGTCTGGGTGTCAGTTGCCAGTTGAAGAGGCATAGGCAGCTACATTAAAATTGTCAAATGTTCCCAGTGTCACCATTGGATAGATTCCCAATTGTATCCTGTCCTAACATGAAGTGAGGGAAATTCTCTAACAGGGACACCTGAAAGAGGTTGTAACCTGCAGCCCTGCTTTAAAAATAAAGTTGGACCAGTTTAGGGGACCCAAATCTGACCTACCTGTGACATTGACAATGAGGGCCACTGTCAGAGCCTGGGGAGTGGCGGTGAAATTGGCATGCCCCAGCTATCAGGGGTTTTCTCCATCTACCCCATTATGGATGAATCACACGTTGCCCAATTTTTACACCATGCCGGACCCGGTGATCTGGGCGGTCAAGGGTATTAAAACGCTCAACGATATCACATCCTGTGGGGACCTTCTGACTTTCTCACAACTAAAGACCAGACATGACCTTGTTACACTTCTACCTTGTATGCTATTTTCAACTCCGGCATGCCTACCAGTCACAATTTAGAGAGCCGAGGGTGGAATCTCTCCCCTCGGCCCTTGAATCCCTATCGACAGCGGAAGACTTGGTCAAACCCCTCTCGATAACTTACAAAGAATTCTTTAAACGACCCCAAAGGCAGTAGCCACTTGCAGGAGCAAATGGCAGACCAAAGTTTCCGACATCCAGGGGGAGGATTGGGATGACTTATGGACTCAACCTTCCAGTCTCAGCTAGGGACAGACTAATCCAATTAAAATTTCTGCACAGGTGCTGTTACACTCTGGCTAGGCTCTCCAAAATCTATGGAAATGACTTTGCAGAATGCTCAGTCTCTCCAGGTAATGCTGACCATATATTCTGGCAATGTCTGCACATTCAGAGTTTCTAGAAGGGTATGTTTGCTGGGACTGGTAGAGGAGGTGGTTCCCACAAGGGTTTAGAAAACGCTACTATTCTTTTGTTCTATGGCAAGAAAGCCATACTATTAAAATGGAAGGAAAGGAATGCCGCTGATATAAAATTTTGGAAAGGGCTGGTAAACTCCATGTTGCCTTATTATAAAACCACTTATAGGGCCAGGAGTTGTGGAAAACAATTTGATAAAGGTGGAAGGCATGATATGAATCCAAGAGCACAGTTGGTTGGGAGTGTACGTCCTGTTATATCACGTCTGATCAAGAAGGTGCAGGGGGGGGGGGGGGGTTCCTAAATGCAGGTAACGAATAGGGACGATATGGTATAGATTAAAATGTACAGATAACAACAGGGTACTTGATATCTAGTAAGTAGATAACACACTCCATGGCGATTGTGAGGTAGAATGATCACCTGCCGGTACTGCTGAGCTGTCACAAGGTGGGGGGGGGGGGTTAGGATGGGGAGTAATGTTAGGATAGATAACTGTTAGTCAGGATAGTAATGTTTGGCCCTGCGTGGCCACCAAATGTGGGTAAATGCCCCGTTGGAACATCTAAATAATGTTTGTCTTTTAAAAAAAAATGTTTAACTGGTTGCCGACTGCCCGCCGTCATATTACTGCGCGAAGTCGGCACGCCTGGGCGAGAGCCCGTAGCTATACGTCCGCTACTTTGCGGGCACTAGTGGGCGCGTGCACGCTGCCTGCGGCGGTGCGCGCCTCCCCGCTCGCACGTGCCCGGCAGGTACGATCGCCACCGGGCCCACGCGATCGCTTGGTACAGAGCGAGGACCGGGAGCTATGTGTGTAAACACACAGCTCCCGGTCCTGTCAGTGGGGGAAACACTGATCTTCCGTTCATACAATGTATGAACGGAAGATCAGTGATTTCCCCTAGTGAGGCCACCCCCATACAGTTAGAACACACCCAGGAACACACTTAACCCCTTCCCCGCCCCCTAGTGTTAACCCCTTCACTGCCAATTACATTTTTATAGTAATCCAATGCATTTTTATAGCACTGATCGCTATACAAATGCCAATGGTCCCAAAAATGTGTCAAAAGTGTCCGAAGTGTCTGCCATAATGTCGCAGTACTGAAAAAAAACGCTGATCGTCGCCATTACTAGTAAAAAAAAAATATATAAATAAAAATGCCATAAAACTACCCCCTATTTTGTAAACGCTATAACTTTTGCGCAAACCAATCAAACGCTAATTGCGATTTTTTTTTAACGAAAAATATGTATAATACGTATAGGCCTAAACTGAGGGAAAACAAATATGTTTTTTTTTATATATTTTTTGGGGATATGTATTATAGCAAAATGTAAATTAATATAGATTTTTTTTTTAAATTGTCGCTCTTTTTTTGTTTACAGCGCAAAAAATAAAAACCGCAGAGATGATCAAATGCCACCAAAAGAAAGCTCTATTTGTGGGAAAAAAAGGACGCCAATTGTCAGTTAAAGTGACGCAGTGCCGAATCACAAAAAGTGCTCTGGTCATTGGGCAGCAATATGGTCCGGGGGTTAAGTTGTTAATAATAAAAAAAAAAAATTGGACTTGAGCTTTAAATAGCTTTGCTGAACTCTGCAAAAACATATTTTCAGATGAAGTGAGAGAACCTCATAAGTCTTACTGTGTCCTGCATTAGGAAGATGTCCTCTTGCTTACTGCCCTACTAGCTCCAACTATCCCAAGAAGCGAGGAAAAGCTTTCAAATGAAGCAGGGACAACAATACATACTTGACAGGGGGCTCAAGTCTTACAATCCATACAAAAAAAATATATAAGTTTAGATTGGTCTGTGTCGCTTGACAAAAGTTTTAACACCCATATCCTATCATCGGCTGTAAAAAAATGACCATTTCAAAATTAAAAACTACAGGTAAATCTGAAGGGTTAATACTTTCATCTGTAACAACTAACCCACCATACTGAAGAATGGAGTAGAGGGGTTGTAGCTGTACATGTCTTTATTCTTCAGAATAAGAAGATGTGCTGAATCTACTATCACTCTCTTCAGGTTGAGCAGCGAGTGGTACAGCCTGCGCATTTAAACAACAAAAAATAAAGGCAATAAATTATCAACCAACACATTGACCAAAAAACAATAAAATGGGCTAAATGGTGTCACCAGTACACCCAATGTCCCACCATTACACAGTAATATTATAGTAAAGTTACCATTTAAAAATATTAGTCATCATTGTCTGGTCTCTCTAAAGCAACCTTACTTGCTTAGTGCTATTTTCCTCCTTTAAATACAAGTCACATGTACAGAACTGAGGAAGGAGATCTAGTTGTATAGAATGGCCAACTCCCCCGCTATACTTTGGCAGCCACCAAATTCAGCCCTAACATTACATAAGTAAATGCTAAACTGTAAATCAACATAAATTAAACACTGCTCAGCCCCTGGATAGTGGTGACCGATATCTCCGCCAACCAAAAGCTATGTTTAAGCATTACTTTTTTTTTTTTTTTTTAAACAACAAACAAGGATAGGGGGCTTACTCATTTTAGACCCTTAGCTCAACCCCAGCATTGTGTAACAGCAACAACAAAAAGTCTTAAGGGAGCAGCATGGAGAGGTGGTAAGTAGTAGGAAAAGTAGCATTTGTCTTCTAAATGTATCTGTGCCAAGGTGAACAAGCACATACATATTCTTAAAAATCAGTTTACCAGTATTAAAACGAGCTAAGGCCCTTTTTACACGCGATTTGTCCTGTGACTTGGGACTGCAAAGTCGCATGACAAGTCGTATCCAATGAGTACGATTCATATCTGTGCGACTAAGTCACACCGACTTCAATACAGTCCCTGTACTACTTTGGTCCGACTTTGATGCAAGTTACACAGGCATTCCCTGAAATTGTGGTAAAATCGTGGCTTTCGTGTGAAAGGGGTCTTACACTGACCTCTAAAAAAACATGTACTAGGGTGTAATTACATCTCAGAGATCATTAAAGTTTACAACAAAGACTCTATAAAGAGCTCTGGTTTCAGTAGATTTCTTTTAAGTTAGAAGCAGCCATTTAAAGAAGTGACAGGATTTGTTGGTTCAGTGCCTTTGCTGTGAATTTCTCCACACTGCTTATACCTTAAAGGGTCACTAAAGGAAAACACTCATTACAGCACTGTAATGAGTGTGGCGCCGCTACGTTAACCCAGGCACATGGGAGATCGACACCGTACTCTCCTCCCTTCCCTGTGACGCTGTGGATCTCCCCATGTGCCTGGGTTAACGTAGCGGCGCCACACTCATTACAGTGCGGTGTGTGGCTTTCCCTTCCGCTGTACGTCATGGCTGTTAGAGGAACCTAAGTTCTACTGGCAGATGGTGGCAACCTGATCGCCGTGGTAACTTCCTTACATTGAGATTCCTGCTACAGCACGGCGGTGTTAATGGTTCTTGTATATATCCCTCTCTGCCATACCATCGAACCTGTCTATAGAACAACCAGCAGTTTCCCTACATGGACCACTAAGGGTTCTACTGAGGAGGTATTATACATTTCCTTTATCATTATCCGCACAGCGGTTGGAACTGCACTTTGCTATTGACTATCTCTATTCCAGTGTGATTCTTTAATTTAATCACCCCTTCTTTGAACAACCTCTGTGGACTCATTGGGGACTATAAGCCTATTTTATCTATTTTTTAATAATCTACTGATGTCATTCATGATTGTTATATTGTATTAATGTCAGTCTAGGTTTATTATTTTTGTATTTTTATGTATATTTAGACTATAAAGTGACTATATAATTTTACCTTTGTGCGCTGCAATTTTGTTTGTCTAGTATTCTCAATTACTTAACCCATGTTGCCCCCCAAAAAAACAAACATACCCTTTAAAAGAAAACCACACGGTATCTTAAAGCGGAGTTTCACCCAAATAACATTTATATCAGATCAACTTCTTTATACGTCCAACATTCCGCAATTTTTTTTTTTAGGTTGTACATACCTTCTAATTTGCAATACGGCTTCCGGGTACTTCTCCCCGCGGGAGTAGGCGTTTCTATGCCGAGGAGGAATGTCATCTGGTAGGTCGCCCAGATGATTGACGTCCTTTCAGAAAAAGCTCCCCCCCCGGCGGATAAGGCCCCGCGCCCCCCTGTATTGCGTAGACGTGTCACGACGTTTCCAAAAGAAGCCGAACATGAAGAAGCTCTATACGGCACCTGTGCAGTCAGCTCTACATGGCTTCTAGTTGGTGCGCAGGCGCCATATAGAGCAGTCTCGCAGCTCTGCATATTGGTCTTATTTCGAAAACGCCGCGACTCATGATGCGCCTACGCAATACAGGGGGTGGGGCCTTATCCGACGGGGAGAACTTTTTCTGAAAGGACGTCATCTGGGCGACCTCCCAGATGACATGCCTCCTCAGCATAGAAACGCCTACTCCCGCGGGGAGAAGTACCCAGAAGCCGTATTGCAAATATAGATTAGAAGGTATGTACAGCCTAAAAAAAAAAAATTTGCGGACTGTACATGTTAGAAGTACAAAGAAGTTGGTCTGATATAAATGTTATTTGGGTGAACCTCCGCTTTAAGTGACTACACATTGGGGTTGATTTATTAAAACTGAAGTGTGCAAAAATCGGTTGCAGCTGTGCATGGTAGCCAATCAGCTTCTAACTTCAGCTTGTTCAATGAGGCCGGATTCACACTATTGCGAATTGGATGCGGGAGATCCCAATTGCAGCTCCAGTGCAAATTTCAGGTCTAAATTCAGCCCAAAGTTTGGGCTGAAATCGGACCTGAAACGGTGAACCAGGACGCACAGGACCCCTGTTGGGAGCCGCATCGACATCCAGTGTGAACAGAGCCCTAAACTTTGACAAAAAATAAATAAAATAGACAAGCTAGAAGTGGATTGGTTTCGATGCAGAGCTGCACCAAATGTTGCACTCTCCCGTTTTAGTAGATCAACCCCAGTGTGTTTTATTGAAATATTCACCTGAAAATAATTTTTGGCAAAACCCTTGCATTCTTGCCGTTCCATATTTTAATTTCTGCAAATATACATATTTTCCCTCTAGTGGCTTATTTGTATATCAGCTGCTATATGTTAGAGTATTGATACACTGAATGGGAGACACCATGAAAAAGGACATTTTCCATAAATTTGCAAAATGAAGGATGAGATTGTGCTTTCACATTTATTTTGTCTAACACCTTGGCACCACCCATTGTGGATTTTACCAGTTAGACATATTCTGGACATATTCTGGCTATAGATGGATCTAAATTTGGCTAGCTCAGTATGGACTGGATGAATTTGGATCCATCCATAGCCATTCTCTTGAATGAGTGGGATAAAGGCATCAGCTAATTTTTATTCATTTATCCTGCCGGGTGAACGAAACAAAAATTAGTTAGCATTAATATAGCATTTTTCCTTTTTGGTTGTATATCATGAAGTGTGGTTTTCCTCATTTGTTAAGGACCCCAGTAGTCTAGTCAGGGACACTGAGAAAAGATAATCCATAGATAGGGAGTTATATATTTAGTCAGATTAGAAAATTTGACTATAAAAAGAAGCTAAACTTCAATAATGAACTTTTCTTATGTGGTCTCTTTTGTTTGGTAATCATACTACTACAAGAGTTTTGTTATGTGTGCTCACAAAATCCAAAACATATTTGTTGATCCAGCCAGAACTTTTGTGAGTTAACTTTATATGCTCTCCCTGCCTGTTCTGCACTTCTACCAGTTACATTGTTCCCAGCTCTCTTGGACTACAAAACGCATGAAGGGGACATAAAGAGGGTAATGGAGTCCTGTCCTAGGGCAACAATCCTGCTTCTCCACAGATAGTTTGGTCAGTAGGTATTGTCATCCAAGGACAGGAAGTAAATCACTGGCAGGAAAAACAAAACACAGCCACCTACTACATATTTTCTTAACTGGAAAGGCAAACATTTCTGTAAACTATTTTAGTTCTAGGATATACTATTCTTTTTTTTTTTTTTTAAATAGTGTTTATTGAAAAGTTTTATAAGACATAACAAGAAAAATACAGCGAGATATTACATACAAGCAGTACCAGAACACAATACACATTACTTGGCCAAGGTAAACATACCAGCCAGAGAACAATTTGCAGCCATGTGGGATCAACAATGACCAATGGGATAGATCTAGAAGCGGAATACAAGAAATTCTTCGAAACAGCCACCATTAATATCTTGGAACCTTGGCCACGGGGTAAATGAAAAAGTAATATCTAGGAGAGTGGAGAAAGTCATAGGAACACAAAGCGGGAGGAAGGGTAAAGGGGGGAAGAGGTAGGAAAATAGTAGGGAACGCTAGTAGAGGGGGAGAACAAGGAAGATAAGAAAAAGGAAGTGGGTGGGGGGGGGGATACTGCTCTGGGCTCAAGTGATTAAGATATTGCATGGTAGTAGGAGCGTATACAGTTGTCGTAGACATATCAAAACAAGGTGTTGGTACTCAAGTTCTCAGGTTAAGGTACAGGTTTATACCATAAGGTCCATATGGCCCAATTGGAATCCAATTTAGCTCTATTACCCCGCCTTTCCGCTAGCAGGGATTCATGGACATAGTTAGTTTGAACAATTCTCAGAACCTCTGAAACATTAGGGGCCTTGTCTGCTTTCCAATGCTGTGTTATCAGTGATCTAGCGGCTAAAAGAATGTGGGTCACCACCACTCTAAAGTTAGGTGGGAAAATTTCAATTCCTAACTGTAATATTGCCAGACTAGGGCTAGGGCGTGTCAGGATCCCAGTTATTCTAGATATTTTTGAAAAGATTGAGTTCCAGAAGCTAGTGAGATGTTTACAGGTCCAGAACACATGAAACAAATTACCTATCATTCCACACTTTCTCCAACAAAGAGGGGAGTAGTCAGTGCCAAATTTGGATAGACGGTACGGAGTTAGGTACCATCTGAGAGTAATCTTCTGGGACAACTCCCAGTGGTTGATACAGCTGGAGGCTTTGTACAGGGAGGTGAGGGCCTTACGCCACTGATCGTCCGTAAAGCACTCACCTAAATCAGTTTCCCATTTCAGATAAGGGGGGGATTTTATAAAACTTAGTTTGTCCTGGAAAAGGTTATAGAAAAGCGCTATTCCCCTACCTGGAACGGATGCGTCCGTGTAAAAGCGCCATACTTCTTTCGGTAGAACTATTTGGTGAGTTTTAATGGATCGTATAAAGTGAGCAATGCGGGTATAGGTGAAGTGCTCTGAGGGGGTCAGGGCAAATTTAGATTGTAAGGACTTGAAGGGGAGGAGCACATTATTGTGGAACAGGTCGGAAACCAGTCGGATTCCCTTAGTTTGCCAGCCGAGAAGGGACAGATCAGGGATTGCTTGAGTTAAGGTAGTAATGGGAACAGGCAGTTCAATAAGGGAAGGGGATGGGACTATTCTAGTGTAGAATTCCCTCCATACCTCAATAGAGGCTCGTAGGGAGAGGGGAAGGGTCCGGGCTGAAAATGTTTCCATACGTCTATAAAAAGAAAGTCGGGGAGGTTGGCAGTAGGGCATAGATCCTGTTCTATGACCGTCCATATAGCAGACGAATTTGGGTCTATCCAGGGCCTAAGTTGTGCTAGAATGGAGGCACGAAAATAGTCCCGAATATCAACCAAACCCATGCCCCCAGCCAATCTATGCTTAACTAAGTACATTTTAGAGCATCTTGGTCTCTTCTTTTGCCAGATGAATTTAGAGAGCAAAGTGTTTAGGGCTTTAAGGTGTATAGAGGGAACAGGGATTGGGAGAGTTCTGAATACATAAAGAATCTGTGGGAGTAGCAGCATTTTGAATGCCGCTAATCTGCCTGACCAGGACAACGTGATATTGGCTAGTCTGGCAGACTCTTTGGATAGCTTGTCTATCAATGGAAGATAATTAGCAGATGCCAGGCATTTCGGGTCCGCTGACAGTTTCAGTCCCAAATATGTGATAGTAGAGGGGCTCCAGGCATAGGGAAACATCTCATGAAGATGCTTCTTTAGATTAGGGGGAATTCCAAGGTCTAGGATTATAGATTTGGTAAAGTTCACTTTATAGTAGGACAGTTGACTAAATTCTGATAAAGTATCATGGGCATTACGCAGGGAGATGGCGGGGGAGGTTAAGAAAAGGATTATGTCATCTGCGAAAAGGTTAACCGAATGAGTCGTGTCACGAACGCGAAAGCCCTCAATGCCTGGATGGGACCTTATTCTCTCCGCCAGGGGCTCTATAAGCAAATTAAAAATTGAGGGCGATAAAGGGCAGCCCTGGCGGGTACCATTGGAGATTGTGAAGGTATCCGATAAGAGGCCAGAGGTGTACACTTGAGCACAAGGGGATGAATAGAGAGCAAGGATGGCCGAGAGAATAGGTCCCCCAAATCCAAATCTCAAAAGCGTCTGACGCATATAAGGGATATACTATTCTTAAATCACAATCATGATCTTCCAGAATATCTTTAATATTTATTAAACACAAAAAAAAAAAGTGCTGCAAGAAGATGCTGCCAACCTTCTTGTAAAATATAAAATGTTATTTGTAAGTGTACTAGTTGTGTTTACCTTGTGCCATAATCCACCACCACCCAGTCTTTTGCTGTTCCAGTGATGGCATCATGGTGCTGAAAAAGTCCCAAATTCCTCCTGGCTTCTGTTAGTAATTTATAATGTTCCGTTGAAGGAAAAGCTGACAGTTTGTGGTTTCTCTGAGCTTGCACAATAGCTAGAGAATATAGTATTTCTGCAGACCTGAAAGTGAAAGTATAATACAAGTAAAAATGTGTCTATTGTCACACATCTCAATGGTAAGGCCTCAGCTCAGCTTCTTTCCTGTGGTGCACAATGCTGAATTTGGCAGGGTTTAAGAATGAGTAATGCTGAATACTTATTTTTTTTCCTTAAGTTTTATAATTACAAATTGAACCTGATGAAAAGTATGTATAACTTTTACACACCCAAAAGTGCAACTTCTGCTTATCCGATTTCCCCCCTCTCCCTCCGGTGTCACAATTGGCATCTTTTGGGGAGGGGGGAACAGGATACCCATCTTTGACAGGTATCCTTTCCCACTTATGAGAGCGTCAGCCGCAGGTATTGATGTCATGGTTGGGGCTCCCTTCCCCTGTCGCCGGGCCAGTAGGAGAAAGAAGTGGGCCTCTCACATGCGCAGTAGGGTTCCCAGCGTGAAGACGTAAGGCTACACTGCCGGGTACCCTTACCCACAATGGTGGCAGCAGAACCCGACAGCTGATGGACACATCAAGTGCAGTGACGACATCGGTGGACTCCAGGACAGGTAAGTGTGCCATTATTAAAAGCCAGCAACAGCAGTATGTGTAGCTGCTGTTTTTTTTGGGGGTCGGACCCATTTTAATAATTAAAGTGATACTAAACACACATACCGTTTACATTGTCTCTTTTATTCGTATGAGGATAACGCTATTTTAATAAATAAAAAAAACACAAAAAAACTTCCAAGTACCTTTTTTCCTAATCGATCTTAAAAGCAGTTGTTTACCCTTGGAGTAGTTTCATTGAAATTAATTAGTGCAGATCATAGTATTGTTTGCCATTTTTTTAATTGCTTCACCAGCGCATGCGCCATTAGCCCTATTTTTCTTGCAAGCTTCTGCTGCCAGAAAAATGCTGCGTATACGCCAGGGCTGCGTCATTTCCCACAGTCTAAGTCAGCCCTGAGATTCCATGACACTCTCTCCCCATTGACAACGAGATTGGCTCCTATTCACTGGGCAAGATTTTTGTAGTAAACAAAAACAAGGCTTAGCTTCTTTGAACAATGCACATTCTTGGGATTATTGCCAGGGATACATACTGAGGGCGGAAAAGTACTGTACAGACGCAGAAGGCAGGAGTTGTAATGGTGATGGCAATGAACAAGCTGGAGCATTCACAAATCCTGTATTACTGCAAGTAATAAAGTTTTTGGAGCACACCATTTGCAGTGTTTTGTTTGAAAATAACTAGATTGATACATTGCTGAAATGTTATAACATTCTGAGTGTTTACTACCACTTTAAGCTGTCACATGACCTGCCTGTCTGCAAGGAAACATAAGCAGAGGAGCTTCTAGTCCTCTGCTACTGGTCACGTGTTTAAAATCCCCAAAAGACTGCCTTTGGAATACAAAGTAAAAATAAATATCAATAAACAGTTTTTAATTGGCATTTAAAAAAATATTAAATCTTTATTATTTTGTGGAAATAACATGGTGTGGATTTCAGCCAGTCACAGGCTGTGTTACATCCCTTTAGCCTGTGTCTTAGAATAAGAGGAAGGTCAAGGCTCCACTAATCTACATGTAATATCCCGCCCCCATAGTGTTTAGCTGGTTAGTGGGCATGGAGGCGGCAGGAGGGAGTGGGCTGTCATTTACCAATGTGTATACTCCATGTATGACTCTATAGTTGCATGGGCTGCTCAGATGCAATAGGCAGGAAATGCTCAGCACAAAAAACTGAGCATGTGCAGAGTTGCAGACACTGCTCTGAAAAATTCCTAGCTGAATTTGGGACATAGACAGAAGGTAGAGAGCAGCAGGATCAACCAGGTTATTTTCAGAATACAGAAAATGGATCCTATAGTGACGGAGTATAAATAGCATGCAATACACCATTTGATAGTTTTTATGATGTGGGTTTAGTGACACTTTAAAGTCAAATTTACAGTGTATAATCACATCAATGTTTTACCTGCAAAAGGGAAAATATCTAGCAATATACTTCATGCATGTGAATAAACAGTTAAGTTACACAAAGAACAACTGAAGTTAACATTCTTTAGAAGAACCTCACCATAGAGTTATGCCTTTTGGAATACTAATCTAATGTCCTTGAGAATTATCCAAGGCTGTGACAATTGTGACAAGACATATTAGGCAGCCTAAGAAACCATTTATGAGCTTTGTTCTTGCAGCACATTATTCATAAAGGCAAACAGGGAATATAATATTGCCTTATTTGCAGGAAGGAATTATTTCAATCAAAATACAAAGAATGTAAAAAAATAACCATGCCTGTTTAATTGCATTTATACGATTCCCTAATTGAATGCAACATTAAAAACAAGCAAGTAATAAGTACATTTTAGTGTAGCAAGTTTATTGTATCATCAATTATAGAAATTTCTGAGTAGCTGGAAAAACTGGAGGCAATTATAAAAGCCCCAAATATTTATATTAAAGATGATGTATGCATCCATAAAACTCAGTCCAATTGTTTCTTTCCTGTTAAAGTGCCTAGATTACATAATTACAGGTTGCAGATCTGCACAGTAGCATTAACAGACGGAACAGAATCCATCTTTGAAAGTTGTACGAATCAATATACCTTTCAACTAGTTTAGAGCTTTATGCAAGGTTCACTCCATTATGGATTTACCCACCGCGAATGCACTGCTTCACACCCACTGTTTATTTCAAAGTTTTCATGTTCCTTGATACCTAGTGATTTACAGCGATCAATTCAGTGTATGCATTGGACATCTACATACAATAGGTACATACACCATCATCCTGATCTTTACTTCATTACCCATATATAATCCCTTGACCTGGAAGAACGCAGCCCCTGATGTCTGAAAAGTATGAACTCTCATCTTACAGGCATTTTCAAGATCAGCGTGGAAGTGGGAAGAAACAGCCTTACATTCTGTTCAGCAATGGCAGTTTTTATATTTCAATCCTCTCAAATTTGCTTTTATAAAACTCAGCATTAAAAATGTTCCTGTATTTTAATGTATTAAACAAAGGGCAGGGGTTTCTGCCATGAGTTACAAATTTGGAATCGATTTAGGATGTAGAAAATCAAGTAAAGATAATATTTCTGCTTCCAGTTGCCTTTGCCACTTACAAAAAAAAAAGGTTGCAATTGGTGCCAAGTTGAAAGTAAACCTGTCATGACAGAAGTTCAGGGGGTGCTATGGCTGACTTTCTACTACATTTTAGTTATCTGGTTTTAATGCTGACCCTGTGGATTAAAGGGGTCATGAGAGATTAATGAAGCCTGTCATTAAGGAGTTCTCATTTAGGAATGCTATTCTTCGACTTTAATGCCGAGTCGCTGACCCAAGACAGAGATAAGTAGTTTGGGCTCTTTTCCGACACCGATTTACAGCATGCTTGTTTTGAGGATGTGACTAAAATGTAATATTGAACAAAGACACAGACAAGCATCTAGCACAGAGGTCTCAAACTGGCGGCACTCCAGTTGTTGTGAATCTACAAGTCCCATCATACCTTTGGCTGTGGGAGTCAAGCTTGTAACCGTTAGCCTTGCAATGCCACATGAGACTTGTAATTTTGCAACAGCTGGAAGACTGCCAGTTTGAGACTCCCGATTCTAGCATTACCTCAAGGAAGGCAGCAATTAAGTACTAAAAGTCAGCTACCCACAACAAGTACAGTATGTAAAGCAGGCAAGTCAGAGTAAAGCAGAATTTCTACTTATTTCAGTTAAGTGATTAATAAAATCAGAAAGACAGCTAGAAAAACACATTTAAGGTAGAAAAGTTAGTAACATTAACCTCCAAATCTGATAACTCAAACTTCAATAACTGCTAATAGAATGTTTAATTGATATGCAAATTAAAGGGGTTGTAAAGTCAGACGTTTTTTCAATGCATTGAGATAAAAAGCCTTGTGTGCAGCAGACCTCCCTAAGCCCCCCCCCCTCAATACTTATCTGAGCCCCATCTCTGTCCTGCGATGCCCACGAGTGTCTCAGCCATCTGAGACTCCCCTCCTGATTGGCCGAGACACAGCAGTGGTGGCATTGGTGCCAATCAGGAGAGAGGGGGGGATTCATTTTGCGTTCATTTTGCAAGCACACTAGTGGCTATAGACAGATGTACGCTCTTATCTGGGTCATGTCTGATCAGCAGGATTTGGGGTTCGTAGCGTGCGTGCGTCTGTAAATAGCCTCCATTCCGCCTTAAGGGTATAATCTTTATATGCGTTATTCTATGGAATGGCGCAGATTAAGGGTTCTATCAGTGTATAATATGAGAGCTTGTGAGCGTTTCTGGGGTCAGGGGGGCACTTGCACTCCCTGACCAGACACGCCCATAAGACTTTAGCCAGCATTGTATGTATTTCTATTCATTGTATTGTATTCATTGTATGTACTCTATTCATTGTATTGTATTGTATTTTGCTGTGTGTAGAAGACATCCGGTGATGACCACTCCCATGGGGGAGGCGATTTACTGGTGATGACTTCCTGTTTTGTGTAAATAAAGGAGCCGTGCTAAGCCCTGTGGCTGGCAATCATGATGATGACGGTGACTTGATAGGAAGCTGTTGTGATGTCTCTTGACTTGTATGGATGGTGAGTAAATCTTTTAGCTTAAACATGGCATTATTTCATATAAGATGGAGTATGTGCTTAGAGCACATGGCAAGATGGCGGTGTGCTTTGCACACCCCCAGATTGCCACTACAGGATGCACAGAAGAGAGACCCAAGAAGAGGAGGATGAAGGCTGCTCTGTGCAAATCCACTGCACATAGGAGGCAACATTTTTTATTTATTCATCTATGAAAATAAACACCACAAGACTTTAATGTAATCTTGCTGATGAAACTCTCCACATAGTCATAGTAGAGCTATGGCGGTCCCAATATTCCACTCCCAGGTGCAAAGCTGTGATAGAGCTTGAATAAAGGATTTCCAAGGAGAATTTATCCCACTGGGAACCAAGAGTGTTGCAATAACTGGAAAGGTGGCCATATCAACTGCTGTGCATCCAAAACAGAAGAAATCTGCCCGCATGTTTTGATCTTAGCCAATGTAACCAAATACAGCTTGCTTTTACAAGCACTCATCAGTTTGAGATGCTTTTAGCGTCATTAGAGTTCCCTGGCAGGTGCATTTAACCTGCAGTTTACCTCTTACCTTACACTGCTTTTGAAATCCCATTGGTATGGGGGAGGGGGAAGAATGAGATCTGATGGAGACAAAATCCAGTCCACATCAGCCCTGACTAGGCAAACTGACCTGTAGGTTTAAAGAGAAGAACTTCATAGAATACTATGAACAGTGATGGGCAAACATATAGAGGGCTGGAGGAGGGGGGATCTTTTGGCGCCATTCTGAAATATGACTGCGGAGATCTCAGGTTTTTTTTTTTTTTTTTTTTTTAAGTTTTGCACCCAAGATCCCAGGTCGGGCCTCTCCATCTGTCACTGAAGGTCTTTGACCTCCTGTAATTGATAAAATAGTTATGCATTTTTCTTAATTAGTTGAACTCTAAATGAAAAAAATAAATAAAAATAAATAAATAAATAAAAAAAGACAACACACTAACAACTTGCCTTAGTTGAGATTCCATGACTCTTTGGAGACGTTTGTAGAAAGGCCGGGAGGTAAAGTATCCACTCCAGTAGTGATCATCTCTATCTGCATAAGTGAAGAAATCCCCACTTAATACTGGAAAAAATGAGGGGCCTTTGGATTCATCAATGCTGGTGACCTTCCGGAGAGCTTCGAAATAATCGGACAGTGTACCAAACTGTGCCTGAAAAAAAAATAAATAAAAAAAAGTAGTAGTATGAAGTGAAAGGAAAAGCTAATGTAAACGATTCACCAAGAGGACGATTAAAGTAAAACTAACAAATTAGTGCAGGTCTAAAGAACGATGCTCTGTCCACAGGTTTTCACTTAAATTGGTAAATTGGTATTTTTATAACCCATTATCTTTGCGGATACCAACTAAACTGTCTAACAAAAAGATAGCTGCTAGTAAGACAACTTTCAGATATACACAGCTCCTACCTACAGTACTGCCTGTGGGGTACTTCCAGGTTATTTGGAACGGTACATGTATCACACAATTCACCTTACCTACATCAATGCATTGCAGTGTCCAGAGCCTGATTAGCCGATTGCCAGGGTCAGATGCGGTCAGGGAGTGGTTACAGGATGGTATGGGGCATGTAGGTGGGCTCTAACCCTAAAGGAATTATTGACTTTCAGAAAGTCAGTTATATAAGATTTAAGAAGTTGAATCAACCTGCTAGTAGAGTTCTTACTTTAGTTTGTTGATCCCTTGCTAAAGTGGAGTTCCACCCAGGAAAACCACATTTGGCCAAAAGTCTTAAAAAAATACATTAAAAAAAAAAGTGAAAAAAAAATAAAATAAATACTCACCCGAAATACCTGTTGCTATGCGGAAGTCCGTAATCTGCCTCTTCCACACCGCGGTGTCTTTTCTTCTTGTCCTTCTCCTTGTGAATGGGGCGCGCTGCTTTCTGGGAACTGTGCGTGTTCTCAGAGAGCAGCGCGCCCATTCACAAGCCAGCGTGAGACTCGCGCAGGCGCAGCAGGAAATGGGCAGTGAAGCCGTAAGGCAGTGTGAACGGTGGCGCGGGACCGGCATCGGGGGGGGGGGGGGGGGGGGGGGGGTCAGCGCGGGCGCCTAGGACAGGTAAGTGTCCTTATTCAAAGTCAGCAGCTACACTGTTAGTAGCTGCCGACTTTGAAAAAAAAAAAAAATGCGGGTGGAGCTCCGCTTAAGGTCTACTTGATTTTTATTTATTTTTTACATTTAAGCTATAATGAGAAAATAGTTTGCTCTATATTATAATAACAAGAATAAATAATAATACACAAATTACAAATAAAAGCAAACAAGGACATCTACTGGATTCTTTAGACATTTATGTTTCTTTCTATAACACTTTTTTAGAATACATCACAGAACACAGAGGAGTGCATACTCATAGGTTAACCACTTAAGACCCGGACCTTTACCTTCCCAAACAAGATTGACCTCCTTTTTTTCCCACAAATAGAGCTTTCTTTTGGTGGTATTTGATCACCTCTGCGTTTTTTTTTTTTTTTTTGCGCTATAAACAAAGATACGACAATTTTGAAAAAAAAAAATATATATTTTTTACTTTTTGCTATAATAAATATCCCCCAAAAATATATTAAAAAATGTTTTTTTCCTCCGTTTAGGCCAATACGTATTCTACCTATTTTTGGTAAAAAAAAAAAAATCAGCGATCAGCGATTTTTTTTGTGACTGCGACATTATGGCGGACACTTGGGACAATTTTGACACATGTTTGGGACCATTGGCATTTTCACAGCAAAAATGCATTTAAATTGCATTGTTTATTGTGAAAATGACATTTGCAGTTTGGGAGATAACCACAAGGGGGCGCTGAAGGGGTTATGTGTGACCTAATGTGTGTTTACAACTGTAGGGGGGTGTGGCTATAGGTCCCTATAAAAGGGATCACGCGATCGATGACGCCGCCACAGTGAAGAACGGGGAAGCCGTGTTTACACACGGCTCTCCCTGTTCTTCTTCAGCTCGGCGAGTCCCGGAGCTTCGTACCGGGTCGCGGGCGCGCGCCCATGACCCACGGCTGGGTACTAGTACAGGACGTACCTGTACGTACATGTGCCCAGCCGTTCCATTCTGCCGACGTATATGCAGGAGGCGGTCCTTAAATGGTTATACTGCCACCTTCAGGTGAATGGTCACTGGCAAGAAAAAAAAAACGTCAGGAATCCAAACCCAGGCATGACCCCTCCCTAGCTCTGCTAGGCATCAGTTAAAGACACAAGATGAATTTACATTCTTCTTTACTTCAGATATCCAAAAAAGGGGAGGGGAAAACAGCCAACATACCAAAGACTCAAAAATAAAATCAGGGAGAACCCAACAGAGCTGCAGCCAAAAACTGGCATCAGGCATGGCGTGAACATCTACCCAATACATCTTAGTAGAGCTGCACGATTCTGGCCAAAATGAGATTTTTTTTGCTTAGAATGAAGATCACGATTCTCTCACGATGTAACATCTTTTACATTTATACAAAAAAAAAAAGGGCCAACTTTACTGGCTAGTTTGTATTTAATTATTATTCAATAAAGTCATTTTTTCCAAAAAAAAAAAATGCTTTTAAAAAGACTGCTGGGCAAATACAGTGCAACATAAAATATTGCAACAACCGCCATTTTATTCTCTAGGGTCTTTACTAAAAAGTTATATAATCTTTGGGGGTTCTAAGTAATTTTCTAGCAAAAAAAAAATTATGATTTTAACTTGAAAAGAGCTGTCAGAAAAAGGTTTGGTGTTTAAGTGGTTAAAAATGCCTAATTTAGGCCCCTTTCACATGTCCGCCTCCGTTCGTCTGTTTTTACAAGTCCGTTTACGGACTTGTAATGGACGCCTATGGGGTCGCGTCCGTTAGCGGATGATGCATCCGCTAACGTCCGCAATGATCCGCGTCCGCCTGGATCCGGTTTTTCGGACGGAAGAAAACCCTATTTTTCTTCCGTCCGGCGGAACGGATCGGATGAATACGGACACAACAGTCCGTTTTCATCCGATTCCCCATAGGGGAGAGCGGAAGAGAGACAGGGCGGTCCCTGCACAGTGTGCGGGGACTGCCCTGTCCGCCGACAGCTGAGCGGAGATTTACGGATGATCCCCGCTGAGCCAACGGACACACACGGAGCAGACCGAAAAATGGTCCGCTCTGTGTGAAAGGACCCTTACATACAGAAGAAGAAGTTTATTCCTTTGAAGAGATACAATGTTTTCAAAACTTGACAGGCTGCCCACACCTGGCAGATTGCCCAGACTGACTTTTGGCTGAGAGCAGACAGGAAATTCTTTGCATACCAAAGTGCAGAGAGAAAATTATTTTCATGTCAAAGATCATGAAACCCTGTATCAAGAATTTCAACGGAAAAAGATTGCGATAACGATTGACGATTAATCGTGCAGCTCTACATCTTAGTACTCTAGTGAACAAAAGACCAGGTAGCAGCCTTACAAATTCTAATATTAAATAACCCAAAATGAACTAACAGTTCCACGTTGTAGTGAAACAAATATAGTATAGCTCCATGCAAATCAACAGGTCTCCACTGCTATAAAAGCAAGCCAGGTGCCAGCCTTGGTCCAGAGCCAAAAGATGCAGAATGATGAAGATAGGTGGCGATATATATATATATATGTGTGTCCATTAATAAATCCGTGCTCAATGGAAACGTTTTTTCAATGTGACGATATCCACCTCCACCAGATTTGAGATTCACCCCAAATGTGCACAAAAAGATGGCTCCTTACCACAAGGTGTTGACCTTAATTTAAAAGAGGTCAAATACAGCTTGGTCGAGGTGCCTGGTAATATAATATATATATATTTTATATAATATATATATTTTCTGATCTACTTTTGCTAATTAATGGTGTCTGACATCATTTGGACTATTGGTTTATCAATTGTATTCCACCCTACTTTTTCATTCACTTATTATTAACACAATTTATATTTAATTATATTTATTCACCATATGTATTATTCTAGTGTCCCTGTTTTTCACTTCTGTTCATCACATATTTGATTCAGTTTACGGTTTCTTTAGGGGGCAGCTCATTATTAGTTCTATGATTGTAACAACCATTTAATTCATTTCACATATTTTGGCGTGAGATTTCCTATTTTTCAATGCAGTTCTGATGGCCCAAGACCAGTGGCAAAAAAGTGAGAGAATAAAGTTCTCTCAAAGCAGACCACTGTGGATGGTACAATGAACTTTAATCATAGAAAAACACAGAGCATAGTTTAATCAAAAATGTTTATTAACCACTTCAGCCCCGGACCATATTGCTGTCCAAAGACCAGAGCACTTTTTGAGATTCGGCACTGCGTCGCTTTAACTGACAATTGCGCGGTCGTGCGACGTGGCTCCCAAACAAAATTGGCGTCCTTTTTTTCCCACAAATAGAGCTTTCTTTTGGTGGTATTTGATCATCTCTGCGGTTTTTATTTTTTGCGCTAGAAACAAAAACAGAGCGTCTATTTTGAAAAAAATGCAATATTTTTTACTTTTTTCTATAATAAATATCCCCAAAAATATATAAAAAAAAATATTTTTTCCTCAGTTTAGGCCGATACGTATTCTTCTACATATTTTTCGTAAAAAAAAATCGCAATTAGCGTTTATTGATTGGTTTGCGCAAAAGTTATAGCGTTTACAAAATAGGGGGTAGTTTTATGGCATTTTTATTATTATTTTTTTTTTACTAGTAATGGCGGCGATCAGCGTTTTTTTTTCGGTACTGCGATGTTATGGCGGACACTTCGGACACTTTTGACACATTTTTGGGACCATTGGCATTTTTTTAGCGATCAATGCTATAAAAATGCATTGGATTACTATAAAAATGCCATTGGCAGTGAAGGGGTTAACACTAGGGGGCGGGGAAGGGGTTAAGTGTGTTCCTATTTGTGTTCTAACTGTATGGGGGGGGGGGACTTACTAGGGGGAATCACTGATCTTCTGTTCATACATTGTATGAACAGAAAATCAGCGTTTCCCCCGCTGACAGGAACGAGCGCTGTGTGTTTTCACACACAGCTCCCGTTCCCCGCTCTGTAACGAGCGATCGCGTGTGCCCGGCGGCGATCGCGCCCGCCGGGCACACGCACGGGACTCGGGGGCGAGCGGGGGGGCGCGCGCGCGGGCCGCCGGCGGCGCGCACACGCCCCCTAGTGGCCGCGAAAGGCGCGACGTAGAGCTACGGGCTCTCGCGCACCCGTGCCGACCTGCCGCCGTATAACTGCGGCGGCTGGTCGGAAAGTGGTTAAAAGCCGCAGCTCCACTTTTTGCAGCTGCTGATTTTTTAAAGCGAAAGTAAACCCATCTGTAAACCAGGGAGTGTCCGGAGGACCCGGCGCATCATGGATCGCGGTAAATTGACGCTGATATCGGCCATTTACCACATGATCGCTCCGTCCAACGACAGAGCAATCACTTGTAAACAAACCGGCGTTTCCTCCCTCCCATTTCTGTACTGATCAGTACAGTCAGAGGAGAGAGCGGATGGCAGCAGTGCTGTGGGCTGGATCTGTGACAATTGCAGTCACAGATCCATCCATCCCTGCTCAGCCATCCCTGCCAATACCCCCTGCAATACTGTATAATACCCCCTGCAATACTGTATAATACCCCCTGCAATACTGTATAATACCCCCTGCAATACTGTATAATACCCCCTGCCAATATACCCCCTGCCAATATACCCGGAAAAAAAAATGTGTTTTAACCACTTCCTGCCCGCAGGCCATCATATGACATCCTTGACTTTGTGCAGGGATATCTGAATGATGCCTGCAGCTACAGGCATCAGTCAGGTATCGTCTTTTTCAGCCTGTGATTCTCTACACCATAAGAATGATCATGGCGGCTGTTCCGCCTCTTGATCATTCTTACGGAAGGCGAAAGGGACATTCCCCCTCCCATCGCCCTCCGGTGCTTCTTGCGACTCACCGCTACGGTCAAAGCCATTTTTTTTTTTCAGGCTTCCAAGCCTAGAGGTGAGATGTGGGGTCTTATTGACCCCATATCTCACTGTACAGAGGACCTGTCATGCAATATTCCTATTACAAGGGATGTTAACATTCCTTTTAATTGGAATAAAAGTGATATATATTTTTTTTGGGGGAAATACATGTCAAACTAAAAAAAAAGTAAAATGACCAATAAAAAAAAAATATATAATTTTTTTAAAGTGCCCCTGTTCCCGTGTACTCGCTTGCAGAAGCGAACGCACACTAAAGTCCTGCCCACATATGAAAACGGTGTTCAAACCACACATGTGAGGTATCGCTGAGAACGTTAGAGCGAGAGCAATAATTTTGGCCCTAGACTTTCTCTCCAACTAAAAAGATGTAACCAGTAAAAATATTTTAAGCGTCACCTATGGGGATTTTTAAAAGTGTATGGAGAAAAACCAGGATGGCCGCACTCCAAAAAATGTTCCTTTATAATAAAACAGATCACAACATCAACATGTCACAGCAAAAAACAGAAAAGAACTGACGCGTTTCACACCAAAATACAGTGCTTATTCATAAGCTATGAATAAAGCACTGTATTTTGGTGTGAAACGCAATGTTGTGATCGGTTTTATTATAAAGGAACATTTTTTGGAGTGTGGCCGTCCTGGTTTTTCTCCATACAATTTTGCATACTATTGCAGTGTCTGCACCCAGGGGTTGGATCCTACCTTTCAGCTTTAGCTCCTTGGGACCTCTGAGCGGTTAACTTTTTCTCTCATCTTATGGGGATTTTTAACTAGTGAAGTTTGGCGCCATTCCACGAGTGTGTGCAATTTTAAAGGGTGACATGTTGGGTATCGATTTACTCGGCGTAACTTCTTCTTTCACATTATGCACAAACATTGGACTAACTTTAATGTTTTTTTTTTTAAAAGCACAAAATTTATTTCCAAAAAATGTATTTCCAAAAAAAAAAAGTGTTAGAAAAATTGCTGTGCAAATACTGTGCGCAATAAAAAATTGCAACGGCCGCCATTGTATTCTCTAGGGTCTTTGCTAAAAATATATATATAATGTTCTATGTAATTTTTTTTGTAATTTTGGGTTCTATGTAATTTTTCTAGCAAATAAATGATGATTTTTACATGTAGGAGAGAAATGTCAGAATTGGTCTGGGTGCTCCAGAACGCCTAATGGTGCTCCCTGCACGTTGGGCCTCTGTATGTGGCCACACTGTGTAAAAGTCTCACACATGTGGCATCACCATATTCGGGAGGAATAGAACATTTTGTGTTTTGGGGTATAATTTGTGGTATGCATATGCTGTGTGTGAGAAATAACCTGCCAATATGAAAATTTTGTGGGGAAAAAAAAAATATCTTGATTTTGTAAAGAATTGTGGGGAAAAAAATGACAACTTCAAAAAACTCACCATGCCTCTTTCTAAATACCTTGGAATGTCTTCTTTCCAAAAAGGGGTCATTTGGGGGTTATTTGTACTTTTCTGGCAAGTTAGGGTCTCAAGAAATGAGATAGGCCGTTGGGTGTGATCAATTTTCTGATATTGGCACCATAGATTGTGGACGCTATAAACTTTCACAAAGACCAAATAATATGCACCAATTTGTAGACCGCCTGGGTCTTAAGTATGAAATAGCCTTGTCCACAGCCAGAGAAACACATTTCCTGTAGAAAGTACAGTAGATGGGTGTACCTGGGTTCTTCCTGGTTTCCGCCAGTTCTGTGCTGATGGCACTGCTGCATGTTTTCTTGGCCGACCACTATATACAGACCTCAACATTGCCCAATCAAATGGTGTCCTCAATGCAGAGAAATACAGATACTTCATCATGCCATACCATCAGGGAGGCATGTCACTGGCCCCAAATTTATTCTGCAGCAGGACAAAAACCCCAAAACATACAGCCAATATCATTAAGAACTATCTGCAGATTAAAGAACAAGGAGTATTCGAAATTATGGTTGGGGCCCCCCACAGTGCCCTGATCGCAACATTAAGTCTGTCTGGGATTAGATAAAGAGACAGAAGTATTTGAGGCAGCCTACAACCACAGAAGATCTTGCCAAGCACTGTGTACACAGAAGAATTAATGCTGGTTTGAAGCAAAAGGATAGTCAGATTACATACTGGATTTTTTTCCGTTTGCTCACTTTACATTTTCTAACTATAAACAATAAAAATATAAAAAAAATTAAAAGCATTCGTACGTTACATTTCTTAACACTTCATCCATTAGCAAGGATACTAGCTAAAAACTTAACTGAGCTGGATTATACTTGAGTGAGTGAAAAACGTATAGAGCGCAACACTTGCGAACTGAATCGCCTCTGGGTGCTATTTCCATTCCTTGGATAAAGGAATGCCTTCAGAAGAGATGAGTTTTAATCATTCTCCTGAAGGCCAAGTGGTCGGACTCCAGTCTGATGGTGGTTGGTAGTGCATTCCACAGTCGAGGTCCTTGGACAGCAAATCTCCGATCCCCTTTGGACTTGTATCTTGCCTTTGGGATGTGCAGTAGGTTTTGATTTGTGGATCGCAGAGTGCGATTGGGGTTATGGGCTTTTATTTTTTTGCATAGATATTGCGGGGCGTTTCCTTGAATACACTTATGTGTAAGGCAGAGTGCCTTGAAAGTGATTCTGTCTTTCACTGGCAACCAGTGAAGAGATCTTAGCGAAAGGGAGATGGACTCCCATGGTTTTTTACCAGTCACTAATCGAGCAGCCGTATTTTGAACGACTTGTAGACGAGTGATTTGGTATTTAGGAAGTCCTAAATAGAGAGAATTTGCATAGTTGGAAATAGATTCCAGTCCTTTTTTTGCAACAGAACATTCACCTGAATAGTCATGCATTTAGACAGATTGCTAAAAGTCCTGCATTCACTTGAGCAGAAAAAAATAAATAAAAATCTCAACCTAATTAAAGAATAAACACGCTGTGTACTACTAAAAAAAAAAAAAGACCTGTAAATATTTTACGTAACCTACCTTAACATGGAGTTCAGGGTGAGAGTTCATGTAATCAAACAGTTTTTGATAGTTCTGGTATTGCTGATCCCACTCTGAACTATCACTGTAGCGAAAATCATCACCCAATGGGACCAAAAGTACATTTGTGCGGAAGAGCTTTGACTTTTTTCTGTACTGATCTAAAATCATCCATGCTCTGCAATAAGATTCAGGAAGGAAAAAAAAAAAAAGTAGGATTTAGAAAATGGTTTACCAGGTAAAACAAAAAATTGCATATTTACAGTTTAAAAGCAAATAATAATAATAATAAAAAAACCAACACACACACACTAAGTTAAGTCCAAATGTTTTTCTACTGAAGTATGATGGCATCGTAAATAAGAGAATGCAACTAGCAAAGCCTCGAAGGACCCCTTCCTCAGGGATGTTATACATACCCGACTTTAAAACTTTGCACGCTTGTTTGAGATGTAATCATACTTTATTAAAAAAAACATTTGGACTTATCTTAAATATCTACATGGTGTAATCCAGTCGCCAGCTGGAGCCTCTTCCAGGAACGTGTGTGGTGGGAATAACCAGAGCTGGAAATATGTACCCGATTAGGACTTAGGAGTGGGACTCGTCAGATACAAGTGGATCATACATAACGCAATGACCACCCATCGAAGTCATCCTTTTGCGGTCAAAACAGTCCTGACCTGTGGATGCACAGACATCACTAGACATCTGAAGGTATGCTTTGGTATCTGGTACCAAGCCGTCAGTAGCAGATCCTTTCATTTTTGTAAGTTACAAGGTGGGGACTCCTATGGAGCATCTGTGGGGCATACTCAAACGAAAGGCGGAGGAGCGCAAGGTCTCTAACATCCACCAGTTCTGTGATGTCGTCATGGAGCTGTACAATCACTTTACATTGTAGCAAAGTGTAATTTCTTCAATGTTGTCACATGAAAAGATAAACTCGCTTTGATATGCGAGTACTTTGGATTACGAGCATACCCCTGGAATGGATTATGCTTGTAATCCGAGGTTCAACTGTATCTATCTCTATCTATATATACACACACACGCACGCATACACACAGAGGGATCGAGATCTAAACATAAATCAAGATCTGACATAAGAACATGCATAAAACAATCTTAGAATTTTAGGCCTCTGTCAGACGACTGTTCCAATCACATGCACTTGACACCATCTGAACTAAATAAGTTTATCTTGGAATCATCAGTTATCCATGTTCTTATTTTGCTTGTCTTCAGCAAACTGTCAGTTTTTCGGGTGGACCCGATCAGACAGTCAATTCAACACTATGAACCAGCGGGAGTAAAACAGATGCGTGTTAGAGCCCTTTCACACTGGGGCGGTATAGCAGCGCTAAAAATAGCGCTGCTATACCGCGTGAAAAAACCTGCCCTGCAGGCTTCAATGTGAAAGCCCGAAGGCTTTCACACTGAAGCAGTGCGCTAGCAGGATCGCTCCAAAAGTCCTGGTAGCCCCATCTTTACATCGGTATAGGACCTATAGAGGCGCATTGCGGGCGGTATTAACCCTTTTTCGGCCGCTAGCGGGGGTTAAAACCTCACCGCTAGCGGCCGAATACCGCGGTAAATACGACGGTATAGCAGCGCTAAAAATCGCGCTGCTATACCGCCACAGCGGGTAACGCAGCAATGTGAAACCAGCCTTAGTTTACACCTGCTTACCTCTGATCTGGTCCACTGAAAACTAACACAAGGTGACCCAGCCTCTATGTAGGTGGATCGATTAAGGGGTAGTAGGGTATAAACAGAATGCGGAATCTGTTTATATCCGCGTATCTGCTCTGCATAAACCTGTCATCCATTCACTCTGCTCTGATCAACAGGGGATGCAAGAGAGGGTGATTGAAATGGCACTTTTTTTAACACAGAATATACTTTAGCATTATTGGTCCTATAAGTAGGCAGCCTGAAAGCTCCAAAAACAGATGGCACACAAGTTCTGTTGGCCGAACATTACACATTTTTCCCTAATGGTTTACTAGGTGAACTCAAAAGAGAAAATAGTTTGTGCAACCAACATGAAAATAAAAATAAAAAATTTGCCGCAGCTGAATTAAACAATTTATTTTTTTAGTTAAAGAAAAATTATCAAAGCAGTACCTTGTCCCATCTTCCCAAGTGCAATGTATAACAAAGTCAAAGACTCTTGGCGCACAGCCACTTTACACCACAGATAGCAAGGAGAAAAAAATATGTGTTAGAAGAATACCTGTGTTCTACGTTGCCATCATGAATGGGTTCTGGGGGCACTCTCCACGGGCAATTTACCCTACCACCAGGCAGACGTTTGAAATCAAACTGACAGCAGATTTTTGGGTCAGGACCACATGTATGAGGAATGTCATAGCTGTAGAAAGGCATCATATGGCACAAAATGTCGGTGCTACTCCCCAAATCTATAATTAAAATAAATTGATCACTAATGGAGCTGCTACAATGAATGTGGTAGAGCATGGAGAACCCTAAAATGACAAAATGTCTGAAGCAGGAAGAAAAACAAAGCAACAGTAAAGCTTCACTCAATAAGCCAACAATATTGGTTATATGTGGGTGCAAAGGCTTATAGCTTCGTATTATGCATAATAAATTATTCAATTGTAAACAATGGTGCAGCTATACACATAGCAGTTCATTTTTAAATGTTCAGCATTTTATAATGACTGTGGAACGGATTGTTCAATGCAAGTCCCCAGCAACCTGCTGTTTACCAATTTAATGGTTTTGCGTTTTTAAATTGGCCCAACTATTGAAACTGCGGTGGGCAGTGGCAAGGCATTTTCAATTCCTTTGCTTTCAACGACCATGTCCATATGAATGCTTAAAAAAGAAAATAAATCAAAATCATCTGTGAATTGTTCGATTTCATGTAATGTTTGCTTTTATATAAACAAATAAGAAAGCCTCCAAATTAGCAAAGGTTTGGCCAGCATAAGAGCCAGAGGCATAACTAGAAAACTCAGGGCCACAGTGCAAGAAACCATGAAGGGCCCTGACCTGTAGTATGGTGATCTTGTGACAGGAGTATCTGTAAAGTGCGTCCGGAGGGGGGGGGGGGGGAGTGTGACAAGAAGGGGCAGTATGATGGGGGCAGTATAACAGGGGGATATTGTGACAAGAGGGGGGCAGTGCGAGAGGAAAAGTGTACCTGGGACATATGACAGGAGGGAAACAGTGTAATAAGAGAAGAGTAACAAGGAAGAACTGTGAAAGGAAGGAGGCCATCTAACAAGAGGGGGGCAGTATGATAGGGTAGTGTGACAGGAGGGGGTAAATATGACTGAAGGGGGCAGTGTGACGAGGGGCAGAATGATGGAGGGACGGTAAGACAAAAGAGGAGCACTGTGGCAGGTGAGAAGGGCAGTGTAATAAGCCAATAAGAGAGTGACCGAACCCAGGAGGCGACGTGTTTCACACCGACCTCAGTGCTTCTTCAAACCAGGTTTGAGGTCAGTGTAAAACACATCACCTCTTGGGTTCAGGCACTCTGTCTTGTTGTCTGTCATTTGCTATTTTGGCATAAACACATTGGAACGTTCCTTTGGTGTGCAGCTGTTCTTTTCTTATTGATCGGTGGCGAGCCGTGGCTTGCACCCAGCACATCTGGATTGCAGCGATTGCTCACCTGGAGCGGCGTTTCCTTCCATTAACTGAGAAGAGGGGGGGCAGTGTGACAGGATGGGGGGCGGGGCAGTGTGACAATTGCCGTGCAGGGGATATGGACACACAGCTCAGCAACTTGCCAAGGAAGCAACAGGAGCAAGCAGGCATATAGCTCCAGCGGGGGACTGCCAAAAGAGAAGGTATGGGACCGTTCTGTGCAATATCATTGCATAGAGCAGGCATGTATAACATCTTTATTTAAAAAAGTAACCTTTATCATCACTTTAACCACTTGCTGACCGATGCACGCCAATATACATCGCCACAATGGCAGCAGTGGGCAAATAGGCGTACAGGTACGTCCCCTTTAATTTGCTACGCGGCACGCTGGCCTGCCGGGTTCTCCGTGACTGCCGGCCCACTAGATGTTTATCAGCGGCCCGCGATCGTGACACATGTAAACAAGGCATTTCCTTGTTCTGCCTAGTGACACGACAGGTATCTACTGTTCCCTGTCATCAGGAGCAGTGATCTCTGTCATGTCAGTGGTAGCCCATCCCCCCAGTTAGAATCACTCCCTAGGACACACTCAACCCCTTGATCGCTCCCTAGTGTTTAACCCCTTCCCTGTCTGTCATTTACACAGTAATCAGTGCATTTTTATAGAACTGATTGCTGTATAAATGACAACAGTCGCAAAATAGTGTCAAAAGTGTCCGATGTGTCCACGATAAAAAAAAAAAAAAAAAAACCGCAGTTCGCTGTCATTACTAGTAAAAAAAAACAACAATTACTAATAAAAAGTCCCTAAATCTATCGCCCATTTTGTAAACGCTATAACTATTGCGAAACCCAATCAATATACGTTTATTGTGATTTTTACCAAAACTATGTAGAAGAATACGCATTGGCCTAAGCTGAGGAAATTTTTTTTTAATATTTTTTGGGGGATATTTATTATTTTGGTATTTGATATTTATTATTTTTTGGGGGATAAAAATTATTTTGGTATTTGATATTTATTATTTTTTGGGGGATATTTATTATAGCAAAAAGTCAAAAATAGTTTTCCAAATTTTCGCTCTTTTTTGCTTATAGTACAAAAAATAAAAACCGCAGAGGTGATCAAATACCACCAAATTAAATCTCCATTTGGGTGTTACGTGACAGTTAAAGCGATGCAATGCCCACAAAAAGTTCTCTGGTCGGGAAGGGGATACATTTTTCCAGGGCTAAACTGGTTAAGCAGCATAATGGAGAAGAGTGTTTGGAAAGTGTAAGTACACTGCAAAATGAGCACTGTGGGAGTATTTTTTTTTTAATTGGAACACAAGCCACTGTACAAATCCTTAGAGCTGCATGCATCAACCCCAGTACCGCTTTTGAGCAGATGGTCGGCTCTTTAGGGATAACACATGCGGCTAAAAGCCGATCGGTTCATATCCGAAGGAGCGGGGGGGGGGGGGGGTGCCCCCTGCCACTGTTTTGGCACGATTCGGCACTTCCGCCGGCTAGAGAGAGGGGGGCTGAATCAAAGCCAGAAAAGGCTTGGTTCCAGTCTCCTATGTGTAAACACGGAAGCGACGTCATAACAAATTAAAAACAAACTACAGAATTCAGAATCACCATTTTTGGCAATCTGAAGCCTTT